>OU744449.1:17786387-18062575 GCA_916610825.1 Haliclystus octoradiatus | reverse complement strand
GATAGGGTGCAATATTTCGTGAAAGTGTTTCATCATATTTTGCAAAAGTATTCCAATATGCCTAGAAGGAGAAGTGGTCCAACAATACTCCATTTTACATTACAAACAGAAGACACAATTCTCGGTAAGTCTTTTACAACTTAAATGTTTAAATGCTTCATGTAAAGTCTGTCGAAGTCACTTTTACCGTGGTTTTTACCCTGTTGCATGAGGGCTTACAGGACTCTGATGGCAATTGTTACTTTTAGTTTTCTTTTAAGTATCATAATCCCAAATAGCCTACTTTGTTATCAAGTCATCGTTGGCAGAAGAGATTACTGTGTCACTGAATCGCCAATATTAGCTTGATTTGTTATGAACTGCTCTTCGTTGGAAGAAAGGATTTACTGTGTCATCGTTTTATGTCAGCAGTTCCGTTCTGTTATCCACACTGCACATACAGAGATTTGACCCATAACAAATAAACAAATTCAGAGAATTAGTGTGGTACTTTTCAGTCGTCAAGCAGTTGTAAGTTGTAGGCCTACAAATCCAAAATTGGAGTTGTAATTTAGAATTTTAGCTGCCTTCTATCCCTTTGTCGAAATGTACATTTATAATGTGCCATAGATTGACAACGTCCACTATGTCCACACATTGTTTACTTTAATCATTATTATATGAGGTATGTGAATGGTGACCATTATAGACATGTGTCCTCTCTGTGAGAAGTTGGCTAAAGTTGATAAAATATTAGAGTTTGGGTCTCTCATTTATGTAATTTACTGTATCAAATTTCAGAATCACCTGTTGTTATTACCAATATCACTCAATGACTCATGCTGAGATTCACTCAACCGACACAGCAATAATATTTACATACCAATACCTTTCATTGTGAAAACAAGTTCATTAACTGCAATACCTAACTTACAATCCATATTAATTTCATTTGAACTATGTAGTCAACATAAAATGTACTTATGGATAACCCATATTTATAAATATATTTGATTTGAAACATGTAGTACAATAGAGTATCAATGATCTCCTTTTCACTATGCTTTACATGTATGTAACTATTAATTATCAAAACTGAAATGAATTATCAGTGTTGTTCTACATTTTTAATTCCTTCTCATGACTATTTTGTTTCATTGACATTCTCTTTGACAAGACATAGTACAGGCTACTAACGGGAGCGAAGAGACCTCTTTGAGGAAGCCGAAGGCTGACTGGCCCCGGGCGCAGGCCGCAAGCCGAAGGCTTGTTAAATTAGAAACGTCGTGAAATATTAGCAAACATTCAAGTTGATAATATACATTGAAAATATTTATTTCACCTTAAACGAATTATTGACATGTTTGACAATTTACTTTCACTAAAGTAGTTATCCAAGCATTTAAAAACCTAAATCTGTACCGATTTCGACTTCGTAAATTATGACTTTATATTCATGCACACAAACTATCAACACAACTCCTTCTCCCCGAATGGCTATCAAAGACAATAATATCATGAAATGTTGTGTTATTGGCCCCAAAAAACAGGGGCATTAGTCTAATCTCTGCTAAAATGATTGTTAATGAAGAACAGAGGCCGTTTGAAAAGGCCTTATCGTTCAAAAAATAACATTATTTACTTCTTATATCCATGTTATTGAACAAGTCATATGTAAAACTCGCAATATGAATTTTTACACAATTTTAACATGGGGAATAAAGTCGTAAAGTCCCCTATCAATTACCGGCGAAACTAGAAGTTAGTTATTCTTTCCCTTTTGCAACGGTGGTTTGCTTTGTAACAATATAAATGATCATATGTACAGAAAGAGAAAAGCATGGACATTCGAATCCTATAGTCACGTCACAGCACTTCAAATAATAAAAATTTAAATATTTGATAGATAATAGTGTTCCGAAAAGTATAACAAATTTCGTGTTGCGCATGCGCAAGTTGTAGAGGTCGTTAAAAGCTGTCTTGTTACAATTAAATGAACGTAAAGAGCAACATATAGCATACCTATTCCTCTAAAGCATCTCAGGGCAATTTATTAACTGTTTTGGTAAAAAATAAGGTAATATTATTTTTCACCACATGTAGAAACTGCATAACTAAGTAATCATAATTATCTGTCTTCGTATGTAATTTATGCTTGGGGTCACATCCTAATTATGCCCAGCATTCATTAGCTTTCGTTTGGTACATCTGTGGTATTACGATTTGCACAAAACTGAGACTTTTTACCGTAGGAAGCCCCACTAAATGGAAGGAATAAAACAAAATACCATAGCAACTAAAGTTCAAGGTCAATCATATGACAACAAAACAATCTTATATTTTCCTTCAAATGCTGACTGTCGCTTTCGCGACAGTTGCGACAGTCATCTTTTGAAACAAAATGTAAGATTGTTTGTTTTCATATGATTGACCTACAACTTTAGTTGCTATCTTGAGCCCCTGGTTATTACGAGGTCACTTGAGTGTTGTTACGAAATACCAGAAACGAGAATAAGCAAAAGAAAAGCACAGGCGAGATTTCCCACTTCGTTACGCATAAGTTTCAAAACATCATAACAGTGTTTATTCAGAACTTATCAAGCTTATCAACACAGGAGACAATGGCGGTAGTCTGATAAATACTAGTTATCGATCTAAACAAAGAGAATGTCTCTTATCGATGTCTCTGTTGATTTCATAACGTAAAACATTCACTGTAAGCCTACTTGGATTTCCTACCCAACGTCCAACGAAAGCAAATCAAAGATGGTTACTTTGCTGTTATTAATATGGCTTCTGGTACCTTTCCAATGTTCGAGTATACCTCTTTCTCAGGAGTATGATCATTCAGCGATCTTAGACCCTGATGAGAAATTTCAGGTACATTGGAAGCTAGACAAATTATCGAAGAAAATCCATTTTGCGTTGCAAGTTAACACAACGGGATGGATTGGGTTTGGTATTGCCAAAGGCTTAGCTGGCAAGATGGAAGATGCAGATATTGTTATTGGCTATGTAGTTAATAACAAAGGATACATAACGGTATGTGTGACAATATGTGACTAGAGATCGTCAGAATGTGAGAATCTCATTAAAGGCCATAGCAAACGATCCAACTTTGTCGTTTCGACTCTGGTCGGCTTTGTCGAACCAACAAAGTTGTATCGTTTGCCCATGCAGTCGAACATATTTGGATGGTCGGTAATGGGTGCTAATCGCCGTCTCGACTAGTCGAACGGATTGAAAAAGATTTCGACTGAGTTCAAAAACTTTTTCAGAGTCGGATGGATGCTGAAGAATTTTGATGAGATTTTTATGTCTGGAGATGTCTGGAACATTGAAAGCAAGCGTATACGCAGGCGCAATAGTCAGAATACTTTCCGGTTGAATTTTTCTAATGTTGACTTTCGATTAGCCGATTGTTCTGAATCGAAAATATTAAGAAATTATAAACAATAAGGATATCAGAAACTTTTAATTCAAAAGCTAAACACAAAAACTACATAAAATTTAGGCCAGCGCTTATTTTAATTTATTTGTCACCTTCATCTTTTTATATTTGATAATGTGCAGGATGTGAATAGTTTTTAATACGCATTCAGGAAAAATTTACACGATTTAAAAAAAGTTGTATGCAGTTGACTATAAAGTCGAATTGTCGTTTGGCCACGCATCTAACAACGTTAGACTTTTGCATCCGATAAAGCCAAACCAACAGAGTTGGATCGTTTGCTCGGGCCTAAATAATGGGGAGCAAACAGTAATAAAACGAGGAGGACGCAGTAACTGCAAATTGTGATACTATCTGAAAATTTTTTGAGACCCCTAAGTGACTATTCAAGGAAACTCTTCAAATGTAGCAATGAAGCATGACTTGATTTGCATATCTTATTTCAACTATACATAACTGTGATGAAAGCTATGACACTGGTAAAATTAAAGTGCCTATGAAATGAAAAAATGGGTATTGAGGTTTTCACATATTATTGTAGAGTTTTTTACGCTGATTCCGATGATATATATTTTTTTTAAACAAACACATTTTAACCTACCTTTTTAATGCCTAAAGTCGGCATTTTCGCTACATTTCGAGGGACACGTTTTCGCGGTCAGATTATGCAAATGAGGCGCGTGACGTCAAGAGTTGTACACAAGCAGAACAAGAGATCTAAGCAAGCATGGCGGACGGAGTTAATCCTAAGGTTAAGGTTACTTCTAGTCAAAGAGGGGACAAATACTGCGTAGCAGGTGTTGCAAACCAGGTTAGTTGTACAAACAAAACAGGTATAAAGGGCATTTCATTGCATACTTTCCCGAAGAATAAAGAAACAAACAGGTTATGGACGGCTTTCGTGAAGGTTCATCGTAGTGATTTTGTCCCTTCTCCAACTTCTCAATTATGCTCCGTTCATTTTGAGCCTACTTCGTTTGTTCGGCGTCAAGATATATCATTGACCGATATGCCTGAATCGTTGGTTTGTTCTCCACCTAAAAAGATACGTCTTCAGTTTGGAGCTGTTCCAACTATTCATACTGATTCTAGTTTTACAGTGGCAAGTAAGAATGTATCAAAACGTGAAAAAAGACAGGTAGGACTTGCCACACAAATTATGAACAGGTTTTACTTGTTACTATACATATTACAACTTAAATCCAGGCAGATAAATAATTATAATATGCAATATAAAAATCTTCAGATTATCAGAAATGCACTTTGTGGTTCTTCCTTGATTCCTGCTTCTACAAAGTCTGAAGACCGTCCTCCTGTGAAACCAGAGTTGCCTGAGTCACCATGTTCAACTCACATGGAACCTCTATACCTGATAAAGAACCCTCGTGTACTAGTCCAATTCTTTCTGCATCGTCTTTGGTCCAACAGCATATTAAGGTGTCATCAAACAATAATTGCCAACGTTGTCAACAGTTGTCAATAAAAAGAAGGAACCTTCTTAAGGCAAACTACAGATTAAAAAATTCCATCAGGCAGTTGAAAGTTAGATTCGAAAGTGTGAGTCATGTAAGTACATGCATTAGTAACATTAAAATTTAACTGCTAATTTAATCTGTAATTTATGTCTCTTCTGAAGTGTTTTGTACACATGTAGGGTTTTAAATATGAAATTACTTACGTGTAGGCAACTTTGCATGACAATTGCATGCCTGCACACGTTCCCACAACCATTGAGGATGCCGATACATACTACGAGGGCAGTGATGACGAACATTGTATTGATAGTGACGAGGATTTCAAAATAGATGGACACAAAGACATAGACGAGAATGATACGGACGAGAAAGAAGAAACAATTAATAGTGTGAAGTAAGAGGCATTTTGATAGCCCCTGGGGGTAACTCCAAATGGCTTGCATACGGCACGTGCCAATTATTGAGGGTAACTTCTCATAGTCTTGAAAATTTTTGGGGTATCTATTTCAGAACTTTAAATATTCAGATATGGCAATGTCCTATGTATCAGCTGTGGAAGATAAGTAGCCAATGACCTTTACACTTGTGGGCATACCAGCACTTGTAGGTTTGTTTCATTCCTAGGATTCATTGATTGATTATTTTTGTATATTCTTTCTGTTGCAGGGTCAGGCGCGGATCCAGACGGGTGCACGTAGGTCAAATGCCACCCCTAAATTTTTCAGTAAAATTTAAAGATGACGTCACTATAAAATCACGTCATCGTTCATTTGTTAATGATGAATTTATTTTGTATTTTGATCAAAATTATCACTCCTTTTTATCTTCTGTTCAATTATTTTTAACGATAAACTTTCAATATTTAATGTTCGTATTTATTTTGTAATAAATGATCGTAATCGTATTGAATTCAATGTTCAACTTTTAACGTTTTGATTCCCTCAGAAGTTGTACTAAATTACGTAATATACTGAAGTCAAGCGGGGCTGCGGTGTGTTGCGGCAGTAGAAAAGACCCACACCAGCGTCACGATTGACTGATCTATAAGTCCCGCTTTGATATACCGCACTTTGACGAGCGGTAAGCGGGACTTATTCCCTTCGTACAGCGTTGTGCAGGATTCTGCACAACGGCATTCTGTTTGATCGTATTGTTCTGACAAATTATCACGCATTTGATGTACGGGGATTGACGGGGTCCAACATTTCGTAAATTAATGAAAGATGCAACATGCAAGCCAAAATAAAATGAATTAAATCTATATGGAAACTTATGGTTATTAAATCAAGTCGATTAACTGATGCTTGTCAAAAATTACAAACTTATTTCAACATCATCATTCAGAAAACAGATGGCGAAATTATCTGTAAATGTTTTTACCCTTCAAGATCGTTTAATAGAGTGCATATCGTTGCGAAGAAACTCGTTGCGAAGAAACTCATTGCGAAGAACAGTCGTTGCGAAGAATGGTCGTTGCGAAGAAACTCATTGCGAAGAAACTCATTGCGAAGAAACTCATTGCGAAGAAACTCGTTGCGAAGAAAATAGAGCTCTCGTCGTTGCGAAGAAACTCATTGCGAAGAAACTCATTGCGAAGAATGGTCGTTGCGAAGAATGGTCGTTGCGAAGAAACTCATTGCGAAGAAACTCATTGCGAAGAAACTCATTGCGAAGAAACTCATTGCGAAGAAACTCGTTGCGAAGAATAGTCGTTGTGAAGAAAAGTCATTTCGCTACAGAGAGGAGCCTTCAAGCACCGAAAGGTTGTCTTGAATAAAGTCACCAGTTTATGAATGAATGAATGAATAATATATATTTGTCGAATTGGAATATAATATGTCTTTCAAACGTTTTACAGATAAATATTTCAAGTAAAGTAAACAGCATGAAGGTGCGTATTACACAATTTAAAAAGGAAGAGGACATATTTGCTTGCATCCTAAATTATATGTAAAAATATATATAATGGTATGCTAAATTTATGAACGCTTTCAAATAAGCACTCTTTTGCATTAAAAATCAGTATAAATAACCATGATTAATATTAATTTTACTTAGAAAAAATTATCGAGTGGTTTATTCTCGGTAATTTTTATTTTTATTTAATTAACAATTAGTAATGCTGATCGATTGTTTTTATACAGTGCCATGCTTTGATGACCTTTAATGCAAATGCCTCTCGCAATGAGGTGAGGGACTCCACTTTGTTGCATGATGCATATATTATACAAACTAAATCAATTAGATTTCTTATTTTAATTATCATGTACGTACTTGTTTCATTTAATTAATTTCAACATTTACCACCGGCAATCACAATATAGCATACAACATTATAGATATGAATGGTCATTGCATGATTACTGCTGTTCCATAATAAATAAATCACGGGTAGGTAACTCGCAATGACGACAATACTAGGAAATGCCACTTCTTTTCGATGGTCCATATTCCAGCTGAGAAAATACTTTTTGGGTAGGAAATATCAGCTTTTGGAAGTGTTTGTGCCCCTTTTTGAATTTGTAGAGAATTTTGAAAGAGACATAAAAAATTCAAGCACTTTTTTAGATTTGTGGGTAGCATTTTCAAGTTTTTGGAGCTTTTTGGTTAGCTTTTACATGATTTTTTGTACTCCACTTTTTAGTATACATTTTCCTGTAGGAGACCTTCATTCAATATGAATACAAGGAGTCAAATCACAATAACGCCTAGAAGATCACCTATATACTCACGTTATTAGATCTCCTACATATATACATTAAACTCAGGATCACATCGTCAATTCAACGCTTCTAATACATTTCAAATATTCCGCAACGAAATAGATAAATTGTTGTGAACCAAAATGTTTTATTTTTCTACTTTGAATTGAATGATTTCTTTATGTGAGAAATTTAAGGGACGGGGGCTGCCAATTTGAGTCAGAAATTTGCCCCCAAAAATTTTGTTTCTCCAAAGTTGATACTTCAAATATTTTACTCAGGCCAAAATGTATACGCTAAATCTTTATCGACGCATAAATTGATTACAATTTCTTGGGTTTACATTAACATTTTTGCTCAATGAAAGACAATACCTCTATTATTTTGAAAAATTGGTAATAGATACCCCGAAAATTTCAAAAGATCATGAAAAGGTACCCTCGATAATTGGCATGTATCGGTATACCAACAATTGAAGTTACTCCCTGAGGTTTGGAGGCAGCTGGCAATGACACTGCTGAAGATGTATCAGAATTGCCCATTTGATTGTTTGCTGCTAAGATTGCTCGTTCCCCGTCACGGTAACATGCTGTGTTTTCCCTTTCTGTAAGAAAATATACAGCTTCCCTGGAGGGCGTGGTACTCATTGCTTTATATATAACAATATCTCCAGGAACATGATCAGAAACAAAAGGAGTTTCAAGATTTATTTCCATCAACATCATATTTTTATTAGTAGTTTCTTAGTAAAACATTTTAAAGTAAAGGATAGCGACAAGAGAAAACTCTGAGAAACTCGAAACGTCGCAATTCTCAGAGTTTTTTCTTGTCGCTATCCTTTACTTCAATATCATATTGTGAGGGTTATTCTCCGCGAGCCTTTGAAGTAGCTCTGTGCATCAGTAAGAAAAAATCGAAGGAAACGCGTAAATTCCAATGATAAGCTTTCATATAGCGTCTCACCGTCTACACAGCTAGCACAAGAGGGATTTGATTTGAATATGATTATTCTAACTTTCCAATTATTATTTACAGGCAAATATGACTTTTAAAAGGAGGATTTTTATCAAATGTAGCACAAGTCGATACTCCAAGCTTTACAGACCGATATGCTTCAGACGCTCGTGATAGCAGCTTTTATGATGCCCTAACATTCTTTAATCTACATAATAGTTCTGCTTATTCATTATTTGCAATAGCAATCTTATTTTGCAAAACCTCCTTCATAACCGGGTTCTTAAGCCTCATAACTAGAGGTTTGCACCGGATTGAATTAGGCATTAATAATCCAAATATAGGCACGAAATTTTAATCCGAGTCCGATCCGATCAGGGACGACATAATTCGAATCCGACCATTGAATCTGGTGGAAATTTTCAGGATGTGAAACGTATGTCCATAAATTAGCCGTGGATATGTAGCTGATCGCGATGAAACAAGCATCATTCGGTTTCACCATAGTCACTAGTGACTATGGTTTCATAAAGATATACACAGCAACGAATGTTTATGAACTATGAACCATAAATTACCTAATTAAAATCTCATTGTAATAAGTATAACTTATGATTTCTTTGTGTTTACATAGATATAATTACCAAATTTACAGACTACAGATAATCATTTATTTGATATAAACTTGTTTAATAATCATTAATTTGAGAACACTGTCATACGAAAATAAATTGAAATCAATGCTTGTATATTTAATTTTGTATGCAATTAATAATGTCTGAAAATATTGATAGCATCATAACTCATTTTATATTCACTTTTCTCTTAAAACAATATGGAGAGTTAATAGCATAGTAGTATAGTAGGCATATAGTAGGGTTACATATAGTATCAAAAAGTTAATATGCATTTGTAGCAGTATCGAAAGCGGAGAGTAATCCTCAATATTCTAGGATAGGACGTATACATATATGATATAGTTGGATTTGTAAGAAAGTATGTTTCTGGAATAGAATACAGGATTGATAATGATGGGAAGTTTGTCCCAGCCCATGCAGGACTATACGGGGTTTTAATAGGAATTAATTGACATGGTGTCTGCTGACCGTCAGTCAATGGGTAATATTTATTGATATTTCAAGGGAAATTTTAAAAATATGTAACTCGCAAAGGATAGTAAAAATAATCAATATATATATATTGCATGATAAATTTAGCTGATCCAGAGGATTGCTTTGACTTTAGCCTACTGGCAGTCAGTGTTATTTTATTTAGTCAGCATATTCATGATGCATGGTTGTTAATATTGCTGGCTTTGGGAACTAAAACTGTTATTAATTCATTTACATTTTCGATTGGATATATATACATTCAAAGGGCACCATATATGAATTACCACAATCTTCTAGCAGACTCGAACTTACACCAGTTCAGACGGCTACAGAAAACCGGAATCGAATGATGGTTGTAAGACTGTAGAGTCAGTGTGAGAGAGACAAAAAATGAGAACGCTTCTTCTTTACATAAATATGAATGTAGTTCCTTCTTCAATCACTGTCTTCATGTGACTCTCTCAACTCTCATTTACAACATCTCTTTTTTACTATGGTTTATTAGCAGCTACTTACAATAATAACGACAACAATATCTTACAGAAACCACACTCGTTCAGCCACTCCATCACATACACGACATCAGATATCAATTCTTTATATAACATCAAGACAACATATATCTTAAAACATACAATGGCAATGATTAGTAACCACACTGAAGCCGAGCTAAGCAGTGCAAATCTTATCTTGTGTATGAAATTATTAATGAGCATAATTAAAGTTGAGCTTGAAAAAGTGATTCATCATAGTTTCCTTCCCAATCAAA
This sequence comes from Haliclystus octoradiatus, assembly GCA_916610825.1. Taxonomy (NCBI): domain Eukaryota; kingdom Metazoa; phylum Cnidaria; class Staurozoa; order Stauromedusae; family Haliclystidae; genus Haliclystus; species Haliclystus octoradiatus. The sequence goes on along the minus strand of OU744449.1, from coordinate 18,052,133 downwards.
GATTAAGAATCCGGATATCTTAGCAAGCTGGATATATGACAAATAAATTGACTATCGCTATTGCATATTAGGCACATTATATATGTATATCCTTTGGGATTGCCTTTGAGATATGTTACAGATTGCCTTTGAGATAATATATGTTACAAATTGACATTTCTATATTCCAGCCTGGGGATATGTTTAATTCTCGTGTAATTGATTATTATTTCTGAAAATACGATAATCCAAAACATCGTTAACATAAATAAATGCAATGCTTTAACCATTTACAGTCTCCATTTCTACTCCTCCTAATGTACTTAATGAAGAGCCTGAGAGTTAGTCGAGAGATGACGTATCACAAATTCTGGAAGGTGACTACGTGATGATCGCTACGTAGACGATTGCGTAACAGAGCACTATGTGTCACTATGAAGAAAATCTTTACGAAGAATAGTCGTTGCGAAGAAAATAGAGCTCATGTCGTTGCGAAGAAAGTAGAGCTCATGTCGTTGCGAAGAAACTCATTGCGAAGAAACTCATTGCGAAGAACAGTCGTTGCGAAGAATAGTCGTTGCGAAGAAACTCATAGCGAAGAAACTCATTGCGAAGAAACTCATTGCGAAGAAAATTGAGCTCTCGTCGTTGCGAAGAAACTCATTGCGAAGAAACTCATTGCGAAGAAACTCATTGCGAAGAATTTTCTTCGCAATGATTTTCTTCGCAACGACTGTTCTTCGCAACGAGTTTCTTCGCAACGACCTGTCCCCGTTTAATATTGTATCATTGTGAATGCTTTGGGCTACCATCGAAAAATCCAACAGTTCCACGTCATGTACAAGAGCAAGGGAAACATTTATTCAGAACATAGCAACCTTCAAGTGAAATGTTTATCATTTCCACAATGAATCATATTTCTACCTGAATTTCGATCTCCGACGAGCGAAAGTTTGCAGTAAACAGGATCGCTCGCTACATCAATGACTCCCCAGAATCAGTAAGTTAGAATAATAAAATCAGTTTTCCAGTTTAATTAGCTCCAATACCCTGAAATATATATATATATGCAATAAGTGACTCAAGCCACCATTTCTGTCAAACATTTTAGCAGCTTTTAAAATTTCAGGCTCTTATATATTTTACGATTCGTTCAGTGTTGACTGTATGACACCCTGGAATACTCAGATAAACAACGTCATCGACGAGATTTTGTTGGCGGCTTCTTTGTTTTCTAAAACAATAGAATTGCCAAAGGACACAAGTCTCACTTACCAACATATCAAAATCGTTAAAGTAAAGTGAGACTTGGGCAAGTCAAGCGTCACGACTACAGTTTTGCGGTCTTAAAAAATCTATTGTTTATAACTCTGTCTATTGTTTCTGTCTCAAATTTTTTTAACAATTGACCTACCGTCGGCGAGCTCGTTGCCAAAGAGAAAACAGGACTGACCTACTCATCCGGGAGCTATTTTGACCGCCCATCCCACTTCTTTTGTGCGTTCGAGTCACCGATTGGTGAATTGGCTGAAAAAATAACAATTGACCTACCCACGTGGTAGTTTTGACCTACAGAATTTGAGGAAATTTTGCCTGTGTTTCAGGGTCGTAATCTCAAAAATATGTTCGCAAATATGTTCGCAGAAATTGCACTCGTTGTGCTCAGTCTTGATATCTGATTGGATAAATTCAAAGTAACTTCACATGGCGGTTCTAGATATTTCTGCAGTTTTATTCAACGGTCTTGTTCTCGTGTGACTATCAGCGTTGAAGCATCAGAACAAATTCAAAGCAAATCTACTCTGCTATAAACCATGTTTATTGCAATGGTCATGAAGAAAGAGACAAACCATGTTTATTGCAATGGTCATGACGACAGAGATTACCTATTTTATCAAGACTTTCTTCGAATTATTACGAATTGATCCCTAATCAACAACGAGATATTTTTGGAAGAATGAATTGGAAGGCAGATAGATTTACACGCTGAAATTATACGCAGTAATTAGAAATTTTACAAACTGGTAGAGAACTTGGAGGAAACGTGTAAGTACGTCTGTTATATAAATAACGTTGTTTATATCATTTCAACCTGAACTCAATTGTGTCGCAATTTCCAAGGTCGACAAAGAATAAATAAATTTGAACCTGACAAAAGCAACCAGAAAGAGGGCAAAGTCAGACAAGCCATAACAATTGTTTATATTTGAAATAATTGTGATTGCAGTTCTGATTTAATTTAATTTCGATTTACAGTGTTATGAGAATGAAATTTCAAAATTAAAATTGCGTGTCTCGAAACTGTAATTTGTCGTAGAAAAGTGTTCAAAGCATGTCACTACTGTGTTTGAATTTGTCACGCTATTGGATTCTTCTGACTGCTTGTCCGTCCTTTTTGGGTTCATTTTGCTGCTATTATTCTCTTGCAAATTTTTGTAAATCTAACCTGGCATCAAAATTTGAGTACCGGAATTAGAAAGCACAACAAGCCGGCCCAACTGTTGACATAAAATATAAGGCAATGGAACTCAATGCTACAACTATTTACCTTGAAACTTTTACCTGGAATAGACAATGAACTTAGCTTTGTGGATTTCTTGATCAAAGTGGTAAACTCACTTCAAATACCAGGACTATAGGGATTTCTAATAAAATGGAGCAGCTTATAATCGATATAAATCCCGGATAAATTCATCAATTTTATATAACACTACACCCTTTCAAGAGTGGATATCCATTTATAGTTCATATATGTATGTTTTATTTGTGGATTGTCATTTTTTTAATGTTGCAGATTGTAGCTGAATTGTATATTGGATATTAAAGACTAATTCTTGATGAAGTGAAGTTCAATATAATTATATATATTTAACTCAAAATAACCATTACAATTTAACATTTATTGTCATTGTATGTTTATCGTTATGTGATTTTTTGACTGACTCCTTTCTTCTTACTCAATCTTTCTTTGGTGTACAAAATGGGCGTGGCAAATGACGTAATTAATTTTGACCCCCATAAAATAATTCCTGGATCTGCGCCTGTGCAGGGTCGATGCTGATACTCCTGTTGAAGACCAACCAAAATTCATTGTTTTTTATTCTATGTTATTTAATTTGTTTGCTAATGTTCTGTTTTCGGTGTAAGAGAGAAAATCCCAAAGTCAGTATGACCACAATTGGTACCATTGGCGGCAGAGAAGGAATCGCAAAGTCAGCAAGTTGTAAACAGCACTTCTACTTCCACTCGAAAGGCACCGATGTGCAGATCATGCGGTAAACCTAGGAAAGGTCATAAAATTGGGTCGTGTGTTTAGGAAGGTATTGTATGTATATCCCTACATTTTCTTTGTGATAGAAAGAGTGGTTTTCATTTTCTTGAATATTAATGTTTTATTTTTTTATGCCGTATATTTTTTACAGGAGTGTGAGATATTTATACAAACAATATATTTACAGTTTCTTTGTTGCAGCTAGGTAGCCGTGCATCCCACCATTACCAAACTTCGTTCGTATACTGTGGTATATACATGCCGGTAGCGGTCTCGAATTGTCCCATCCAAGCGACCCACACAACCATCGGATAAGCCATCGGTAGGAAACAGCTCTAAGAAATCTGTGAAAGATCAGTCAATGAAATGTTTGAAAAATTATTTTTGATTTAGGAATTTTTCATCTAAACAGCATTATATGAACAGTAAATAAACAAACATTACTACATTAACTTTATTATGGTAGCCTACATTTCATATTTGCGTGTATATAATTGAGATTTTATCAATGAAAATATTTTGAAGTTATCAATTGCATTCAAATCAACTGACCATTATCTTCGTTTCTATTATCTGTGAATTATAATAGAACTTACTCATTTTCAGTTTGCTTTGTATTCCTTCTATAACTTATCCCCTTGCGATCCCTCAATAGTGGGGCCGCAGTCCTTAGAACTATGGTACTTATCAGAGCAGTATAGTTCTTGTGTTGGGTAATACATAACAGCTTTTCAGGGTTACCATCGAACATCAGCAATCCAATTGCAGGTAGGGCTTCATGACAACATCGGTACTCCAGTGCTCCAATCAACAACTCATTATGGCAACTATTACATTCGCACCTAAAAATTAAAAAGTGATAAGATTGCTTCAGACCTAATCCAGATGAGTACAGGAAAGAAAATTTACTTTTTACATGTAGCCTACGCAAAATATTGATGTAAATTGGGGCGAACAAGTAGGTCTACTTCATCGAGTGGAGGAAATTGTGAATATGATTTCATGTAGACATATAGCGTTTGTCATTAATCATACTCAAAAACCCCATACAACTTAAACCCAACAGCAGCTTTTATTATATTGCAATGACTACTTACCAAGCACTGACAGGATCTTTCCCTTCAAATCTTGCCTCTAGCGTTTGCTGAGGAATATTGTCAGCGTCTTCTTCCTGGTTGCATTCTTCGCCACTAAATTCAGTGCTCATAGCAAGTGGTTCACCTTGGTATGGCTGTGTGGCAGTTGAAATTTCTTAATTTGATGAACTGATTTCCGATTCATAGTTTGTTTCCGAAGAATCAATACCAGACATTGTTTTTTTGTTGGAATAAAGAAGAACAAAGTTACTATGTTTTCTCTCTTGCCTTCGTGTCTGCTTGTGTGAAAAATCGTGTGTACAACTCTTGACGTCACGACATCTAAATTAGTGCCCAGGCGCTTGTCCCCAAAATGCATCATGTTTGCGATGCGAAAAAGATACATTTTACTTAAAATTTTCATAAAAAAATATTGCCATGGTACTATGTCGAACATGCAGATTCATAATCTGTAAAAACCTCCATACCCATTTTTTCATTTCATAGGCACTTTAAGATTTATGGTGAAAACAATATTTTAGACTATAAAATAAACTGCAAAATGATGCTATGCATCAACAATGATAATTTTACTTTGTAAAATGTAGGTTTGTATAGGCATCCGCATTGCAAATACTTCTTTACTTACTCACAGTTTGTAAATGACCAGAAACACCGTCAAACACATCAGAGGTGGATCCAGCTGAAAATCTGACTGGTGATGGAAGGGGACAGTAAAGGGGCGAAACACTGTCCTCCAGGGGGGTTCGGGGGAAAGTATGGTATTCAAAAGCTACTGAAGCGCTGTGACGCCACGTTCGTCATTCAATCAGCAATATTTCAACGTAATTATGAAGCTTAGATCTTACACCATCAAATAAGTAAGCATAGAATAAAATACACAGAAAATAATTGAAAAATGTATTTTATTGAAAATAAAATCACATTGTGCTTCATTAGAGCTGCATGCACTCAGACAGGCTATACAGTATACATTAAGAAAAAACGTTTCAAATGCGATATAATTAACAACTATACATAAGTTCAATTAAACAATTTGAACTTAATCAGTAGTAACAATAGACCAATTCGGCTAAGAAATCAAGTGACAAATAGCGGGTGTTTATATCACGTGACTCACGTAAAATATCAAGTAAGCTACCACAAAACAGAGCAATATGTAGGTTTGTTTTTCTTCATTCATTAATCAAAATGAGCTCGGATCTTATTATTTGTTAACCTATTGCTAATTTTAAACGTTGAATTTTATGTCAAACCTGTTTTTATTGCAGTGGGCGGAAATAAACTTACAGATAAATCGGTTACAAAAAGGCAAACTGCAAGTGAATTCCTATTGATTTCTTACTATAATCCAATTTCATTGGGACTTAAAAACACATATCAGTATCATATACAAGATCACATACAGTATGCCATAAATTTGACAGGGATTATACTATTTCAATGTTAGTTACAAATGAATTTGATTCCAAAAAATTATACTGTTGAGTTCTTCACGGAAAAATCAGATTTAGTTCATGTAGCTTTTCACCAGAGTTGTGACACTGTTAGTGTACCATACATTTCTGAAGCCAGATAATACCTTAAACTGTAGTCATACTACGAGACTACAAGTAGTTTGAGTTTCATAGTTTTCTGTGAAGTTAAACTTTCATAGTAGTATTTCTCGAAATTACCAGACGGCTTGTAATTCTAAACAACCCAGGGTCTGTTATAGACAGCGCACATTATCATAAAACGCATCATACTATAGTTTTTAATTACTGTCGTGAATTATATTATTTTGGTGCTCATTTAATAGTTCTTACATAATATAGAGCTCATATTTTGATCATTATAGAAAGAAAAGAAGCAACAAAACGGCGCCAAAATGTAGCGTTCAAAGGAAATTTCTGTTTGCCTTGTAACCTCATTGAAGTACCCTTTTCCTTCGCTCTTTCCATCTAAAAAGTGTTACAAATATGATTCTTTGCATTCCATGCATAACTCCAGAATTTAAATGTAATTTTATCCCCAAAAAGTAATGTATTCACCGCTAAAAGTTGGTCAATCTGGCAGCGAAATGTTACACTTCTTAATTCCTGTAAATTTTCTCCCAGGAGAATAAGTAAGACATGAAACACACCAGCAACAAGTCCTAAAAGCAACTATGCACAGAAGTCATTTTCTGAACTTAGAAATTAAATAAATTCTCTAATAACACAAAGTTAGATCCATTTGATAACTGTAGAAAAGTATGTGCGACCGTATGCAATCATTCATTCGTCTGCCTGTAAACACTCACTACATACCACGTGACCACCCACTCGAAACTTAGCCGAATTGGTCTATTGTTAAATAAAAATATAAAAAAAATCTTCTGATGATTAAAATTGTAATTAATACGAATAGTATTGAATGGATGTAGACAACTGAGTTGTAGAGGCAATCCATCAGCATCAATAGAGGTTCTAGTAAAAGGAATGGAAAATAGATGTATTTTCCTGGTCACAGTATATCAACATGCCTACCCCGGGCGTACCGACAGGCGACAGCGGTGCAAAGAGAAGGGTTTCCAGCCAATCATCAATCATTCAGGTTGGAAATATCAATTTTTTATCGTAATATCATTTGAAATTATATACTGAAACCAAATGGACAGAATGATAAACTAATTCTATAGGCCTGTAAAAGTACTGCTATTGGTAAGGCCTGGTATGCCTTTGGAAGCAAGCAGAGGACCCAACACAAAAATATGTAAACAAAGATCTCAAACATAACAATAAAATATTAAACCAGTAAAGGCCAGTGAATATAAATCCACAATGAAGAGTATTAACTTATCAATTAACCTCTTGTGTCAGTGCGTCCGATAGCGCTCCCAATCGTTTTGATAGGAAAATGAGTTCGTTCTGTGATGAATCCTGCGAATTGTATTTACGTTTCTAGAACTTTTTCTTCCATTGTGCTGATTTATATTTTATACATTGAATGTTTGATAATTAGCCTTAGATCAGCTAGCTTTTGTCGACTGCACTTTTCTTCTTTAAATTACATGTTCAATTGTTTTTATCGAGCAGATTGTGTAATAGTGCAACAAAATAATGTTAAGCTTCGTTAGACGTGCTTGGAAAAGTGGAAGACATAACAATTAACACCTTGACTCGAAGTTGAAAACAACACAGTTGGACTTTGAATTGTACTTGATTACTTGACGTCATTCTAAATCTAGCATTCAAAAAGCAATGGAGGGGTGCTTACTGGTACTCAAATTGCTGAGAATCCTAATGTAGATAATATGATTGGTTGAAAGGGTTGGGCGAAAACGAGAATGGATTGTTGCTTGCTCTGACTGGAGCTCAAAGACGACAGGCGATTGGCTTTTAGATTTTCAGGGGCGCTCCGCACTGTGGCTGATTGGAAGATGGCTTTGAATCATTGCCTCGATGAAATCATTCAATGAGAGAGTTAGTGACTGACAATAGCAGCAAAATATATAAAACGCAAAATAGCTGAAATTCGTTTCTATGGTAATATCAAATTACGTTATTGCGGCAGCATCAGAGTTTTGAAAATCTGACTGGTGCTCAAGCACCTTTTGCCCCCCCCCTCCTAGTGGATCCGCGTCTGAAACACATCGTGTGTATATATATATGTAACAAGTGAATTACAGCCTTAATAGACAGAAACATGAAATTGTAAGTTTGGTTACTTCTTGCTGAAAATGTGTGGATGAGCTCTATACATTTTAATGAATAAGTAGCAGACTGCCTAAAATTTGAAATATTTGTGCTTCTTATACCGTAAAATACAATTCTAGTTTCATATAAATGAGTAAATTTCTAGTTTCATATAAATGAATACAATTCTAGTTTCATAAATGAAAACAATTCCAGTTTCATATTAATGAATACAAAAAATTAAAAATTGTACGTAAAATTAAAGGTTGGGCCTGGAACATCTTTTTTGGATTGAGTGAGATGCCATGAGCTGAACAGCGGGTGAGAACTTCACGGACCACGTGCTAGATGAGTCGCCAGATAACGGTCATAGATGACAACGTCTTCAACAATTTGCAAAGGTTGTTGATGCCAGCCAGATCTTCGTCACCACGTCGGTTGTGTTCATCGCCTGCACTACTCAAACCCATAGCATTTCGTAAAAAACGATGACAACCCCAAAGAGTAATAAAGGTAGTCAAGTGCGGGATTTCTGGGGAGAGGGCCACTTGCCAGTACCCATGGCGAGCATCTAGGGTAGTGAAATAATTCATACCGGGAGGTATTTGTGAAATTTCCTCTCGTGAGAGCTTTGCAGGGTACCCGGGAGTTTGAAAAAACGGTTCAGGGCAGTCAAATTGACAGTTATTCTAGATTCATCGGAATTCTTCTTAGGGAATACGACCATGGGGCGGATCCATGAAGGGGATTCTCCAAGGGGAACCTTCTCAATGACACCTTTGCTGACCATTGAAGATAACTGGGTTTGGACTGACTCTTGCCAGTGGAAGGGGACGGTGTAGGACATGTACCTCTTGACAGGGATGGCATTTGGCTCCAATTCAATAGACATTGGAGGACCAGACGTAGGGAGAGGTGTCCGTGTAGATTAAAAACCGTACGAAACTGACTGATAAGATGAGGGATCTCAGAGGAAGGTTTAGGGTTGACGTCAGGACCTTCCATTGGTACAGTGTTCTGGGCAGTGGCAGGACTGAGAGAAACGGCTGAGACATGATGGGGTCAACTAGGTAGGAGAATTACAAGGGCTATAGAACCATGTTTACTTAAAAGTTGTGCATTTAACTCATCAACTACATAGACATTGCAGGCATAACTATGGTCCCCGTGAGAGTGAGATAGTTTCATGGGACATGTACCGATTACAGGCAATTTGCATTTGTCTGTTGTAAACGATTCTTCTGAAGGAGGGTAGAAGTTCAGCTCTAAATTAGGGTCAAGGTGGGCTAGAGTGAATAGGCTGATAACATCACAGGCTCAACCACTATCGGGTAGCCAATTTAATGGGGAGGTACTCTTATAGGTGGTGGTTGGTAATGAGATAGTCTCAGAAGACATTGCTATATTTCCTAGGTAAATATGATTCTGTGACTTCGATTGTTGCACAGCAGCTTGTGCTTTTTTGCGACAAACCACTTGATAGTGTCCAACTAAACCACAAAAGGAACACTGGATTTCTTTAGCGGGACATTCATGGCGGGGATGGATGTTTTTCCCACAGAAATTACATTTCCCACTTGGCTTAGACTGGGAGTTAGACTGTTGTTGTGGATGTGAAGTCTTACTCGATTGTTTACGTTTGGATTTGGATTTCCCAGAACTGACAGCCTGAAATGTGCTAGACTCTTGAGCTGTGCAAATATCTAGTGTCTTCTGGAGGGTGAGGGAAGTAAAAGATTCTGCCAAAACCTTTTGTTGTGTGGCACTATCTTGAATGCCACAAATTAATCTGTCTCTGATTCTGTCATCACGGTAGATTTGAGAAAACCCGGTGTCTAGTTGACAATGAGGGCAAGCCTTGATAGGGGAAACCCACAGCTCTCTTCGATCAATCTGAGGGTGGCACAGTACTGATCGACGGTCTCACCTGTGTGTTGACTGCGAAGGTGAAATTCCTTTCTGTCCAAAAGGGGATTCCTTTGACGTCTGAGGTATTCTCCCATCTTTTGTATGATGCTATCGATGTCGTCGGTCTCCTTTATGTCTAGAACACTGCCAGTCCACAATTGCGACCAATCTTCATCAATGGCGGAGCGAAGAATACTTCTTCGAGCAAGTAAATTACAATCGTGACGTACACTTGTAGCTTCACTGTATCCAAGAAAACGTTCCTTCCAGTCAGGAAATGCTGATAGCGTCAATGATGTTGGTGATTCCAATTCGGTACGTCCATGCGTTTGGCAGCGCCTCTACTTGGAGTTCGGCCGCCGTCATCTTGTCTTGTTGAACCTTGAGTTAAATTTGTGACAAGGCTATTGAGAGCTTCTTGAACTATATGATGCTGTGATTCTTGGATAGTATTTTGCTGTTCTTGATGTTGTTTTAAGACAGTTTTAGAAGAGGCAGCACATCAGCTTCATTATCTCTTGTTGTTGTCGATTCGGCTTCGGTTTGTTGGCTTGTTGGTGATTGTGAACGGTCGTTGTTCTCCTCAAGTGCACGAGATCTTGTTTCTAACGCTTCACGAAGACGTGTTTCTTCTTGACGTTTTGATTTCAACTTTTGTGTTGATGTACTTGGACTATTTGGCATTATGAAATGTATTTAGCCACGATGTAAATAAACGAAAATCTCAAGAATGAACGATAAACAATGGATGACCAGCAACGGAATATTTATTAAACTTTTACTAACTTGAATATCAACTGCGCCATGTAATAGTATGAGAATAAAGGATTATACTGAGACAGAGAAGAGATGTGTAGTTGCAATAAAAAGCAACGAAGGAATGGTTTATTATGAATATATATCGGAAACTATACAGAGAGAACGGATAGGATTATATGTGAATGATCACGTAAGTTAGCTGTCTACATTGTAGATTATATTGGTTAAGATGAATGTAAATAGAAACTATCGATATTATTAAATGTATTGAAAGTGCTATTGTTGTACTAATTATGTTAAACTACCACACGTGGTACCAAATTATTTGAGCAACTTTTGTAGTTAATATTAATGGCAAAGATCCACGCACGAAAATAATTACCCACTTAGTACTATAGAACTGCCTAAATTTATAAAATAATAAGTAAATTCATTATGCATTTATCCAACCAGTATATGTTGAATGTGTGTTAAATAGTGATGATGTAAACCTAACTTTGATAAATGAGCGACTGGTATATGGTTTTCATCGATCGATAGCTCCTTCGAAGGCGCCCTTTTGAAATGGAACGATGCGTTTTTTCATAAAAGTCAATATTTCCACATGAAAAACCAAACCAGTATAATAACAAAAGGTTTATGTTTACATTTTTATGTTGATAACTTAATGAAGCATATAGAACAAAAAAACCAAAGCAGTGGCTTCAGTAACCAGCAGCTTTTTATTGGTTGTTTGGATTAAGGAATGTTCCGTATTTGGTATCGAGACAAAGTGAAATGAAATGCGGAATACTCCATATCTGGTACTTAACTGGTCCAGCGTCGCTTTGTTGGCCCTAAGAAAACTATCACCTGTTCTTGAAGGGTTATTAACACCAATCATATGATGTATGACAGTGTCGTAGCTTATGCCTTATCAAATGTATTATGTTCAAATGATAATTTTTGAACTATTGCATCATATCACATCAGATATGATCACAAATATCACAGCTAAATTCTACTCTCATGATGGTAATTTGCGATAAAAAACACACAATATAATTGCAAATTTTCAAAATAATCTTGTTTCATCTTCAGGCAAATTGTAAAAGAGAGAGTTAAAATGTTACATGAGTATTCATAGGGAAATAATTGTATATCTATTTAAATTTATCGGAATATATTATACTTTTTAACAATAGGCAAACAATAACTCCGGAAGAGATGATTCTAAACAAATGCTAATTACGGATATATGATACAAATACAATAGATTAAATTGCAATTGAAATAAATTGCAATGGATTGGTGTGTCAATAAACTAAAAGAAATACCTCATCGATTACCTCAATGTCAAAATGGCCCAAAAGAATATGACTGGATTCTCATAGTTACGCTAAATATGAACGTTGTAAACTTGTGTGACGCGCGCGAAGCTGATATGTCCACCACTCAGGTCGGCAACTTATTTTTCAACAACAAGATGAAATACATGGAAGATATGAATATTTTAAAGGATCATTCTGCCGCTAATAATTTATTGAAAATATTTCATTTTTGTTTGTGATAATTAATCTATTGTATTTGTATCATATATCCGTAATTAGCATTTGTTTAGAATCATCTCTTGCGTAGTTATTGTTTACATATTGTAAAAAGTATAATATATTCCGATAAATTTAAATAGATATACAATTATTTCCCTATGAATACTCATGTAAACTGTTTAACTCTCTCTTTTACAATTTGCCTGAAGATGAAACAAGATTATTTCGAAAATTTGCAATTATATTGTGTGTTTTTTATCGCAAATTACCATCATGAGAGTAGAATTTAGCTGTGATATTTGTGATCATATCTGATGTGATATGATGCAATAGTTCAAAAATTATCATTTGAACATAATACATTTGATAAGGCATAAGCTACGACACTGTCATACATCATATGATTGGTGTTAATAACCCTTCAAGAACAGGTGATAGTTTTCTTAGGGCCAACAAAGCGACGCTGGACCAGTTAAGTACCAGATATGGAGTATTCCGCATTTCATTTCACTTTGTTAATTACCATCATGATATTAATGTCAAGTATCTATTTTTTACTAAATTCTGCTCTATGCGTAATATAACTATCTAATAAACTTAACTTCCAGAATTATGGAACACCGGCAGAATCAAATAATTAAAACAGAAACGCACTCCTATTCAAAAATGATTAAATATATTAATTCCTCTTCTACAAAATCGATGGATTATGTAATACACATCATCGAATATGCGATAAAGGTGATGTGAAAATGACATGTCTATCAATTATGCAGGATCGGCATGGAATTGGTAACATACTACCGAAAGAGGACGATGAACAGAATTACAAATTAGACAATTCCATGGAAATAAATGGTCAGACCATTTTGAAGTTTCATAGAGATCTGGAAACATGTGACAGTAAAGATATGCCAATAAAGGTAGAAGAACTCTTTGAATTACAGTTTTGGTCTACAAATTATGATGAGGGATTCTATTTGAGTATTTGCTTGCTTTTTTGATCCGTTCAACACCTCACTGCGTCTGGTCAAATTCTTGCAAAGTCGAGGTATTGAACCGATTGAACAATGCAATCACAGCAGGACACTATGGGAAAGTATAGTAATGTTGCGGTCAAACCCTTCTAATATCAAATTCATATGAAATGAGCATAGAAATGAAAGAGGAGATTAGAATGGAGCTACACAATGTCTAAATTATGATTAAATCCTCAAAAACGGAAATCTAGCTTTCAATGAAGTCAAAAATGGAATTAGCATTATCAACAATTATCAACGCTTGTACTGGAATTGTTTGGTGCTTTCCCATAGATTCCTGCCGTGTGTATGCATTGGTATAAGAGCGATTTGACATAAATTCTTGGTGAGTATCTTGGTAACATGTGAAGTAATTACGTGCTTGGAATGTGCATTTATTTTCTTGCATCTCATTTGAATTATTAATTAATTTTAGATCTCAGCGAACATACAAATTATTATCTCTATCTGATCTCTGCATATATTTCAGACACAACATAATTTTCCTTGATTGACTGCACTCCCATTCCATTAACTTCAATTTAGGAAATAGCAGACATATAGGGCAGCACGAAATATCAAGTTCAACAGCAAAATACTTATTTTGAATATTGTTTCTTGTATATAGGTAAACTAATTTATCCGTATAGCAGTTCAACATTAATCAAATTGTTTCAAGTGCCATTGTTATCATTTTAACACAAACGCCAAGTCTAATAACTTGTGGTACTACTCTACCTCTATTTATGTACTTTCTCTATTTAGGAAGGGACATTGAGAATTTTATATTCGTACAACGAAGAAGATCCCGATCCTACTAACTTTGAAGATAGCATCATTCGTCATACAAAACAAGGATCAAAGAGCATGAACCTAAGAGGTTACGTCAAAAATACCCCACTACCCGAAAATGTATCATATATTGATATCATAGATCACCAGGTACAATTATATGTAAATACTTTGCTTGTGATTGATATAGAATGAGAGTTAAAAATGAAACATTCTAGATTTCCGCTATTTCAAATTTCACACCACCGGGTGATCATAATCAGGCGATTTAATTCAATTATCTGTGATTGATGTGAAGATAGCATGTGTTACTTAGAAAATTGTTTTTATTACATAGTTCAGGACTTGTGCTAGATAATAAACTATTTTCTTTTCTATTTGGTTCAATCTTCTATAGGTCAAAGTACCTTCAAAATCAACAACGTATTGGTGCAGTGCTCATAAAATTCCTGATCTTGGTGGAAAGAAACATGTCGTCGAGGTATTTTTCTTTGTTAACTAATTCCGACACTATTATTGTGTAGTGATGATGAATTTCCATGAGTTTTCATGAGTGCTACTGATTGATTTATCTTGAATTTTGACATAGCTTCTACTATTATATGCGTGCATAAAGTTAAGAATGTAAATTATTTCCGTAGAACAACATGTTGATTAAAATACAGAAACGATATTAAAATTATACTTGCAAATTAAAGAGGCTAGAAAATATATAACTGCATCTAATGTTGACTGTATCGCAATAGCTGGAGGAATTTTAAGTTTCTGAAACCTATTTCCTTTCAAGGGCCCTATTCTTCTTTATACCGCTGTAGATTGCACCAATCGTTCAAGCAGGTCATGAAGCATTGGTTCATCATATCCTCATTTACGCTTGTAAGTCTGATTTCAACGAATCATACGCTAACTCAAGTGTAACTTGCTATACTAGAAACATGCCACCACCTATTGACGAATGTGCAGGATCCAGCACTGTCTTTGCTTGGGCAATCGGCTCAACGGTAAGTTAAATAATGAAATATGCACTCAGTTTACTCTTCCCTCATTTACAGAAGCTTTGACTGTAGGATATTGAATGACTGCAGAACACTTATCCTTAATAAAAAGATAATTTGAACGACGTGGATAGGTTTTAATTCTAGCCTACAGCTGTATAATACTCTTGTATGATCACCTGGATCCCTTAACAATATGATAACTTAACATATTCTAATCAAAGTGCTGCGTTTTATTTAATTAAATATTTTATTTTAAACCTCTTCTTGACATTGCCAAGTTTATGACAAGTAAATATGATATGATCAACTCCATGAAGGAGTCATTACTCAACATAACTGTAAAAACATGACTTGTAAATGTAAACACCTACACAATAACCGCTGACCTACAATGTTGCAATCAGCTAGCACGCTATAAAATATTGAGACTAAAGAAACGAGCCAGAGACGAACAGTAAGATGTATGTTATAGTTATACACTAAGTTACCAATAATTGTATAAGCTGACTTGGCTAACATGAGCTATATCTAGATATACTATACACACACTTCACAGTAAACTTCACATTAAATCACAGGAGGGGATAACATAGTGCCATAGTCCACAACTGCATGTTAGCATACAAGCTGTTTAACGAATAGTCCCAAATCACTACAGCAAAATTATAGGAATCTATGACTGTTAAATATATACGTACGATTGAAAGCTAGTAAATCCTGTATGCTGTTTGCAATCCGAAATATGAAAGAGATGTGGGAGACCGATAAAGTATCAAAATGACCACTCAGGAGGTACATGTATGTACTTATGTAGAATACGATAAAAACCAATTTGAGGACTCAATGCAATAAAAGCATTAGTTAAATGTTGTGAAACTAATACGAGGATCATCTCATTAGAATCATGAAGACCAGGACTGAGAAGTAATTTTTGACGTAATAGCAAGTAGGAATACTGAGAGAGCACGGTATAATAATATCTGGATTACCTTCATAATCCGTACAAATAATCGTATCTATTTGGAGGTATATGATTATTAATCGTACGTATTTGCTTCTCTGAAGGATCTTTGTCAACAATGTTATCTGTATATACTTAATCCTTATCGATGCGTGAATATCTAATTTGTAGCATTTTCATTTTCATCGTTTGAATATAATTACCCCTCCAATTGGATCAGAAGTGTTCTCCAGGGTATATGTTACATCGAACTGCTGGAACTGTCAGAATTAACATTATACTACAACATTCTATTGATGGAAGCTTTATGGAATATTTTCCTCCCTATTAGCTCACATAGCTAATTCAATTATTCTGGAAAAAGGAATATATGTTGATGACGGTGATGCATAACAAAATCAATTTATTCACTAACAAAATTGACATTGCAATATGCGCAAATGTACAATGCAAGGCACAATCCAATGAGTGTCTTAGGAGCATGTAACCAGAAGAATTAATATTAGCGATTCAGGAGTGCTTTTAATATGCAAAAGTAGGAATATTGATTTGAACTTATTCGTTCAAATTTTTTATTTATTTATGATGAAATGTCTTTTAATTTGTTAATAAAATATTAATACCTCTACCTTTATTAGGTTTGGTTCAATTTCCATTATGTTCAATAGTTCATTTTTCCAAAACTCAGTGCTTTTTCTACATATTTTGAATGATAATTGCTCTACAATGCAGCCTTTTTTTAACAATTGCTGAGCGGAATTTTGTGATATTTGAATTGCTGTTAGCCTCATTCCATCACAGCCCTCATTTTCGCGAGGCGCTCCAGCGAGGGCCTAATATAACTGAAGGTTAAAAAGTGTGCCAGAATCCAAAAATATGGTGTGCCCAATCACAGCGCAACTTGGTATCACGTGAAGTTTTATCGAGCGCTGGTTGGTGAATAAAACACTAAGAATTTAAACAAACTTATTTGATTCATTCTCAAAGTTGGAGAATTGATATTTGGATTTTAAATACTTCTTTGATTTTGATTATTCAAATCAAGATTCAAAACGACGAAAGTGCTTACAACTTTCCAGCGATGACGATCGTTCCGTCAAAACATGTCGTTTTCTTCTTTTATTTTGTATTCTCCGCCCACAAAAGGCCTTCATAATGTTTATAAAGTCCTTGAGATAATGTAATCTATAATTTCTATTTTTTTTTGTTGCTCCAATTTGATCCAAGATAATCCCGTAAACTTGATGTTTCAAGTTTGCTTCGACAGTTTGTTTACAAAATGTTGAAATTCGAAATAGCTGAATTCAGCAATTTTTGTTCACACCTCGTTGCATTGTTTTTTGATGGGCTGACCAACCAACACCTGGCTGTAACTCACATTATTCTAAGTTGCGCTGTGATTGGGCACTCCATATTTGTGTTGTCTGGCACACCTTTTAACCTTCAGTTTTATTAGGCCCTCACTGGAGTGCAGCGCGGAAATGAGGGCCACGATGGAATGAGGCTAAATTGCTGTATGGATTCCAATACGTTTGATGTCTCCTGTTTTTCAGGCATTTAGAATGCCTGAAAATGTTGGCTTTCCTATTGGTGCACCAGAATCGACTATGTATTATGTGATGGAAATCCATTATGACAATCCAAGCAAGAGATCAGGTCAGTATAATTGCACCCACATGTCCTCCTACAATTCTCATTTCATCCTGTTCTTGATGTAGATATCTATGAACCTATGTTGTTTGCGGAAAACGCGTCAAAACAAATTACAACAAACGTATTTCTTAAACCTGTTGATAGTAGTAATAATCTATTGATATTTAGACAAAATCAACCAATAACCTATATATTCGATGTCCTGCATTTTGATCCAATTTTTAATTATAGATATCTTGCGTTACCACAGAGCATGAGTGGTCAACAATTTGTGTCTCGATATAGCCTTCCAAAGTGATGTATCCCTGCTACTATTTTATCATGATTCTTGACGTAGTTTAAAAAACCCCGATGATATTTTGTTAGACACACACATTCATTTATCCAGCCTGCACTGGCAGATTTGGTTCTGTTGAAATGCCCAGCTAAGCAGAAACAAGGATTTAAATTGAGGCTTTTATAGGAGAATTGTTCCACTTAAAATATAGTAACAAATTTCACCGCTGGGAATGGTAAATTATTGTAAATTTGGTTTACTTTTACCAAGCGGGATCAAAATGACACGAAGGAAGACTACAAAAGCAATGCAATCAAACTTAATTTGAAAAACAGCCAATGTCATCCCCCAAAGAATGATATTATAAAGCCAAATTATACCAAGCTTATCGGGTAAAATTGCCAGTATATATATTTGTTCGCTCAAATGCATATTCACAATCTCAGCAATAAAGTTTAATTCTAAATTTTGATTTCCAATGATAAATATGTGGCTCAATTTCTTTAGATTTCGTCGACAGCTCTGGCATTAGATTGTATTATACAGAAGATCTACGACGATACGATGCAGGATTATTCGATACTGGTATCAGAGTTAACCATGGCATGATGATACCACCAGGTCAAACAGAATGGCAATCAGTTGGATATTGCACCAAAGAATGCTCTTCGGTATTATCATTCACAACCTTCTGTATATTTATGTGTATTTACAACGCATATCCAAGTGACCCAAATATGACATAGTTGAATAGTTTAAATTCAGTCTGTGCAGGGACAGCGATATGAATTTCCGACCTGGGCGTTTTGCAAATATGGTCATGAATATTTAATATTTAACTTTATTCAAAAATAGTTTTGAACGTATTCGCGAGGCTGACTTCAGATTCCTCGCAAACAGCATCTGCATATACAATAGACGATGTTAGCCCGGCAAGACTAGTAATTCACCTCCCTTGTATAAACATGCCACAAATTCAGGGTCCGATAACATTTTTTATCCTTCTAGATCCTTCGTTATTTTAAAATTAATAAAACATTATTCTGAATATCATCTTTACTTCATACTTTTACACCGTCGTCAAAATCCTCCAAAAGACAATGAATTGTCTTAATGGACGCTCGTTATCAAGTTTGTTGAATTTTGTTATGGTTTATAAGAATTGAGGTTGTCATCAAACTCTATTGGAAATTTTATTTTTACAAGCCAAACACATCAAAAGAAATAAATTCCAACTATTTATCCTTTTCTTGCATAATTAATTTTAAATACAACCCGTCAATCAAAGGAATCCATGACGACTGCAGCGTCGTGATTTGGAAGATGAATTTTAATTTGACTTGATTCGGATTTAATTTTTAAAACAAAAAAGTTGGATATCAATACTGACTACATATTTACAGCCCCACAAAAAAGCAAACTTGAGCAAGGTAACTATTGAGTATCTAAAAATACATTAATGTTTGCAGTTTGTAATATAAACGTTTGTTGTTTATAAACTTTTGCTGACTAATGAACTTATTTATATGTGCAATAAAGTAGCGATGAAAAATTGCGAGAAGATTGTTAAATAAGATTAAAATGGTATGCATAGCCTACCATTAAACAACTTCATCTCATATTTTGTTGCTTGCTTTGTTTTCTCGGGCACGGAATTTATAAGACTCTCGTATAAAATTGATTCAAAAACATTTGCGAATCGTTTGTTTACTTTAGAATTTTGAAAGGGAACTTGCCAGCGTTCACTATGAGATAGTGAACGATTGAGCAACCAATCAGAATGCAGATCATCGAGTAGTACCCTAGTCGGTTTCGACTAAATTGGAATAGAATAGGTTAGATGTTTCCAAGCAAAGCGTTGCAATTCAATCTGAAGTAATTTCTAATCTGATTTTGTATGTATTCGTATTTTCTATCATGAACCATCATTGGAAGGTCGCCATGTTGCATTATTCTTACATGCTTTTGCTTCGATTATTCTATATATTGAATATTTTGCATGGTTTCTCTATCTACAGAAGCTCCAGTCATCCGATGGGAATAAAATTAATATTTTCGCTTCCTTGCCACATTCTCATTTGAGTGGACGAAAGATCTATACATCACTATTTAGGGACGGTGAACAAATCTCCCAATTCATCAAAGATGATAGTTATGACTTCAACTTTCAAGTAAATATATTATAGCAATTTGAAATTCGTTTAGAGATCAATTAATTTAGAGATCTATTAATTTATTCAAGGTAATGTATATCCAAACAGCTCTCGCAGTGTTCCTCATTCCATCTGATCATGCTATTTAACAATTAGACAACTCGCCCTTGTTGTCTACCGTCTTGAATAGTCACCTCGGCGAACTTGCCAGCGTTCAGTATGAGAAAATAGTGAACGATTGAGCAACCAATCAGAATGCAGATCATCGAATAGTACCCTAGTCGGTTTCGATTAATAATGTTTATATCAACGTAGTTGCTTAGTCAAACGATAAATTTTTAATTATTATATTTTAGTTGTGACTCTTCAAATTGCAGGTAGTGAATTTCTAAAACTTTGCCTGTTGGTATTATCATCAAATAAGAAGGGGATGATAATTTTGGTTTAGCAATCAAGCTAATCACTGATCATCGTCAGATACTAATTTCATTAATGAATGCTGTAATTTGAAATCAATATTTTGAAGTTTAAAACATCCCATTACAACTAATAGAATGTATGCGGCATGCTGAGTGTTTGCTTGATTTGCCTATTGCAAGCTTGGCTATACATGCCGCAACCTCCATCTAGGTATTGAAAGACACACCAGTCCCGTTGTTGGCGCACACCTTCGTCACTCTCACGGTCTAACTTTCCGGAACAGTCATCATCCTTTCCTTGTTTTAAATAAATGCAAAAAAAAAACTGATTGTCTTATTTATGAAATGCTTGCAATCAGGCAAATCAAGCCAACACTCAACACGCAATCGGATTCTAGAAATTCCCGGTGGAATTGTTTGATTTCCGTGTAATTGTATTTGATAATTTCTTTTGTAAACTCAACATTTAAACCTGATGAGGCCATGAAAAAATGAATTGGCAAAAGGTTGTGAAATCCCGTAGTTTTGTATCGCTGTCATTTGTTTCAAATTTAATAAGCAGTAATTATTATTATTATTATTATTATTATTATTATTATTATTATTATTATTATTATTATTATTATTATTATTATTATTATTATTATTATTATTATTATTATTATTATTATTATTATTATTATTATTATTATTATTATTATTATTATTATTATTATTATTATTATTATTATTATTATTATTATTATTATTATTATTATTATTATTATTATTATTATTATTATTATTATTATTATTATTATTATTATTATTATTATTATTATTATTATTATTATTATTATTATTATTATTATTATTATTATTATTATTATTATTATTATTATTATTATTATTATTATTATTATTATTATTATTATTATTATTATTATTATTATTATTATTATTATTATTATTATTATTATTATTATTATTATTATTATTATTATTATTATTATTATTATTATTATTATTATTATTATTATTATTATTATTATTATTATTATTATTATTATTATTATTATTATTATTATTATTATTATTATTATTATTATTATTATTATTATTATTATTATTATTATTATTATTATTATTATTATTATTATTATTATTATTATTATTATTATTATTATTATTATTATTATTATTATTATTATTATTATTATTATTATTATTATTATTATTATTATTATTATTATTATTATTATTATTATTATTATTATTATTATTATTATTATTATTATTATTATTATTATTATTATTATTATTATTATTATTATTAATATTATTATTATTATTATTATTATTATTATTATTATTATTATTATTATTATTATTATTATTATTATTATTATTATTATTATTATTATTATTATTATTATTATTATTATTATTATTATTATTATTATTATTATTATTATTATTATTATTATTATTATTATTATTATTATTATTATTATTATTATTATTATTATTATTATTATTATTATTATTATTATTATTATTATTATTATTATTATTATTATTATTATTATTATTATTATTATTATTATTATATTATTATTATTATTATTATTATTATTATTATTATTACTATTATTATTATTATTATTATTATTATTATTATTATTATTATTATTATTATTATTATTATTATTATTATTATTATTATTATTATTATTATTATTATTATTATTATTATTATTATTATTATTATTATTATTATTATTATTATTATTATTATTATTATTATCATTATTATTATTATTATTATTATTATTATTATTATTATTATTATTATTATTATTATTATTATTATTATTATTATTATTATTATTATTATTATTATTATTATTATTATTATTATTATTATTATTATTATTATTTATTATTATTATTATTATTATTATTATTATTATTTTTAATAAAATTTATGTTTATCTAATAGCAGATAATATAGGGCTCTATGTCTTCATTTGACAGAGCGGTAAATAATAATAATATATGGCGAAAGAGTCAAAGAATACACATTCTTTACTGTTACTCAAGTTTCACGCTTTTCACAGCGATCTTCAGACAGATTTTTTACTCAATCTGTCAATCTGATTGAGTAAAAAATCTGTCTGAAGATCGCTGTGAAAAGCGTGAAACTTGAGTAACAGTAAAGAATGTGTATTCTTTGACTCTTTCGCCATATATTATTATTATTATTATTATTATTATTATTATTATTATTATTATTATTATTATTATTATTATTATTATTATTATTATTATTATTATTATTATTATTATTATTATTATTATTATTATTATTATTATTATTATTATTATTATTATTATTATTATTATTATTATTATTATTATTATTATTATTATTATTATTATTATTATTATTATTATTATTATTATTATTATTATTATTATTATTATTATTATTATTATTATTATTATTATTATCATTACTATTAATATTATTATTTCCAAGAAGGACAGTCAATTTAGGCACACATCAGTTAGCGATTTTCAGATATTTCTCGTTTTCAGTACTTCTCAAAGGATATTTATTTTTATTTTAGCAAATGCAATTGCTTGAAGAAGAAATTGAAATGAGAGCTGTAAGTTCATATATCAAACAACTTCTAGATTAGACTCACAAATTCTATGTAATAATTTGCAAGATCAGTTGAAGCAAAGCATGCTTAGTATAATTATAGATAGTTAATCAATTACATATTTATTTCACACTTGATATAATGTGTAAGATGTCCACCGGTTTTCTAGAATTCACAATATTTCTTGCAATTGATGCTGCCGTATAATATCTGGATAGTGAAGGTTTGGCTTCTGATTTCTTTAACTCATACAATCTTACATTACTCATCGAGCTGTGTGAGCAAAATCGTTCGACTTTATTAACATTATTCATGACTTTCAAAGCAAATTGGATATTTTTAACCATGAGTAGACATATTAACTAAGGAATAATCATATATTATACTCATTCATATTGTGTACTGGGGTGTACAATCTGTTAAGGTTACTCCCGAAGCTACCCTTTCCGAAATAATATTTTCTTTCATTTCTCTTTTTTCATTTCACTTTCAAAAATAGAATATAAATAGAGATATGTTGTGGAGCTGCGTCAACTCCAAATCCATAATTGAACTAGAGATTTTGATAATTAGCAGGAGAAACATCTCTCGCTCTGACATAGTGACCATGATAACAGTTTTTTTCCTTAGCTCTTCCCACATACATTGCTTGGCTGATTGTGAAATAGAATTTGTGTCAAAATAATTACATTTCCTATGTAAAATTTAAAATGTGTTTTCTATCATCATATAGGGTGATGCTCTCAAGACAACATGCTTTTACGACACAATGAATAGAAATCATAGCGTGATGGTAGGTTCAGTATGTAGTAATAAGTTGTAATTGAGACGTTATCGCCATACCAAAGGCAGCCATACCTCTTCTTTTTCTAGATGAGTGACTCTTTTCGCTACTATGAATGATTGTAAATCCTCTTATTTGATCTCAGCCTAATCTCAGTCGTGACACGGCTGATCATTTTTAGCAGATTTCGAGGCAGATTGGCCTCGATTATCAATGCACCAAGATGAACTACAGCTACTCACAATTGTATATAACATTGTATAGCTATATCACTCTGCAGACATTGCTTGTTTCAGTATCATTCCAAAGGAGGAGCGAATATATAATTTGTTCAGAATGAGATAGGTAGAGACTTAAAAAATCAACATTATTTGATGTTTTCCCGATCATTTCATACTCAAGGGTGGCCTAGGGACAAATGACGAAATGTGCCTCAACTTCTTAATGTATTATCCAGCGAAAAATTTTTCTGGGTGCAAAACAGAAGATGTGAATGTTCGGCATTACTTTATTCCTAAGTATATAAGGTAAGATCATATAACAATTGTGTGGTCATGAATATTATAAGTAAATCAGTTTAACGCAACATTCTACGCTTTTTGGTTTTCAAAAAGTTGGACACAGGATCTCCAAAATTTTCATCTTCAAGGTCAATTTTGATGAGGAAGGAGTCGCGCTATGCTAAAACGCTACAGGGGGGGTGTGTACGGATAGAAAACAAAGCTTTGTCCAACTCTGTGGTGTCACAAAAGGCGATATATATACTTCAATAATAATAATATTTAATATCGCAACTATTCAGCTAGTAAAACGGGAAATATTGTAAACTACTATTCATTCTCTCTCTGCCTTATCTGATGGTAATGAAAGAATTATTCCAAATATTGCAATAAAACGATGTGTTTTTTATGGTCGAATAATTACGATATATATGAAGTTATATAAACGCTTACAACAAATATGATTAATTAATATGATCTTTCCATTCAGTGATGGTGAAGATTACAGAACTATGCAATGGAATGAAACAATGCTCAAAGACTACAGTGCATCATTTTCATACAATCAAACCTTGACTTACTGCACTGCTTCTGAAGGGACATTTTATGAGGTAAAGTATATGCATTGTGTTAAAGACGACATGACTCATACCGAAAGACCTTTTTAATAGAATAATATTGCAAAATAATTTCTTATTTAAAAACACTTTAATTCTAATCTGGGACTTATTTAAAATTTTGCCAATTTTGTATAGCCTCCTAGCCGGGAAGAAAAATCGTAAAACTTGACCTCATGATCAAACATAATATTTCAATTTGATAGGCTCCTTCATGTGTCTGGAAACTCTAGGATAAAAATCCCACCACAAGTAGCCCTGCATATGTAATTGTGTAAATGTTTATGACTTCGTGAATAAGTCAATCAGATTTTTATTTCTCTCCTTCCAGAAATCGTTTTCGATTTGAATATTAAATTGATTGCTTCCCAATTTAATTGAACAAAACCAAAAGCTTATTTTCTGCAGAGCAGCTTCTCTTTGTTTTTGAGATTCAACATTTATTTGTTTTTAAGCAGCGGGGGAATCAAGGAGTAAAGGAACCCTCATAATTATTACACAAAAAAGGATGCAAATTAGCATTATTCTTTTGCGTTTTACTTAAGGGTTCATACATGGGTTGCCATGCTTCATCGAAAAAATTGCTGAAGTCTCAGCTGAGCTGATTTTAGCTTTCTGAGTATTGGAAAACATCCCGAGTGCAGGAATTTGCAATGGAGAATGGCAAAATCCGTGACGAACGCTTTTCTAAAACAAAAAACATACCCAATTAATCGTTCTCATATAGTCCGACACTGTATTCATTGTGCAGTTTCCCTATGAGTATTGGTGGGGCATAAAACTTCAAAAACTTGTCTGTTTTACTCACGAACAACAAACAAAAGTTGACCCAATCGAAATCGCGAGTTTTATCACATGACGTTGTCGGATTAAACGCCTCGTGATCTATGGAGAAGTTTCCGCCAATATTTTTCGTACTGTAATTTCTGTAAACTGTTGACGATAAAAGATCAACGAAGATACACTACACTGCATGAATGATCTTCATAATTTTTTCATTTTACTGGAGCAATACAACATTTGGTATATTTTGTATTAATAAGTGTGATCTGGATCATCTAACAGTTATAATTGATGTTAACCATAGTTTATATAGCGAGATGGTTAGGAAACCCGGCAGACTTCAAAGGGATAGGTTATTCATGCCGTTTTTTGTTTACACTTGAAATGAACCGTGCAAAGGTCTGAACGGTCAACACTATTCTCACGTACTGTTGCTGCCGCGTTGGTTGTTAATGAGATACATATAATCGTTTTTCTTGATTGTTTATGTGCAGTCACAAAATTTTACTGGCATAATCATTCCTATGTTCACTTCATGGCTTCTAGTAATATTTTTTGTGTTGGTTTTCATTATTCCTGTACGTGAGAATTACTGATCAGTGAAAAGTATAAGAATTTTGAAACTTCAGCGTTCAACAATAAAAATGTAAAATATGGAGATAGGAATATACATTCAAGAATTGTAGAAAAATACAGCCATCTCCCATAAAGATCAAAAATCCTATCATATATACATGCTAGGAAACATCCGTCCTGAAGAAGTTTTGTAGTTAGTAAGTATAGTTTGTATATTGTTTGATGTTTTTGTACGTACAGTAATTAACTTATGGATAGGCTTTTTGTCCTAACGCAACAGTTACTACGATTTTTTCTGATATGTTTGTAAAACCTTGCTCATTTTTCTACCATGTCCTACCATGAACAATCCAATGAAAAAATGAATCTTCAAATGTTCTTCTATTTCGTTCACTTTTTTGACATTCAGTCAATTGTGGAGCAACTATATTACAAAGACATGACAGCGTTTTGTGTTAATTATGATAAAACCGGCATTCCTTGTTCTGCAACATGCAAGTATAGGGTATTATACAAATGTTGATATAATTAAAAACACGATGAAAACTAATAAAACTCTTGTTAATCCTGGATTTAAAATGATCGTTGAATGATTACAACAACCTTGTCTTGCTGATTAGCATATATATTAATACTGCCTTCAAGAGATCACTGTATGGACATCGACAGTCACATACATTGCCAGTATTTTGATTCTAAAAGTACAACAAATGAAGTCAAATTAAAAATAATAAATCCATATGAAAATTTTCAAGTTGTGATGCTGTAACATGGTAATTCTTAACTAGGTACTAATCAAGATAGAAAAAAATCTGCAGTTATGTATAAAACATTAAACGAATTCTACTGATATATGTTGAATACAACGCTCATCTCTTTTGTGGAAACACTATAAACCATATTGAGATCATGAGTTTCTTCTAAAACAGCTAGTATGGCATCAAAGTTACGACCAAATGTAAGCAGGTTACTACCATAGTCCGTATCCTTCAAAAGTGAAGTGCACGGTTGCTGTGTCCGGCGAGAATTTTCAACTCGAACTCAAATTCATTCTCGAACAAAAGAAGGCTTCTTTGAAGTCTGCCGCGTTTCCTAACTATCTCACTATATAAACTATGTGTTAACCAATGCAGTCGTATGATGATGGTTATGGTTGAACTGTATGAATATTTTAATTACTTGAGCCATTTTGTACTTCATTGCCTTCACATCTGAATTTAGCAAAAGTTCATCGAGTTCTTCGCCAGTTTTCTTTGGAAACCTGCCATAATTGTTGATATTGTTACTATTTAAATTGTAACGAAGATCATATGCGAAATTAAAGTTTGGCTCCTCTGCCATTTCAGCTGTTTTGATTTTTTTTGGATAATAGAAATTAAGGGTTCAAACTTTCTTCGATTTATTTGAAAAATTCGAAATTTGAAAAGATCAAAATTTGGGGTCTGAAAATGCAATATTATCGTAAATATAAATTATGTCGGCATATTTCCTCTGCAGCAGATTATCACGTTTCAAATGTTTTTGAACTTCCTGTTAAACATATTGATTCTGAAATTTATTACATTTCATAAAACGGTTCGTGTACATACCTATTGCTGGAAGTTTGCCTTAATATTTACTACACGAGGAACTTTGAAAGACACGATTGATGTAGTGTTTGAATACAAACAAACACAGCAAATGAGTATAGTGAGTTAGGAACCCTTTAATGTGTTGTAAACAATCTCAATGGTACAGCAAAAACTGATGTAGCAAAACTGCAATTGCTTTCAAGATATTAAGTAGTGCGGTTTGTATATTGTATAGTGATTATGCTGGTATTCTACCAAAACATTGCTAGATGATATAAAATTGAATTGAATAAATGAAATTTAAACTCTAAATTCACAAATCTTTACTGAATGGCATCATCATCATCATCATCATCATTATTATTATCACCCACTACCACACAATTCATCGAACACTTGGCCTGGATTACTCGAAACCATAATACATCACGATGCTGTGTTGATGTCTGTCATTTGTGTATATAGTTCAAAAATTTCTCCTTCTAGGATGTTAACAGGAAATTGCACCCAAAACCAAGAATGCTTAAATTTCTTCCCGTTCAAAGTACGTGTGACAGAGCCTCAAGTGCAATGCAGATACCATCGGCTCCTGCTCAATATTTGACGATGATGGCCATTCTCACCTTTGGATTCATCGTACAGCATGGGTTTTATGTCTGAAATCAGTTGCTATCATTCAAGCATTTTGAGCTTAGTGCTGTAAATTGCCAAACTGCACACCTTATGCGGAAGATATAGTTGTTTGATTAAAGTGATTTTGTATTTTGGAATATGAAGCTAACTTTCCATTCTGCTGTTTATTGATTCATTATATCCGAGTATTGAAATAAACAGTTATATACAACACTATAGACGGTTTCATGATAAACGTAAACCTCTTATAATGTAATAATTTTGAGTTAATCTGCGCACATTTATGCACTATGCAATTAGGCCGGTACCAAATATGCAATTATCGAAAGAAGACAAGAAATTTATGAGATTTAAATTATTCCTCTATCCTGAATATGCAACCGGATAATGTGAACGCTAGAGCACTGAGGCATGTACTGTAAATGTTAATGAATCACATATTCCAAACGATATTCAAATAAATCCAATCAACAGTTCAAAATATATTCATTAACATGCTAAACTACTCCTCAATCTCGTGCATAGTAATTATTTTAATTCTAGTTATTATTACAATTCTATGTACACTGTTCACCACAATTGTATATTAGATTCAACACTTCCCGAGTGTCTTCCACAATTTCCAACTGTAGTAAATATGAATGCAACTGCGCCAAAATTGTGAGGTAACTCTTTTCTAAAATAAAACAAGTTTCATTATCAAGTTTGTTTATATAGCTGAAGGTCGCTTGAATATTGAATTTATAACTTAATATTCAATTTAAATTCAATGTTTTCACTTACTAAAATGTCCTTGAATCAAATTCAAACTTTAAAACGTTAGTGTTTCTTAAATAGGGATAGCTTTGTTGTTATTGTTCTTTAGTAATACATTGCAGTTTCCTATTCCTCATCAGCTTTGGGAATCTGAAAAGGTTTTATCGACAAATTTAGACGAGAATTTTCGAATAAATGTTTACCTTACATTTCCAAGCACGCAATCAAATTGCAGAATTTCGCTCCAATATGGCGTCATATTATAGAATGTGATTTATAGAAGAGAAGATTACTGCTGCATACTATAATGCCACATCGTACATGCCTTTGATTACAAACATATTACAATGATCGATGCCAGATGAGCAATAATTTAACATAGGGGCAATCAAGATATGATAATATAGAACCAAGATAGTATAATGGCATTGATGTTATGTTGCGTTCTTACAGTTTTATTAGTCAGTTTCAATGGTGAAGTAGCAGAACATGAATATTGTTGTAAAACGTGTAACTTGTAGGTATAAACATTTAATGTCGTATGTTTTACGATTTTACCTCCACATTCAAGTGTTTGCTTTTGAATACATTATTTTTGTGTTCATTGCCCCAAGATATTATAATAGAACCACGATAGTTAACTCAGATTGGTGTTTTAAAAAGTATTAAACAGGCCATAATATTATCTTACGTTTGTAAAAATCAACCAAATAAAATGTATTTAACATCCTCGTGTATTGAATAATTCAAATTAAAAATAATATTTTCGTTCAACATCAATAACATCTTCAGAGGTCTATCTTGGTTGACCCAATATTGATCATTTCCAAACATTGTGATCGCTTCTGCCACGGCAAAATCACTGAGAATTGGCCTCGAAAGGTATTTTAATTTCATCTCGTTTTGATGTGAAAAAATTTCCGGGGGTCAGATTATCAAACAAACAAACTTGGTTTCTTGTGAAAAGTTAAACATTTATTAAACATTGCTGAAATTCATTATGTTTTGAGATCTCGCACGTGGCAAGAAATCAAACAGAACCGGGTTTCATGATTTCATCTGAACCACGCGAATAAATTTTTCAATCTTATTATAGCTTTTGAGGTCAATTCTCAGTGATTTTGCGATCAAAATGTTTTGAAATGATCAATATTGGGTCAACAAAGATAGACTTTTGAGGATGTTATTGTTGTCGGACGAAGATGTTGATTTTAAATTTTAAATATTCAAATGCTCGAGGATGTTAAATACATTTTTTTTTATTGATTTTCACAAAGGTGAGATAATATTATGGCCTGATTAAAACTCTTTAAAACACAAATCTGAGTTAGACTATCTTGGTTCTATATTATCATATCTTGATTGCCCCTATGTTAAATTATTGCTCATCTGGCATCAATCATTGTAATATGTTTGTAATCAAAGCCATGTACGATGTGGTATTATAGTATGCAGCAGTATTCTTCTCTTCTATAAATCACATTCTATAATATGACGTGATATTGGAGCGAAATTCTATAATTTGATTGGGTGCTTGGAAATGTAAGGTAAACATTTATTCGAATATTCCCGTCTAAATTTGTCGATAAAACCTTGTCAGATTCCCAAAGCTGATGAGGAATAGGAAACTGCAATGTATAACTAAAGAATCAAAATCAACAAAGCTATCTCTATTAAAGAAACGCTAATGTTATGAAGTCTGAATTTGATCCAAGGACATTTTAGTAAGTGATAACATTGAATTTAAATTGAATATTAAGTTATAAATTCAATATTCGAGTGACCTTCCGCTATATAAACAAACTTGATCATGAAACTTGTTTTATTTTAGAAAAGGGTTACTTCACAATTTTGACGCAGTTGCATTCATATTTACTACACTTGGAAATGACGGAAGACACTCGGAAAGTGTTCAATCTAATATTCAATTATGGTGAACAGTGTACATCAGAATTGTAACAATAACTAGAATTAAAATAATTATTATGCACGAGATTGAGGAGTAGTTTAACATGTTAATGAATATATTTTGAACTGTTGATTGGATTTGTTTGAATATCGTTTGGAATGTGTGATTCATTAACATTTACATTACATACCTCAGTGCCCTAACGTTCACATTATCCGGTTGCATATTCAGGATAGAGGAATAATTTAAGATATAATTGTGGTACAACTGTTGCATTCTTTTCATGTTACATTCATTCTTAATTAGGATTCAAAATGTTTGATATATTTATAGTTATATTTACATTAGATATACTTATATCAATTCATTATTATATGGTTCCATTGAAAATCACGTATTGATCGGATCCAAAGGGTAACTAAATAAGGTCACTAACAGCACAGCAAAGTTCGGAGACAAAATATAGCAAGTTACAAATGCATGAAAGAGTTTTCATACTCGGATAAAAGCAAACATAAGTAAAAACCTCTTTACAATCAGTATTGTAATCATTTCCATACAAAGTAAGCTGTGATAAAGTGTTCATTGTCTTTAAAACGGATATAAATGAAATGATCCAAGTCAATAAAATTATCTGCTTAGCATCACATTTTGAAACACACTTTCTATCATCATCATCATTTATTCTGAACCTATTAGTTTGCATGGAACGTTATTTTAACACTCTACTATCTTCATATTGCTTACAAAACTGAACATATTATTTTCTACTTTCTAATCTAATCAGTGGTTCGGCATGGGATAGGTACTTTGCGTTCATTATAATCCTCACACACTTTTTCTGCAACAACTCTAACCGTGAAACATTTGCATGACCCCAGATCTCAATACAATATTCAAAGTGAGGTTTGCATAAAGAATTGTGAATTATTAATTTATGCTTCAAAGTTAAGAAATTTTTTAGACGAATTAGGGTGAAGATTGTTTTACGTAATTTGGAAGCAACAAAATTGGCATGGGCTTTCCAACTGAGATCATCATCGATCAGTACACCTACAAATTTAATGAAATGATTCTTTTGTAAAGAACCGCAATGTTCCAGAGCATGACCATCAAGTGCTAAAGATATAGATAAAAGTTTGGCATGGTTGAAAAGCATATATTTACATTTGTCTGGGTGCAGAGTCAAATGATTTTCGTAAAACCAACGCGCCACAGATTTCAATTCTTTGTTTATTTCATTTTCAAGGTATTCCTTGTTATTTGAGGACCATTGTACTGTTGTATCATCAGCAAAAAGGGTTACTTGGAATTTTGTTGAATTGGGTAAATCATTTATGAAAATCAAGAATAATAGGGGGCCGAGAATACTACCTTGTGGTACTCCACAGCTTATTTCACAAAAACTAGATAAAGATCCATCAAATAAAACTGCTTGCCTCCTATTAGACAGGTAATTGGTCATCCATTCAAATTCAATCCCGTGAAAACCATAATGATTCAACTTCTGTAAAAGAATGTCATGAGAGACTGTATCAAAAGCTTTTTTGATGTCGACAAATATAGCACATTGATATTTTGAACGTTTTGAAGAAAAAATATTGTTTAAAAAGTTAAGTAAGCAATGACTTGTGGAAAAATATTTACGAAAACCAAATTGGTCATTAGTAAGGAAAATGGTGTTGAAATAGGTATACAATTGAAAATAAACAACCTTTTCTAAAATCTTGAAATTCAAAGATTTATACAATGTAAAGGTGGTTTCTTCAATGCATAGACTGTTAATTGCCAATGATTCTGTCCCATCGTTTTTACTATCAATGTTTAATTTTTTTGAATCCAGATTCAGAAAGTTGAATGTCTTTGAAGTTCCTTTTGTAACTAAAAAAATGCTACAATCATTACCAATTATAGATTTCCAACACTTTGGAATGGTTTCACTTATACCTTTCCTGAAAATTTATATTCATCGTCTAATACTTTCATCAACTATATTCGAAAGAACATTTTAAAATCCTACTATTCCGTTTGCACTTACAAAAACTGTTACATATGTTGCTAAATTGTATTATTTTTTTTTGTATAGTATGCTAACTTCTTAATTACAATTAATTTTTGAATTTTCTTTACTGTAGTTTAAATTCACCATTTTTATTTTAATATTTTACCCATGTCATTCATAAACTCTATAGCGTCTCTCAATAGACAAGCAAATTTTGCTTACGAGCTGACGTCAACCACTGTATATCATATTTCATAAATCAATGTCTTTAGTCTGTAAATATTTTTTTTTATCATGTGGTTGAAATAAAATTCTATTCTATAATCCTGTATATAAAGGGCCCCTGTAGATAGTGGTCAATTTATCTACCTCTTGTTGCATACTGATATATACAGGTTTCACTGTACTTCACTTAATTAAGTATTGCGACAATCTTGTAATCATAATTTTAAGAAGTGATACAAGTAAATTGGAAGAAAGAAACACAATTAACCTATCTATGATAACATTGAGAAACTACACAAGACAGCTTCATCATCGACATTAGTGTGGTCTTACAACTTTTTCTGATTCAATATTGCACTGCAGTTTTCCTGAAACAAGAAAATTAGAAGTATGTCAATGTGATATGCAGATATTGAAAATGTATGATCATATAGCAGAGCATATTTCTTGTTTTAACGCAAAATTGAGAAAAACAAGCAAGGCTACTTGGTGACTACTTCATTGTTCAAATGCTTGATATTCCAAGCCTTTATCAACTTATCACTTCAGCAAAATAGCATTGGTAACTGACAAAGACTGTGGTGCGCTAGATATCAAGGAATTGAAATGGACAATGGATATATATAAAGGCACAATTATAGCAATCGTTTGAAAAATGTGCGCCATTTCATTATTTAAATTGCCAAGAATCATTTGCATGACGTTTACATAACCGTATTTCAGTTCTGAACTGTGTTAGATTTGAAGTTTATATGATATCATGTAGACTATAAATGAAACTGAAATTCTTATACACTCCCCTCTACCCAACCATAGGTACTTATACTTGCTCTTTCATAAAACGAGATGTAATGTTCTTATTATTATCACATCTTTATTTGCTTTCTGTATAAGAAATTCGAGTTGAATATATTTGACACATCTCTAGAAATGTCCGAAGAAATATTTACTCATTCGTAGAAACTTTTGAGAAGAGTAGATTCATTTGGTCGTGAATAAATAAAGTTGATAAACCTTCATCTTGATCGATTCGATGGATAATTTTATATCAGTGTGTTTTGATCGTGTGTGAAGGGTTACTGACACCGTTAAACCACCTTTAGTTTTCCAAATCCTTCAGCAATATTAACATTAACGTAATCTTCTCTGTAGGCGTGCTTTTCTAAACTTTCACCGATAGAGATCGCCATTTTCTTCATCGCCTTTCACGTTTTAGAAATTTGAGGTACTGAAAATCATTGCTATTTAGTTGACCATCCATTGAAAAATAATGAAATAATCAAGTTTACTTTTACCAGCCAGCTTGAAGATATGAACGATGATGATAAAATGAGTAGAACAGTCGACCGCGTTGTTGTAATGACACTTGTGAAAATTTGTCACAAAATTCTGTGTCGGCTCAAGAACACGTGTTTCCGGTAAATCTCAAACAAAAACATATTTCGTGCTCAGACCTTAGTTGCCAATCCCTATATTCTATAATCTATGATTCGACCTAGAAGTAACTTATATAAAGCAGCTAATAGGAAAAATGGAAAGCGTAATTAAGCGATTGCGATTGAAGGCATTAAAGCAAAGGAGAATCCACGTGAAGAATATACCGATAACTTTTATGGATTTAAAGTGAGAAAATGTCCTAAGAAAAAACAAAGGTATGGACAAATTTGAACAGGAAATAATGAACGTGACGAAAAACATCGTTTTTGACAATGTAAATGACACTTTTGAATGTCAATTAAGTATCGAATAGAATAGAACAGAATATATTTGTCAAAAATTAAATGGTGTAAAAAATTGACAGGCAAATAATGGGAAGTATAACTTCCACTTAAATAAAGCCTACAAATGCTTTATGCATGATTAATAAAGTAGATAAGCAAATATATTGATATATTGTTCAAAGTTAAACAAAATTAAAATTTTTTGCAATATGTCGATAAATCAACCTTTGATAATCGATTGCTAAAAATGATAGGATGTTTCGCTGTCACAACGGTATCAGGTAATGAGTTCCAAACATTGAAAACACGATGACAAAGGATAGAACCAATGATGACATTTATTACTTTGCTTGATTCCAACATTAGAGAATGACCTCTCCTTAACGTGTATTTTGTTTTTGGTTTCATTAACAAAATATTATTTACATCGACGTCAACAAAGCCATGTAAAATTTTGAAAGTAATTATAAGATCTGTTCCTAGTCGACATAGTTCCAATGATTCTAATTGCAGGACAGTAAGAAGATCAGAATAATTTGTGAAGGCTATATTTACTAATTGCATTGTCGTTTAGTAAATCTCTTCTGCACCTTCTCGATGGTTATTATATCCTTGATGTAGTTTGGATTCCATACTGCAGTGTCTGATTCAATGATAGACCTTACATATACTGTGTAGGCTTTAATAACAACTTTGAATTTCCTGATTTGAAGCATTTCCAAATTACAAAGAGCGAGAATGAACTTGAGTAAAGGGAGAATTTCAGACCAGAGGAAATAGTGATACCAAGATCTTTAAAGGGGCATTATTGACCGGCGATAATTGTTTTGAAAAAATACGTTTTTTCAAAACCCCATTTTCAAACACCAGTTGTGACATCACCAACTCTGTTTTGAGTTTTCATAGCGGGGAAATCCGGTAACTGGAATATATCACGAGGAGTGTTTCGATGACAGAAAAACTACAAAGAGGTGTTTTGTGATTTGCTAATACCGTTTACCAAAGATGTTATATGGAATAAAGCATTTTGTTGAAAGAAAGCATAAAGTAGATAATTGTGCGCATTTGATACTGTTTTTTTTTTTTTTACAAATCTATGAATGTGATACTTCTTGCAAAGAAGATTCGGCTTATATTTCTTTATTTCAATTACAATGACATTACTGAACCTCGATCGAAACAAAATAACATCATATGATTTCTGGGCGTTTGGATATTATGGTTGCTACAAAATTGATTCCAACTGAATTTAATTACTGACGGTTGCCCAGTCGTTTGTTTGTCTGCGTTTCGAACCACGATGTTTTTGATAAGAAATATTCTGATAAAATTTCAGGCTTGTTCGCTTGGAATGATGATTTCGAAGACATATATATCTGTCGTATTTGAAACCCTGATTGTCATCATCTTTATATTCAACTCGATTGTTTTGCTTATGTATTTCAAAAAAAGGTTACAATATTGGAAGATTCGTTTCAGAATTCATGGCTCAAATATCATCAACTCACTGAAATAACATGACGTAAATAAAACGCCAGATTTCTGAAAATTTCATACAAAGGCTGCCGGTCTTGTTTGACTCTTTAATAGATTCAACAGATTTGAGAGGATGATCGTCTAAAGAATACTGCACGGGATCAACATGTGCATTTTCAATATATATCTGATTATATTTTTCATGAGCAATGATCATTAGTGCCTATCATTTGCCCATTGACAGAAGGTGTCCAATGTCATAGATAATGGATCTGAATTGTTACTTTGTTATTGTCTCTTGATGAATAGAATTTTGCATCACCTGCATACATTTTCAGCTTACATCCAGCTCGTAAACTGTCTGGGATATCGTTTACAAATATTATAAATTATAACGAACTTAAAACAGATCCTTGTCGTACACCACTCGTAACAGGAAGGCCATCCGATAAACTATTACCAACAGATACGTGTTTAGTGCGATATATTCCATGACAGAAGTTAATTTTCTATGCCATAGGCCTGCAATTTATATATTCATTCTTTATGACTCACTGAATCAAAGGCTTTACTAAAATCAATGTATACTGCATCGGTCATATGTCTTTTATTTAATGCAGTGCACCAGTCTGCTATAGAAAACCAAATTGAGCACGAGAAATTAAATTGTGCTTGAATAAGTGTTCTATGATGTCTTTGTAAATAATGCGTTCCATAACTTTACATGCAATGCAGGTCAAGGATATAGGTCGATAACTATTTGTTGCAGAGGCTTTTCCTTTTTTTAAATACTGGGGACACAATTGATTTCTTCCAGACAGTTGGTAGCTTAACCCATTTTTTACGAAAGTTCAAATAAATGGAAAATGGAACAGCTATTTCCTCTGCGATAGATTTTAAAAATAACGCAGGATAGCTATCAGGAGAACATGATGTCTTTGAAGGTGTAAGATCACCTTAAACCTGATCAAGTAATACCAATGAAAGAGTGTAACACAATAATGAGACACGTGCTGCACAAGCGAACGCTAACGAATCTGATCTATATCAAAACAGAACATGTGGTAAATACAATATAAATGAATAAGAGGCTATAACATTAAAACGAGGTAAATATCTATATATGCTTACACCCCATCTAGATTTATAAAAATCTAAAAATAATTTTGAAAAGTTAACTTAAATAAAAAAGTCAACTTATTAATAATTAATAGATTTACTGGTAATCAGTTAACCACTGAGGTCTACTCCTTATGCGTACAGGTCGAAAAGGAATGCCTTCTTGAACACTATTATTGTCATTATCATTATCATCTATATCTTGATTATCATCTTCTACATTATTACCACTATCATCAGATGATTCTATCACGATCATCATCATTAAGATGTTCATTATCATCAATACTATCGCTGAGACTATCGCTATCCTCTGAACGCATTCTTAAATGAGAAATATGTCTCAGTGAAATATAATCGTTAATTAAAACTTTAACTTTAAAAGCAGATACTTGTTCAATAACGACTCCTTCTAACCAACGGGGAAAACAACGTACATGTTGATCTGGTTTAAGCCAAACAGGACAACCAATGTCATAAATAACAATTAATGAATTATTTTTTACTTCAGGATCAATTAACTTTAGACGTGGTTTATATGCATAGATACGTTCTGCAGAAGGAATACTATTATTATCAGTTGGTAGATTATTTTACCAATAAGTGGCGTCATTAATTTGAATAGAAGATCTACTTTCCATTACTTTAATTGTACGATGGTTTCTTTCAATCATTACATTGCCACTGGCCTTGTAAGCGGCACGCAAAGTTATTAATACATTCCATTCTTTACATATCGCAATTACACCTTTACATTTGAATGTACCATAATTATCAAATAATAATTCAGCTGGCGGCCCCCTTTCACAAAATACAGACTTTAACTGTGTAACAAATTGTTCTTCCCCTTCATTAGATATTTTTCGCCACAAACAAAACCTAGAAGGCCCGCAATCAATAAACGTCATATATTTAAACCCTTCAAACTTAGCTACGTCGACAGCAACCCGTTTTCACATTTTATCAACTGACAATTTGCCTTTCTGCCGCGTAATAGGTGCAGGGTCGATTGAATGACATTGATTACAAGATTTAATAACATTTTTAATATCAACTTTTGAACAATCAATACCCACATTCCGTACTAAATATTCCGTCTGAACATATCCGCCATATGAAACAGCATGAATATCTTTCAAATTATCAATATCACTGTCCACACAAACTAAACAATCATTATTTAAGTTAATAGATGATAAACGTCAAGAAGACGGTACACTCGTTAAAATGTCGGCTAAATTTTGCTCAGATCTCACCAAGGTAACAGTAATATTTAAATCTTAATCACGTTTTAACGTTCTAATTAGTTGTAAACGTCTCCGTATCAACATCTCTGACATTGCTTTAGTTTTAACACGTGATTTTGAAGATAATACGTCATTAAGCCAATTCGACACAACTAAAGAATCAGTAATCAATTCTATGCAAGAAGAATTCCATAAAATTCCAAAATTGAGACCTTTAACAATAGCGTCTAATTCAGCCATATTAATATGACTATCATCTCTACGTAGCCACGATGCATCTTCCATAATACACCCATCATTCTCAATACAAACACCTAAGGCCAATGAACTAGCATCACGCCAAATACGTTAAGGTGGAGACTTTTCAATTGACTATCGCCCATAGCAGGGATCATTTAAATCAACTTGTTCTAACACATATTGTAATTTCTTACTAATTGCTTCGTCGACCTTTTCATCCCAATTAATATTATTAGTTGTTACCAATGAAATTATTAACCAACATTTCAACCTTCCAGAGTTTCAATTGTGAGGTATCGCTGTGAAAACTCACAAAATAATGACCTGATGATTTGACGCTCGCATGATTTGATTATGTTGGCTCGTATGTTTTGATTTGATTTGCATCAAACGACGCCATGGCTCAAAATATTTTTTATGCCTCGCTGGCTTGTACGTTAAGCAACACTCAAATTAGTTCTTATTGAAAAACTAAGCTTTGATTCATGGTAACTTTCATTAAAGTGGTTTTAATTACAAAGGTCTGTTTACAGTGCGCATCATTGTAATTCTACTCCCACTAGTTATTTTCCACATCAGTTGACACCATTCCTTGTAACATTATCCAGTGTACTCACGAAAGGGTTGTCACTCTCTTATTGATGAATGATAAAAGCATGTTCGTAAACACACATGGCAATGAGAACAGTTTTATTTGATTTCTAATTATTCAAATACATGCTATTTAATTCTAGACATACACTGCGTTTTAAAGGTCCAAACAAGACCATCAGCCTTTGTATGGAATCTTTTTATTTGAAATCCAATCTCGTAGCTTTTATTTACTTCATATTATTTGAGTGAGTTGATATTTAAGCCATGAATTCTGATACGCAACTTTTAAGTTTGTAACATTTCTCAGAAAGCACAATCAGAACAATGAATCAAATAGAAAGATGATGATAATCAGAGTTAAAAATTCGACATAACATGACCGTGAAACATTATTCCATGCGAACAAGTTCGAAATGCTATCAGAAAAGTTCCTACGAAAAACCTTGCGATTCGAAACGCAGAACCAAGAGAACAACTGGGCAACGGTCAGTAATAAGATGCAGTTCGATCGATTTTTCTTTAACAAACCATAACACTTAAAACATCCAGAATTAAACCACATAGGTTGTTTATTTTATGTCGATCGAGGCTCAATAATATCAGTTTAATTGAAATACAAAAGTATAAGCTGTTGATTTAAGGTTGTCAAGGTGAAGATATATTCGATATGTGTCTTCATTGCAAGAAACATTCCTTTTATAAACCTGCAAACGGGAATAAAGTATTTTTAAATATAATAAAAATGTGTTATTTGAACAATTATCTTCATCATACTATAATGTCAATATGGCGAATATGCATTTGTATGTTATGTATTTTGAAGATAAAACAACGCTACATAATGCAAAGGTCTAAAGCAATCGTTAATGCAACATAATTGGAAGAAGATTTCTTTTAATTGAAATAATCAGCTATAATATTGTAAATAAATACTAAAAGGAACAAAATCATTTCGACCAAATCTTACTCAAATAACATACAACAAACAGCGGTAGAAATATAATTTGAAACTGTATTTTAAACTTCAAGCCTCAACAAGAACAAAATCTATAATTCGATGTCAAAATAATCAAACCTCAGCTTACTTTAAACCTTATGGTGTTGCTTTCAACATGTTTATGTAGCCAAACGGTATTTGACCACGCAAAAGACCATAAACTTCATCCTAAATATATATTTTTCAGGTGTATTTATCAATAACTTCTGATAAAAAAAGAATTTACTGCATTTCTGATTGATATAGTAGTACTAAGATTGTATTGAATGCACTTTCATTTCATTTTCATTTCATTTCATATATTTGCAAAAAAAATAAACCATAAATGGTAATTTTTTGTACAGGCAAGCAAAGGGAAATTATATAGTAATATAATTTGCACTGATGTGCAGCCTAATGAGCGTGCTTCAAATAGCAATCTAAATCAATCTTATGTAATTTTGAATTAAAGGTAATTAAGGAGGAAGAAGTCACTACTTCATCCGGTAACTGATTCCATAATGGAATTATGCGATAAAAAAAGGAATAAAAAATTGAATTATTTACAGGTATTGAACATGCAACGAATTGCATAGAATGTCCTCTAAGTTTACTTATGTTTCGTTTTATAAAAATATTATCAGGAAAGTCAATTAGATTATTTATAATTTTGTACACCATGCATAAATCAAATTTAATTCTACGGATTTCTAAAGATTCAATTTCAAACAGGGCCAAACGACTGTGATAACCATTATCTTTTAATCTTGCTCTAGAACACACATATTTAGTAAAACGTCTTTGAGTTGATTCAATCAAATCAATGTCTTTTTGTAAATAAGGACTCCATAGTTGGGTGTCTTTTTCTAATAGAGGTCGTACATAGGTAGTATATGCTTTAATAAGTAATTGTGCATTGCTTGAGGTAAAGCATTTCAGTAGAAGGTAAGATCTTGTTTTAGCTTTAGCGGAGATAGAAGAACAATGAGTAGAAAATTTAAGATCTGAAGTAATGATGAGGCCAAGGTCACGAAGTTTTCCTGTTTGCTTCAGTTTGTTACTCCCGAGGAAATAATCAAGCTCACTTGCGTTGGATGTACCAAAGGATATTGTACTACATTTATCATAAGCAATTCTCAGTTGCCAGCTTTCGGCCCATGTTGTAAATTTATCTAACGATGTTGTGAGTGCATTGACAGGGGAAGAATCATTTCGAGCGATAAAAAATTTTGCATCGTCTGCAAACAGACGCACTTCGCACAAACCATCCAAACAGCTCTCAATATCATTAACATAAAGTAAAAAAAGTAGCGGTCCTAACACAGAACCCTGTGGGACACCACTGGAAACTGGGAGAGAACTTGAGATTTCATCAGATACAATGACGCTTTGCGAACGACCAGAAAGAAAGGATTTAATCCATTCAAAAAGTTCGTATTTGATGCCGTAAGATTCTAATTTGGCTAAGAGTTTTGAATGTGTAACAGTGTCAAATGCTTTAGCAAAGTCTATATATACAACATCGACACGTGAGCGTTTGTTAATTGAATCATACCAATCATTTAAAGTCTTTAACAGTTGACTACAAGTAGAACGCTTTCTGAGAAAGCCATAATGTCGATCAGATAAGATATTGTTTTCATTTAAATAAACTAGCAGGTCATCTACAATGATACGTTCCATAACTTTGCAACAGATGCAGGTTAACGATATGGGTCGATAATTACTACGGGAAGCTACGTCACCTTTCTTAAAAATTGGCGAAACTAATGCTTGTTTCCAGATATCAGGTAGAATGCCGGTTTTTAATGACAATTCAAATAACATAGATAAAGGAATAGTAAGTTCAGAGGCTATTGCTTTGAAAAATATTGGTGGGTAGTCATCTGGTGTTCGAGATACTTTTGTGGGCAAGGAAGATAATGTCTTGTAAACTTTTTCGAAAGAGAACTCAATGAAATTCAATGAAGTATTTTCGTTAGCC
This sequence comes from Haliclystus octoradiatus, assembly GCA_916610825.1. Classification (NCBI taxonomy): domain Eukaryota; kingdom Metazoa; phylum Cnidaria; class Staurozoa; order Stauromedusae; family Haliclystidae; genus Haliclystus; species Haliclystus octoradiatus. The sequence continues at coordinate 18,009,298 of OU744449.1, read as the reverse complement.
GAGTCTGGAATGTTAGGTATGCTGTTATTGTCCTGTGTAAAAACACTAGCAAAATATTCATTGATAAGAGTTGCTTTCTCTTTGTCATCTGTAGTAACAGAAAGATCATTTTTGACAATAGCAGGAATTGTAGAGTTAGATTGTGTTTTACCTTTAACGAAGGCGTAAAATTTTTTTAATGAGGGGTCAACTAGTAGCGAGGCTTCGTAATCATGATGAAACTTTTTTACTGCCTTTTCATAATCTTTGCATGTATCTTTATACAATTTCTTTTTACACGGAGATTCTTTAGACGATTTGTACAAGGACTTCTTTTTGCAACGGAGTAATCGAATGTTTTTAGGATAATTGGGTTTACGATTAGAATTATGTTTATATAACGGTACATATTTTGAAGTAGATAAGTTGAGAATATCGCAAATTTTATTCCAAAAAGTTTGAACATCATTTTGACTTTCCTGTAACATATCAATCCAATTTATGGTAGACAAGTAGGAATTAATAGAATCATAATCTGCTTTATAAAAATTTCGACGTTTAGTAACTTCAGTGCAAAAAATAGCATTGTCTTGGGAACAAAAAACAAGGTCAAGAATTTCATCATTTCTGGTAGGCGAGGTAACAAATTGATTGAGTCCATTTCGAACAATACCGTCTAAAAACATTATAGTATTTGAAGATCCATGAGATTTAGGAATTGACCAGTCAATACAAGGAAAATTAAAGTCGCCAATAACAACAACTGGAAAAGCACTATCAGTGCTAACAAAGTCAATAAATAAACACAGTAAATTCACTTCAGTGGAAGATTGTAGGATTGTACAAAGCCGACGAAGGAGGATTGTACAAACAAACTAAGCGATATCCGATATTTGATATGTGTATATCAGCCACAACATATTCAAGAGCGTGAAAAGTAGACGGGATGTCAACAGTAGTAACTTTCAAATCTTTGCGTATTAAAATTGCAACACCACCCCCAACAGTTGATGTAATTCTGTCTTTTCTAAGTACTTGATAATCACGTTGGGTAATTAGCGAGTCAGGCACACAACATTTCAACCATGTCTCTGTTATAGCAATGACATCATAACGATTAGATGAAAGTAGACAATCAAAAAGATCCAATTTGTTCATTAATGAGCGTGCATTAAAATAATAAAACTTTAAAAAACAATTATCTTTGCTTGCCTGTGACCATTATTGTGGAATTTGATCAATGTTTTCCGCAAATACGTTTTCTTCTCGATTAAGTACTCTGGCGTTTTGTTTAGCGATGGTCCAATTTGAGACGTCGCCTCTTCGTTTAATTACATAACGCTCACCAGGGGCAGCGTTTGAAATTTTTTTTTTTAAATCATCATACAAAGGTTGCAAAATTTGTCTTTCGTTAAATGTCAAGCACTGACGAATGTGAACACCAGGGAAATTTTCTGAGTCTTTCAGTTTACCGGCAGATCTCAAAATAACATCTCTATCATTTTGGGATACCAACTGGATTTTAATTAATTGAGGCTTGTTAGTTGCACCCTTCTCAGTGGGTGGTTTACCAACTCTGGTAATTCCAGTTATTTGAACATTGGAACCACAAACAAACGACACGATCTGATTAACTTTTTGTTTGTCAAACTCCTGAGATATAAAGGGGACTCCAGCCATTATTAGCTGTCTCTTGTTGTTACTAATGGCGACGGCGCGCATGGAATATTCCCACCCAGCGACCAGCATTCCACGGCGCGACCAGCATTCCATCAGTCTCGTTCTATGGAACTCATGCCTCGTTCTTGCAATGGAAAAGACCCGCGAAACAGACTTGAATGACAAATATTATTCAATCTATTTGATGTCACAACGTTAATATAAATATTGTGTTTCGATTCCTTTGATCTCAAACTGTAATTTTACGTCAGCATAAGCTCTAATCTTTCTGAAATTACTGTGTTTTTATATATTCTGTTCACCATGGATAATTTAAATGTAAATGTTCCAAATCATTACCACGAAAACATGGACGATAATATGGACGAATTTCATCTCTCGTTAGTTGAAGCTCTATCACAAATGGTAAGTTACCTTAAAGTTATAAGTAATTATGAGCTTTCTATTTCTATCCGGTTGGAAAATATGTTTCTGGTAATAATTTTGAAAGTATCCTAAGTAAACCTAGGCTGCTGCTATGTATTTGACCATTGGCTTGAGATAATAAATTCACACTGGAAGATAATATTTTACAGTCACTGAGTAATAACATACTGCGCTGTCATTCGTGAATATATATACGTTTTGAAATAATTGTAGTGTCTTGGAACAGACCATCCAGGCTATAAAATTGTGTACAACTCCATGTGATACAGCATGGTGGATGCTTTGGTAGGGGCAAAACATAGAGATGAAATGGTGCATAAGAAATTAAAATGTCGAAGGTGCAGATATATGAGCATATATTGTTTGTGTCGTGTAGAAGTGCTTACTTATGTGCACAATGATTATTAATTTAAACCAGGGCAATGATATTATTACTGAACCAGCCCATGACCAGCCTCAGCTTCATAGATGGCTCTGAATTCTCAGAGTCATACGAAATTGAGTTGGATAATTGTTTTATAATTAATCTCCTGAATTATTCTATAAGAGCTGCATTATGAGAAATATTAAGACTTCATTGCAAGAAGTTTGTTAAAATACGTGTTCACAGTTTAGAGACTTTAACATTATCGATTTCTAGATGAAAAATTTTCTACGGTATTTCATTGTCATCTTTGTGTTTTCACAACTTATTATTTAACAAAATTGAAAGGTCTGCTTCTGTTGATGTAGTAAGTCTAGTGTCTAGTAAATATTGATTTTGAAAAGTGAAACAGTATTTATATTTAATAATAATAAAACTATACACTTGAATGAAAACAACACTCAGTTAGTGGTATTACTGTTGACCAGGTGTTTATAGAAATGCTTTTTGAATATTATTAATAAAAAAAAATTGATATATGAAAGGGCATCAAAATTACATTTTTCGCAATGATCTTAATTCCAACCCATTCTCCGTCAAACAGACAAGAAATTTAATAATTAGACATGTATATACTGTAGAAGCTTTATAATTACAAACGTAATATTTTGATCCAAAGGAATCTTCTAAGGACAATCATGATGCAGAAGAAGAGAAACAAGACAGTCAACGCGTATGTGGAAGACCACTATTTCAGCTGACTGGATATAATATATTTTTTAGTGCATCCATGGTAAGTTTAATAATCTCAATAATAAGTTAATAATCTTGTTTTATATTCATTATGATAATTTACTTTTCTGTTTCTTGTAAATCTTGGTTGACATCAAGTGGAAAGACGAGAGATTATAATTGAATTAATTCAGTTGTAGGACCTATCAATATAGTTAGAGATGTCATGCTTTTATTGATAGCAAGGCTTAAACGATAGACTGTTATTCAATAGCGTTTACATAACTATCTGCATACCTGCTAGCAATTCCTCATACCCTTGACTTATAGAGAGCATAATTGAAAAGTAAAACATGTTATACTGTAGTAATATTTGAACTTGTGGATACATATTTTTTGTGTATAATCAAACCTGTTATAACGGTCTCCTCTATATAGCAGTCACCTGTCTGTAGTGGTCACTCTTGGTATGTCTAAAATAGTATTTTCTATTGATTCAACCCTGTATATAAAGGTCACCTGCATATAGTGGTCAATTATCTACATCTCATAGCTGGCTGTTACATACAGGTCTCACTGTATTTAATTATTGCTTACTGTTTTACAGGAGAAAATAAAGCAACACAGACCTGGTATGCCATTTCAGTTTTACAGCAGAGTGCTAGCAAATTTATGGAGAGGAAGAGATGAGGAAACTAGAAATGTGAGAACATTTGTATGTGTACCTTATTAACTAATAAAAAAAAGAATACCGTTTTACATGAAAAAACAAAGTGATGTTAAAAACCTGTAACACTGCATCTTTTTGTATAGTATCTATTTTCTTCGATATGCAGTGTCTGACAAACGTTTTAGCTTTCTAGAATGAACCCTAGAAAATGTTCAAGTGAGGTTTCAGGTTTGGCAGATCAATAAAATAATTAACAATGTTGTTCTGACTTTGCTCCAGCCTTTCGGGATCTACGATCCCCACTTTTGTCGGACTTTTGTCATATTGAAAGGCCCATACAATTATGTGCACGCTAAATTTTACAGAAGTCAGCACAATATAGCACATCGCTCATAAATATTTTATGAACTGAACATTCTGACTTGTTCATGAACTATTTTTTTTATGAACCCTGACATGTTGCCCCAATTACGTCTGCAGAACACGATCGGTAGCACATTGAACCCTCAAGTTAAGAACTGTATTATATTAAATTGATGTTCAGGGTATATTTGCTTCCTCACTGACTTTACTGAAGTGATTACAATGTCTAGATAATTTTTCTGTTCTAGGCATACCAACTGAAAGCAAACGATGAAAATCAAAAACGTGAAGAAGGCAAAATTTATAAGTGTGATACATGTTGTTGGCAGTTCAGTCGCCTAAAAGAACTGAAACGTCATGTACGTGACCACACACTGGCACACAAATGTCAACAGTGTGGAAAGACATTTCAATCAAGAAATGCCCTATTTTCACATAAGAAGGATATGCATACTGTGAAAAAATTAGCCTGCAAAGCTTGCAGTAGCAGTTTCTCAACTGCTGCAAGATTAAAAGAACATGAAAAAATACACAATAGCAAAATAATAGCATGTGATTTATGCAACAAAGCATTTTCAAGTAAATCTAATAGAAACAAACACCTGAAAAGAGTACACAATTCACAAGTGGATAAATAGAAAACATCTTAATTTGCGTATTCTGGATATTGGAAGATTGCTTCTCAGTTAGAGAAAAGTTTGTTCATACATGTTGTTCTTGAGTTTTTCTTTGGACCATCATTACCACTACAAAATGCATTCGAATGGCAATTTTGTGTCTCACTCTTCTAGACAATGCCAGTCAGTAACACGTCTATTCTCAATAAGAGAGTTTACACTGGAAAATTCTAAACTTTTTGTTTCTGTCTCAAAAAACAAACAGCTGAGCCAAATAACTATCTGCCCTCAGAATGATTGCTTTGCTTTATAGTCATTCTGGAAGTAGATTGTTATTTGGTTCAGTCGCTCTTTTCGGGGACAGAAACACAAATATTTAGGATTTTTCTAGGGTAAACTCTCTTATGGAGAATAAATGTGATGCTGATATAAAAAAAAATAGTGAGACGCAAGATGGTCACTTCGACTGCATTTTTGATGTGATAATGATGGCGCAAAGAAAATACATTAGAGCAATATGCATGAATAGCAAATTTTTCTCTACGTGAGAAGAACTCTCCCAAAATCCGACATATATACTTTAACATTATTTTCATTAGTATTATGTTTATTGTTTTAACTATGTCCATTTCTTGTTGGTTTTTTAGTCTTGGATCCCATAGATCTACCACTTTTTTTTGCGGAGGGTATATTTCGTGCTACAATATCCTTGAAATTATGCTGACGCTTGCGACTCTCTCTGCTCTTTTCTGGAATAGTGCAATCTAAGGGATTAGTTTTGTTGCCTTTGACTGCTTTCCTACTCTTACTTTGGCCTTTCTTTCTCCGCTTAACAGCTTCTGGTAAAACATTGATTTCGTTTCGCTTGAACCTTTTTTTTGTCCCTTGACTCAATTTGAAGTTACTAGCTGTTGTGTGGGTGAACTTCGACCCAAAACAATGCAGAGCACTGGTCAACTTGCTTCGGTTCATTTTCAATGCTCTACTGGATAGTTTTATAACTGCTTTTTTGAAATTGTTGTCCCCACTTTTTATTTCTTTCTCCAAGATGCCTGTGAAACATTTCAAGGCTTGTAGAGCATCTCCTTCTGCATTCTCAGTGCAATCTGTGCTGGGTATTTCCTCATTGTACACTCCTTCACCCCAAACATCTTCACCTATGTCATGGGAATCATTAATGGCATTTGGCACTGACATTGTTTGTTCTGCAGTATTACTACCTTCTTCGATTATGATGTCAGTTTGTGTCAATGAAGCATAGTAATCAGCATGGAGGGTTTCACCATGTGCTATGGTTGCATATAGCTGGCGATCTTCAGCACTGAAAATTGGGAGGAAGTTATCACTAGGAAGCTGAAACTTTTTTACTGCTGCAAATTGATGCTTGCATGGGCTCCCATTACGACCAACAGGGCAGCTGCAGATCCCAGAGGCAATATCCACATCATAAGTCATTGTACCTGATGACGAAATTACATGAAATATGCCACTGTCACTATCTACTGCTGTGACATTTGCAGCAGGGATTTCTTTTTTTTCTGACACACACATGTAGCGGCTACTAAATACTCCATCGAAGGATCCGTTTGAAACTTTGAGAAGCTTATCCTTGTAATGATCTTCAAAGTCATTTGTAATTAGATCTAATAGCTCAATGACATTGTATGACTTAACTCTTTGTGAAACTTCTTGTTTCATGACAAGAAACTGGGATTCAATGTAATTCTGAGTGTTGTTTCCTCTTACAGGCAATTGTGTTCTAAAGGGTGTACTCCATAATTTAACATTAGGGAATACATAACCATTCAAGTAGTTAGTTAAGTTTTGGGATTCTTTAGCTTCAGGACTCTCTGACAGCATTTTCACATAATCAGTAGCTTGACCTTCACTATCAGCATACATAATTTTTTTAAGGTTTGCTATGACAACAGCTCTGTGATCCTGACGCACACCATTTTTTTTCTCATGGAGCCATCTCCAAATAGCTTGCAGCACGTGGAATGTACAAAGTAGCAGTATTGCCATAGGCCATGCAGATTGGATGGTAGCCCTTTCTTCATCACAGTTATCAGTTAGGAAGACTTTCGGTCCTTGATCACAGCCACGACCATAAAATGCATCATTAGGTAAGCAACCCTTTAAAATGCTGAAGGCTTTGCTGAAAGTCTTCTCAGTCTCATCTGACATCAAAATGATAGCAAGTGGCAGACCGCCTGCCGCAGAATGCGTACACATCATAAAAAACCTCAAATTGTGCTCATCAAGGTTTGAGGTACTGTCACTGAAAACCAGCTCACCAGCATGTTTCACATATTTGTGGACTCTTGCCATTAGTGGCGTAACAATAACAACAATTAAACGGCTAAACTTTTCCCCGTCATCCTTTGTTATCGAAAACGAAATCTTCCCGCCCCTGTCTGAATTAGTTTTATTGTATAAGTCAACCTTTTCCTCTAGCCTTTTTAAAAGCAACTCTCCATTGCGCGCACCATACAACCCATTGTTGAATGCTTTGAATGCCATTTTAAAGTCCGACTTCCTTGGCATTTGCTGACGGTCAGCAAACTTCAGTTCATACTCCTGTGGCGTGGTGCAGCTTTCTCTTAATAGGCATTTATATTTGTTATATGCCATAGCAGGGGTATACCGTTCTCCAAATAAATCAAACATTTTTTCTAAGCTTTCTGCACTGACATCGCGGAACGACAGAGCTTGCAATGATTCAATATTGTGGTTGTGATTGTACTGGAGATCTATTACGCATGACATCTTGTTAGTTGGTAACTCATCATCGCTTATTGTAAATTTCATGACAAAGGGGCACATTGTATTTTTTATCCTTTTACCTGGTGTCCATTGATTTTTATTATTTTTTGTGTTATGATGACATCGAAAGGTAAACATTGATGTAGACTTCTTAGAAGTCTTGTAGAGTCTTAGAGTCTCCTTGCTTAATACACTGTATTCGTGTACAAAGAGTCTTATATCTTCCTCCGAGTAAATGTCTGCCTGTATGGTGCTTCTGAACACTACACCCTGTGCTGTTGTAGATAGAGAAGGGAAAATGTCAATGATATTATGCGAGACATGTTCTGGTAACCTAGCCAAAAGGAACTTCTTACACTCATCAACCTTATGCTGATCATTAGGAATATCAGCAGAATAGCAAGAGTCAACAGCATCAATAGCAGACAGAAGCTCTGAGGGGGTGAAGTGAGCTGTTTCAACGGAAGCAGAAGCAGGTGCTGTATCAATACTACTGATGGTGTCATCTTCTAAGACCTTGATTTGTTCACATAACTTAGATTGATCTCTTGAGGTTTTTGTCTCAACAAAATTGATAGCAGAACTCAGATCCTCTGAATTAAATCCTAGGCATTCTTTGTCAAATAAATTAACTTCCATTGTAAACAGCTATAATACAAAACTTATATGGAATTATGGACTAGATAAACTAGAAATAAAAACAAAAACATGGACTTATTCTTCAACTAAATTAAGATTACAATACCATAGAAAGATTAGAAACATCGGGTAAACTTCACGTACCTAATAAGTTACTACAGCTGCAGTAGGCTATATCAAGATGTGATGTGGAACTGATGTAGTAGCCTACAGCTAGACAGTTAGACAGACCGAAGCGTAAAGTAATATAATTCAATAACTCAGCATTCAGTATAAATCAAATGGAAAATTCAAAATAAAGAGCTAATAGAACGAGTTAGAAGGCTAAATAATTCAAACCAGTGATAATTTGATAAATAACCGATACAGATAAGATAAGATAACGAAATAATATGTCGACGTAATAATATGTAAAGTGTCGATGGCAGGCCTTATCATTGCTTTTCCATTGCAAGAACGAGGCATGAGTTCCATAGAACGAGACTGATGGAATGCTGGTCGCGCCGTGGAATGCTGGTCGCTGGGTGGGAATATTCCATGCGCGGCGACGGCTTCTTTGATAACTTTGTTTAAGTCTACGTTAGCACCATCTTGTGACGCTACTTCAGAATAAGATTTCGCAACACCAGTGCTGCTAGAGCTTGTCTGCGTTTTAAAACTTTCTGTAAAATCTTCAAACTTTTTTTCAAGGCTATCCAATCTCACCGGTAGATTTTTTAATGAATCATAACATAGTGAGCAACATGTAGGATATTTTTGTAATACCTCAATTTCTAAAGCTGTGCAATCTTTGTGAGTAATTGAACATGCCTTGTGCCACCATTTATCACAGTGTACACATGGTAAAGCATCTAAAGAATTCCCTGCGATATTTTTTTTCTTACAAATAACACAGGCTTTTCCACCAGTCATGATAAATAAGATATACTGTATATAACAGTACAGTATTCTCTCAGAATTAAAAAAAAAAAAAAAATTATAAACATATGAAAACATAAAAAATTCAAGAGCAAGTGAAAACGTGTCATCACGCAATCGTAGTCACAAACGAATTTCTATGCTACATTTGTCGTATTTCAAAGTTGAACTTCGTTACCGTTCAAGACGATGATATGCTGCTCATGAACCGTTCGCGTGAACGGTTCTTGCACAGAGGTGATTCCCCCACGAGATGCGCAGAAGCACTGTGCACCCTTCTAACATCGTCGTTCATGCAATCTGAAACTCCTTAATGTTGAATAACAGATATTCTACCTTGATTCAAAAAATCTTCATCGATTTTCACTTGAGCTGTGTACAAAACTAACCATATTACCTGCACCATTTTGGGCCCATTGCCATTGAAGTAAACCATTTTTGACCATCATCTGACATATCGATCACCCCAGAACAATATTCTAGATTTCGCAGGAACATTTTGCCGGCATTCCGTATTCTTACACTTTGACTTATACTGTGCTTGTATATAATTGCATCGGTCCAAGACCATTTAGTATATGTTATTAAAAATCTGCTCGTCGACAATCAGAGCAAGGCATTAATGGTGTGCGTCTGATTTGGGTTTCGGGGGGAACGATCATGGGACGAACCATCTGTTCCCAATCCGATCCAAAATTTCATGATTTTGCAGAAAACAAAAATCCGTTTGTTGTGGTTTGTTAAACAACTTCGAACGGTTCACTTTCAATTGGATAGAATGATCGTGCCCTCAGAATGGCCATAATGGGTTGATGAATGAATTGATACTTTTTCTAAAGGAAAAACAAGATTCCAAATATGCCAATCCAAAGTATATGTTAGTCTGATGAATTGATCCGTAAGCTGATTGTCAATTAGAATCTGATCTGAAGTACAATTGGATCAGGTTCGGATTCACCCACTTCATTTATGCATATTTATGTCATGAATCCTTGACTCAAATGCAAATCAACAATCTGATCAAGTTTTCAGGGGAATAAAAAGATGTCAGCGTTCCCATACAACATAGAGGCTTCCTATATGAGAAGTCCAAGAAGTCACATAGGATTACTTTGCATATTGGATATATCTACGTCGGATGTCTCGGCTGCAGGATTAACCCAAATCCTCCAACATGCCAATGTATCTTTGTGAATGCTTTCAGAGCCCTGGATTGAAGCTTGAAGAGACTGTATTACATTTACATTGATAGAGGATGTGGGCTGATTTGCACTATATTTGCATCACCTCAGCGAACAAAAACGGAGTCGGAGGACCTCACTCAGTAGTCCTAATGGTTTTCTTTTTGTTTGTTTAATTGGGATAGTTTTACCTCCATTAAGGCATTGGACCGCTAGAGTTTGATATGATATGATATGATATGATATATTTTGTCATTTTGACCGGCAAATAAAGGACACTTTACGCTATAGAAAGTGTCACTCACATACAGCCTTAATATTAATTAGAACTACATTAAATAAATATTATTAATTAAAACATGGATATGACCATATTGATATATGCATAAATACATATGACATTACTATCAGGATAAAAACTGTTAATGTAAAGATATGTATCTACATATTAGGTATATGTAAAACTATAAGACTGATTTTTTTCTATCTATATAAACCCTTTACAAAATGCTGACAAATTGAATGATCGTAGTTTCTCCTTGAATTGAGCAATAGTTTTTGATGTTACAATATCATCCGTCAGATTGTTCCATCAGGGTATTGTACGGTCACAGACTTGGTTCTGAACGGATTGTAGCGAGTAGCAACGAGTAGGAACGATTATCAACGCATACGCTCGTAATAATCCGCAATTGCTTGGACACAATAGCTTTCTTTGTTAATATATTACCTATATCGCACAGAAATTTATTACAAATTATTGGGGTTAGATGCTTGGAATGGTTTTGGCGGAAGTTCCTCCAGCAAATTACTATCACTTCTCTCCAAGCACCTTGGAGACATATTTTAGCGGTGACAGATTAGGTCCTACCAGTAACTGGTCGAAACCAATAGATCCTACGAACGAGTCTCACAATCTCACCATCCAAGCACATAATGCCAAACAATGTAGACAAGACGACAGGTTTAATCAATCATAAAGCATTTGTAGGCTCTACTTAAGTGGACTTTATACTTCCCATTAATAATCACTTGAAAAAAACTCGAGTAACGATTGGTGGATTTGTACCACGTGTTTAGCAGTTATATCAAGACAACCCACGAGATTCCATGGCAACCACTAAAAGCGTGCAGGTATAGGTCTATACCCGCACGTGTGCGGTTATAGACCTATACCTGCACGGTTTTATGTGCTTTGAAAATGGCGACAAGCTGCGACAGATGGAATATTTTTTCAAAATCAAATTAAATGTATACTCCGTAATTAAAAATTCAACTTGAGAAATTCAAAAAGTAGCAACTTGGGACTTGCTATATTCAAATGTAACTCTTATTTTATTTTAAAATTGCACACATGTTTGAAAAACAATTTTGCTGAAATCTTTGCGTCATATTTTGAAATGATATTCGTAAGAATTTCATTCCAATTGTATTTAATGAAAAATCAATGACCCATTAAATTAGAAAACAAATCATTGTTGTAGTGAAATTGACGAGAGATAATTGATGTTCCAGACAAAGGTTCTGTTAGATGATTATTAAAATGATTACATCACTCTTTGTTCGTGGGCCATCGAAATTTAGACCCACTCGTTCTCTAACAACAAACTCGAAATCCATATCGCAAACTCGGCGGCCTCGTTTACGATATGGATTTCTTGTTTGTTGTTAGTGAACTCGTGGGTCTAAATTCCGATAACCCACTCACAAGAGTGATGTAATCCCTCATTATTTGCATGTCAATTATATTACATCATTTAATTTTTGACAAATATGTTCTATTCTATTCTATTCTATTCTATTCTATTCCATTCTATTCTATTCTATTCTATTCTATTCTATTCTATCTATTCTATTCTATTCTATTCTATTCTATTCTATTCTATTCTATTCTATTCTATTCTATTCTATTCTATTCTATTCTATTCTATTCTATTCTATTCTATTCTATTCTAAATCCATCTCTGTAACCAAGTACTAATTAAGCCACATGTATATACGAACAATGAACTGTGGAAGAGAACGTGAGACAAAACACACATTGAAATGATGTAAGAGTAATAAAGGCATCTTAATTAATCACTTCCTCCATAAAATTATAATTAGTTTCACATCATTGATGACTCAAAGATTGAACCAATTCGCAAGGTGCAGTGGAGGTGTTGAACCGATCAAACCATAGAATCACGGCAGGACAGCCTTTACAAGGGCGGGCAGTAATTTTACGGTCAAACCCTTCTTAGCTCAAATGCATATTAATGGTCATAGAAACGGGGAAAAGATTACAAAATTGCTATATGATGTCTGAATTCTTATATATCACGAATCCATTCTCAAAATATGAATCGGACTTTCAGAAAAGTCTTAATTAATTGAGGTTAGAATGTGCTATATTTAGCAAAGGTTTGTACTATAAGTGTTTGGTGCCTCACCAAGACTTCCAGCTGTGTGTTGATATTGGTCGTGTGATTGCACCTTGCGAATTAAGTAATTGATACAGAGAATGGCATAATATAAACTAGCTGTATTAGACATTGAAAATCTTTATATTTTGTGTTGAAAAAAGTTAGAACAATTTAATATTACAAAATACAAATACTCAGTCAAATTTTGAACTGCAAATTAATCCGAACAAAAAATAGCACTACAAATCCGATCCAATCCGATTTGATTGGATCGGTTTTGATCTGATCGCGTCCAGACTCGTATTCGGGTAGTATCCACACATCGTTATTAATGAGCATAGAATGATCAAGCTCTAGCGGACAATATTCAAGTGAGACAAGACAAGTTTGTTTAGCTGATCTTTTAAAGTTTTAGACTTCTTGAAGTCAAGGAGTTATATGTTACAATTCTCACAGTGTAACTATTGTTCAATTATTTTCGCTATTTAGTTGAATCTCAAAGTTTTATCACACAAGATTCAGTACTGGACATACACTAATTGGTAGTGTCAATTATAATACTCTCTATATTTGAAAATGTGAATGGTAGATCAATAACAGTAAAGTTTATAGTAGACTTGAAAATGTAGTGGATTGTTTTTTATCTATTGTCCTACATAATGTATTTCCTTTGTTAACTGTAAAGCTTCCGTTTGTAATCACGTATTCCTTGTAATGTAAATCACTGTCTCTAATTTATTAACTTTAACTCTCTTCACGTCTGCCCTTCGCGGCGACAACACCTACATTAGCAAAGCTGATCCACCTTCATAGAGGCTCTGTTTATCAAGGGCAATATTGACCCTTTTTTGATCCTCTCCCTGTTGATGGCCAGCTACAGTTATTATTATCAAATATATCTATATCAGAATCTTCTATGTGTGTGTGTGGTAACTAATAGTCATCGACTCATTCCACCCGCTACAAATATGATAGCCACACCTCCATCAGATGAAAATAGAATTCTATTTGTCAGCCAGGTTTCAGATATAAAAATCATATCGTAAATGGGATATTCGTTGCTAGGCAATTGGTATGATACATATTGTATTCAGAGGTGAATTGTTACAGGTAAACTTGATGGGATGAGACAGGAATTTTATTTTACATTTATATGTTGAAAGTTTGTGGCCAGTGGAGCTGCTTGAGGATGCAGAAGGGTTTGATGGGTATTGTTAACCGAAGGAGAGTGGGTCTTAATACTCAACCTTTTGCGTTGAGCGTTTTTGGTTCGCTGTAGGTATTTGCTTTTTTATCACAAAATTCTTTCCTTTCGAAAGAAGACAAATATACATGTGGAAGCGATTACAATAGACTTTGTTCTGAGGACATCCATTAACAGAGTTTCCATGCTTAGATATGAGTTGTCAAATCATAACAAATGTTGGGGTTATGATTTGGGCAATCTCTATTATATCCAAATCTGCAAATGCCTTTCAAAGGTAACTACTTATCTTTGTAACGCAGTTTCATTTTCTCTATTATCTCCGTTATTGAAATTGTTAAGCAAACCATTATCACAATGACTACCTTCTCTGTCCTTCTCTGGCTGCGGCAATAAGCAGGCGTCAGGAGAGGATGTAGTTTTTGAAAATATTCCGGCGTAATCAAATCGTTTGAATTATTCGCATGTAAAATAGAAGATCGGTCAATTTCAACAATGTTGCTTGCTTCAATTTCATTTTCAGTCTTGTTTTTGGATAAAATTTCACGATTCCTTGTAAATAAGTAAATGAATAACTCCAACAAATCTCCTTTCCTTGCTTTCTTATTTTGCTTCTTCCTTTCTTCGACTACGTCATTGCTGTTCAAAATATCAATAAAATCTTTACTCCAATCAGACTCCTGTTCAATATCACAGTGTCTGTAAGAAGTTGAACTGTTGAATCTTTAATAACAAAATTTACATCAGTTTTTATCTTGTTGAGAAGAAGTGGTATCACAAGAGCAACTATCTGAAAACTTGGTGATATAATATATCCAGCAAATCTGAAAAAAAAAAAGTATAATGATAAATATTTTTTTTGAAATACGCCTTGTTCGTCCATCCATTCCGACATGTCCTGTTCATGGTATTTGAATCCTTTCTATCTTTTTTACTTATTAAATAACATAAGATATAAAATAGTCAAATAATTATGATATTAGATATAATATGTATGATTTGATTTGATTTGATTCAGAATTGTCAACAATATTATTTTTATGAAAATAAATTTATATCACTTTATAATATTCATTTACAGGCTACGTCGATACTAAATTAACAGTAACATACATCCAGGGGGAACTTCAATATGTTTTGGCCGGGGGTGGACCATTTTTAGAAATTGGAGATGACGCGGTAAAATTTGACAGCACTGAGGCAAGAAATAAGACCATCAAATTTCAAGTATTTACGACCAGATAAACTAAGTGATATTGTTGCAACACATCCAACAACGGATATAACATATATTATAACCATATAGTCAATCATAGTAGACATCTGCTATTAACTATTGAAATATAACTTACCATTTTCATTTTCCGAATGATAATTACGAGCGGAATAATCTCCGAATAACATTTACATATACATTATTACATTTAAAAACAAGTTATAAACAATATATAATCAAAAGACAGTATAAAGCCAATGAGAATAAGATGTAAACTGTCTGTTATTCGAAATAATTCTGACTAAGATAGATTTAATATCGCAATCGAATGCATTGTAAGGTAGAATCATTTTCTATAGAAGTAAATCCTTTATGATACAACACAACAGAATTCTATAAATTTGAAACTGATATTTATAATCATTTAATACCCAGCGAGATTTCCCATTGATCTATTGTTGCTGTAATTTTCGTCTGTTTTTTATCTTAACAAATCAGTAATCAATATTAATTTCTCACACGTGAAAAAAACGATATAACCAATCATATTGCTTGTACCATGTTTCTTCACGTGTGAAGAAAATGATATAACCATTCAAAATCCACTTCATTGTTGGCAAAAAATGTAAACATTGCCCGGGAAAGTAATTTCCCGGCAAAATAATTTTTTCGACTTTGAAAAACATGCACGGCTTTATTTTGTTTTGACTTGCGAACTTCAAGGAGAGATGTAATCATTTTAATAATTATGCAACATAGCCTTTGTCTGGAACATCGATTGTCTCTCATCAATTTCAATACAACAATGATTTGTTTTCTAATTTAATGGGTCATTGATTTTTGATTAAATACAATTCTGAATAAAATTCTTATATATTACTATTCATGAAATTGAATAAAATAATAATTGTTGTAGGAATCTGAATAAATCCACATCATAAAGCTAAACTAAACAAAACAAGAAGCATACCTCATCCAAGCATAATATAAAATCCCTTTTTTCAATCACACTAATAACAATAATCGTTGATGTTGAAATCTCGCTGGATATTACATAAAAAGATTACTTTGTGGGTAGCGCTTTGTACACATTTTATTCACTCGTTGTTTTGTACCAGAAAACTCGTGAATAAAATCCGTACGCACGCGCTACCCACGAAGAAATCTCTATATATCTTTATATTTTTATATATCATTGTAGTACTAAATATATTCTACTGAATAAATCAAAGCGACCCATTCAAGAAATTCTGAATAAATATGCATATATGACGAATCTCTATCAAAACAACTAGTTTATTCATAATTATCTATTCTTTCATTCAACATTATGGAGAGGCAATGCAACGACCATGGAGACGACCGGAGGTGTCATTTTTTGTCTATTTCCATTTTTTCATCATGTAGATCAGCGATAAATCAAAACACAGTTGATTCATCAGTAAAGGTTATATCGCTAAATTGATCTGTTTCAATTCGTAAACAAACGTAGTAGCTTCGGCTTCAAGGCATGAAATCTCCTCGTATGAGAGCCGGCAGTCTATTTTGTAAAATTCCATACAAAGGCTGCCGGTCTTGTTTGACCATTTTAATATTATATATATAGTTAAAATTCTAATTTGCATAATAATTTATCTATTGTTCTATGTTTCTGTTAACATACTATATTACGGATATAATACAATAGTACATTATAATACTAACAAAAGTTACACAAATTAAACTTATTATTATAATTATATAACTAATTAAATTATAATAACAGTAATATATCGTGAAAGAGTCAAAGAGTACACATTCGTTACTGTTACTCAAGTTTCACGCATTTCACCAAATGAAATGCGTGAAACTTGAGTAACAGTAACGAATTTGTATTCTTTGACTCTTTCACTATATACAGTATCATTATTATTTACCGCTCTTTCAAATGAAGACATGGAGCATTACATTATCTGCTATTAGATAAACATAAGTTTTATTATATATATTTAACTAAATTATAATAATGTAATATGAGGTAAAACACATATATGTGAAACTGCTCGATGTTTTTTTAAAACAGAGCATATTATAAAATTGAGACAAAGATGATGCAAAGCCTTTCCGTAACTCCAAGTTTCACATGTTTATTTCACTATCATAGGACGGTATCGTCTGATGATCGTGAAATAAACAAGTGAAATTTGGAGTTACCGAAAGGCTTTGCCTAATTAACTAAATTATAATTATTGTTAAATAAGTATAATAGGAAATTATTAAACAATTTCTGTGTACTATGGATTATATATATTTACATGAATGTGTCTTCATGAGCCTATATAACCAACTTGGCATAAGAAAGTGTTTACTATTCGATTTATTGGATAGACATATCTTAAGTCTTTACAAAAAACAACCTTTAAAAAAATGATCTAAGTTCTAATGTGTTTTGTAGACGTTTTAGAGCTTACTCATTACATATATTGATGCACATGCGCAGACTGATTTACACGAAATCGTTCAACTCTCAAGTCAAATCAAATTCAATTCATACTTTATCGAGATATGAATTTTAATAATAACATCACGTAAAGCTTTCCTGTGTTGTGTTACCAGAATTGGTGCTCAGCATGTAATTAATGATAGCAATCAATCATGAAAGCAATGCTTCCATAGCGTCCATGCAAACATGCAGCTGTTTTTATATATATGTATATAAACACAAAACTTTGAAATTTGAAAATTAATGCTCCTTTTGATTGCGGGAGGAAACCATCAATCCTACAAAAAGTAATGATGAAAAGGGAAAAATTCAAAATGCCTTTCCAACTTCTTATTGGTGTTTTTTACATAAGCACATCATTGATTTTAGTATTTTGTGGGACGCCATGCATCAATTACAAGTCATCAAAGAATAACAAATATCAAGGGAAATATTTTCGAGGAGTTCACATAAATGTGACAAATAGCTTTACAATTCGTGTTGTACCAAACCTGTTCGGTTGCCGTCATTTATGTTACTCTGATTCAAGATGTAAAGGTATCGTGGTCCCAACAAATGAAGAAGCACTGAGAGATGGAAAATTTACCTGTGAAATACATACTGGATATCGTCTGCATCACTACTTTGTAGAAGACAAAGATCACGATGTGTTCCTGAAACTGGCGGTAAGATAAGTTGATAATCCATCCGTATATGTATACTGTATATTAGTTTGTTGTGCTATCGCATACATTTTTCTAGAGGTAAAATAGACACAAAAACAGAAATAACTTACGGCATAGAATGTGATTTCAGATTACAGAAGGATGTTTTGATTGATGGAGAAAAGTAGTGACTTCAAAATAATTAAATAAAATTGTTTTCTACTGTTTTCTTAAAAGTTCTCTGCCAAGAAGCTTCGCCTAATATCAATGTCGCATTTTCAATGTTCAGGAATTAATTAATTAAGACAAACGGAAAATTGAAACAGGCTTAGAAATTTTCATAATTAGACTAGGTAATCATTCATCTCGTATAGTATTTTATATCATTAGTATATAAGATTTACTCTTATATATTGAAATTTCTATATGTATTGCATGTAATTGGGCACACCATCGACAAGGAGATTTATAGGTATTTCACTCTCAAACTTTGACAGCATTGTAGAAAACAACAACGAAAACAGCGACAACACCAAAAACAAATTGTTTGTGTTAATTTATTTTGTGTAATTAATATAAAAGAATCAGTGATGTTTTTGAAATTTAATGTAATTTCATGCTAATTTATGGCTCGTTTGTTGTCATATAATAACATAATCCTCAATTTCAGCAGCTGCAAATATTTTTATGACGAATCATTAACAGGTAAAACTTAATTCGCAGTTATAGGAGTTGTAGTGATATGCAGTGAGAAAAACGAAGAAACGTCTTGAATGTATTTCATCCAAATTAACATTAAATATTAACGTTTCAAGGTATACAATAGACATGACTGGATAACGGTTTCATCTTCTCAAATTATTTCAACTACCTTTTGTGCGAATGTTATGCATGTTTTGAACAATTTCATAGCGGCTGTGTGTGTTTATATTGAGAAAATATTCATAAATTTCATGTCATCGAGATATGCACTCTCATTTACAAAATAAAAAATAGCTCCGCTACGCTCGGACTCATGGTGAATGATATAATAATCAAAATAAACAAATTGAAATCAAATTCAATAGAATATCAAATCAATCAAATCATCATGCAAAGAAAAATCAAATCAAATCAACTTCAATAAAATAAACAATAAAATAAAATGAAATAAAATAAATTAAAACAAAAATATCAAAGCAAAAGAAAATTAATCAAACCAATATAATAATTATTGTATAAGTTCGATTAATAAAATAAATAAAAAATTTGAGATAGATATTAAGAATGGAATAATAAAATAATAAAAGTTGAAAAAAGTCAAAAGAAAGTAGAGTAGAACTATCAGAAAAAAAATATATCCAAATAATAAATCAAATAGAAAAAGGAAAAAATGTTAATGCAGACCGATGGGACTGAACTCCATACCCCATGCGCCTGATGCAGACGCTCCACCACTAGACCATACCAAGATCATAGATTGCAAGTGATTTTCATTACTTATAATACAGGTGTGAGTTGTAAATGACGTGCAAAGTTGCAAGTTGATGTCGCAGCAAAATTAAAACATTTTAATAAACAACTTTAAAGAATGTAAACAACAAATAACCATGCAAACTATTACCAGAAGAATATTAATTCCTCACTAATTATACTATGGGCCTAGCGCAATTTTATGACGTACAGTAAATGATGTGAAATTTTCCCTTCAGAGTATCGCCTTGTTTATTGTTGTCGCATGGACAAACTGGTTTAAAAAAGTCTTTACAATATATTCCAAATAAAACCATGACGACTGGATTAGCAGTTTAATGTAAGAAATAACTTCAGAAAACAATATAAACAATAAATATATAATACTGCCTTGTCTTAGCCCCCAAACAAATGATGAATTGTCGATTTAAAAGTTCTCACGGTCAAAACACAACAAAAATTATCTTCGAAGTTTCACCTAAAATAATGAAGTTACAGAACATTAAAACCTTTCATTAACCATTTCAATAGCCTGCTCGCAGACTCACTGTCAAAATGTAAACTTGGTAAACAGTAGAGTCTGCTAACTCGAGGACAAAAGCTTGCCTTTGCTGAATCAGCACGGGGCGTGGAAATTGGCTGCTTCGCTTTCGCTAAGAATGCTTGGCCACGAAATTCAAGCCCAGAAAAAGACCAACGACTCCAATCATATTATTATTAATTTACTTGAAACTCATTTGCAGCAAGTACTTCACAACTAAATTTTAGGGAAGATATCTAGTTTTCAATATATCTGAAATTCGACTTTAACATCAGTAATGATCAAATGGTCTACTGCATTAATTCATGCTTCATCGGAATTAAACTCGAGCCGCTACGAATTTGAATTAGCCGCCTGATAGACTTATTTTGTCGAACGAACGAAGCAAATATAGAGTAATCATAATTAAAATAAGAAGACGACGAAAAACAGTGGCTCAACAATAGCTTCCTTTCTATAGCCATTAAATACTGCGGCTGAACTAAAGTGTTTGTTGTTTGTTGAATTAATTTTCCTTGCCATGTTGTTTTCGTGTCGCGCCTCTCCGCTTGTAATAGCTTTGAATAAAAACACTGTCCAAATCATACATTTCTGAGACTAATCAGAGATATAACTAAAAATAATTGATGCAATTACGACAGTTAAAGGTTCCAACACGTCTTATATTAATTCTCAATTCTTGGCATTGATGTTTATCGCAAATGTTCCAAATGATTTCGAAAGGCATGAAGTTTTCTGAAAATTGACAAGGAAGGGGAGTTATTGCAGCCTAGCCCACCAAGCCTCTCTTTGAAATACTCTTCGCTGATTCGTCGCCAGGAAATCTTGGCGTCGAATCACAGCCCTTGTAGGACAATAGGTTTTACACCTTTCCACGCCCCGTGCTGATTCAGCAAAGGCAAGCTTTTGACCTCGAGTTAGCAGACTCTACTGTTTACCAAATTTACATTTTGACAGTGAGTCTGCGAGCAGGCTACCAATGATGAGAAGAAGAAAACAATCATGTGTTCTACCGATGAAGAGATAATCACGATGTAAACTAATCCAGGAGTATTAGAAAACAATTCATTTAATAATGCAACTGTAATCTCGCTAAGCTGCGAGTACACCAACATGCCCGCCATCAGAAAATGTTAATAAAATGTCACCTCATTGAAAACGCTCCTAACCGTGATTCCAATGGCAATGCTAGAATCTGAACAATAACTCAGTGAAGTCTAGGCGGATATTGCGCAATCGATGATTGTCTATGTGTTGTATGCGGGCAAAGCAGTATGCGATTTGATATTTACACAAAAATCGCGGTAACGGTCACAATCATGGTGGTCATGTGTGGTAACGTAGTCGCAGCATAATATGTAAGTCGCGCCCATAATCACGCTTTCGTAACCACGATTTACCAATTTTTTTTTAACCTGATAGCATAGACTCATGGATACTCCGTAACCATGAGTCAAAAATCTAGATGAAATGTTAACAAACTCTGCAAGACATCTTAACAGAATACTTACTGGAAAGGGATCTTTACCTCTCATTTATGTCCAACTTTGAAAAAACTATCTTTCAAAAACATTAATAATACATACCTTGAGTCAAGGAAAGATTATTACGAGAATAAAATTTTTCCCAAGATTTTTCCATTTTAATAAAACTAAGCTATGATATACAGCAGCAAACATGAAATATTAATATAAATGTAGTAATGCATGCCAATGGCTTTGAAATGACTTAGATGTCATTGTGGATGGGGTGTATTGCCCGTGTAGTATTGTGTCGTTAAATATAATTAGAGAGCCGAAGAGGAACTATGATGTTGAATTTAATTTTATGGGGGAAAATAAACGGAGGTGAGGTTATTCGATCTCTGACAGAAATCCACTCAAGTCGATATTGCATGTCAGAGATACGAATGCGACAATCACAACGAAATACTTTCCTCATTCCTCTGTTCTCCAATTTCTGGAGGCAATGAAGATGTTAGGCATTGCAGCTCCCCGTACGTTGTCTGATGTCGATACTGATGTTGTGGCTCAGTTGTAAACACAAACAGTAAAAACAGCCAAAAGGAACTGTACTGGATATTCCTATTCTCAGTGAAAGATGCAACTTTTGAAATAAATAATTTTGCTATCTTTCTTTTTAGATGGATTGTCAGGATGATTCTCCTGGTTAGTAAATAAGTCTGTATAAATAATATTAAAATGATTTAAAATCCTTATTATTATATAAATCAATAATTGGAGTTATTCCTATTCATTGATGCAAAATATTGTTTTTATTGAATCAAGATCTTCAAATTCAGTTTCTACTAAATTATAAAATATAATTAATTAATTCGTATTGTCCATTATTTCAATCACTGAAACTACATATTATAGCCTACCGCTAGAAAAATTTACATAAAGTAATTGTTGTCACCCATTTATCAGTTCTGCTTGCTTATGTGGAAACAAATTTATTTATATGCTGGTTTATTTATTGATAGCAAAGACAGGAACAAAGAAAAAGTAAATGTCGGTTATGATGAAACAGAGATTATAAGAAAACGATTAGAAGATACACCGTAATTGGTACAAACATAGCAGTCTTGTACCTCACATGTTATACTATTAGCTGTCCTGTAGATATGTTAAGTAAATTCTGGTAGTTCATTGGGGAAGTGTCAATATTTCAATCATTCATCCATTAATTTATCAAATGCTTTATCATTCATTCATTCATCCATTCATCCGCTCACTCATTCATTCATTCATTCATTCATTCATTCATTCATTCATTCATTCATTCATTCATTCATTCATTCATTCATTCATTCATTCATTCATTCATTCATTCATTCATTCATTCATTCATTCATTCATTCATTCATTCATTCATTCATTCATTCATTCATTCATTCATTCATTCATTCATTCATTCATTCATTCATTCATTCATTCATTCATTCATTCATTCATTCATTCATTCATTCATTCATTCATTCATTCATTCATTCATTCATTCATTCAATACCATGCATATTTTTTGTATTGTAAATGGCCCTAAGTGTTCTACAACGTTAACATATAGCGGCTTCCTGATAGTTACATTAAAATTTTGCTACAAAATGTCAACAGCGTATGTATCTTTTCTAGACTAATATTATTTTTTTTCAGTTGACGCAGAGTGGACTAGTTGGAGCTACAATCCTATAGCTGTTGCATATTCCATGTGGAGAAATTGCCCATCCGTAAGATGCAACAGCCGCGATCTTTGCTTTCCACGTAAATATCTCAGGGACGCGGAATGCGGGAAGGATGGCAGTTGTGAAGGTAACTCAACAGTAGAATATCTATATTCCATTGCTATCTTGACTTTGTCTAAAGGCTAAAACTTTCTACAGCTGAGCTGCTTCACTACTTGATCAATTTTATTACTTTAAATCTATCTTATTTCTGTTCTATTCTACACGTCTTCGTCTTGCATGCCTGCACGCGAGGCTGTGTAACTTTACTCCAAAACACTGCTTCACAATTCGTGACTTGCAGGATGTCTTAAATATTATTCTGTAGTCATTTGATCTAATAATGGCAGTAGTTATTACATATATGTATTACCTATCCATTAAGTTTTATTTTATCACACATTTTCATTTATTTTTAAATGATATATACTCTTTATGAGAAAGTCTTTTAATAGTATTGCAATTAAGCAAAATACACTATATTCCTGTAATATAAGTAGCGCCTTTGAATATTTTTATAGTATTGCCGCTATACAAATTAAATTATTATTAGTATTATTATTAAGTAGAAGAATAAAAGGATATAATAGCATCGATAAGAACAATAGGTACATTATAAAAACCTAATATTTCTGGGATTCTGCATCTAAGACAGAGTCAAAGGCCTTTTAGAAGTCAATAATAATTTGCAACATTGTCTTTTTGAGATGTCCTACAGCCTTCTGACAATATCCTAGCTGATAGAATTTGGGCCTAAAGTTGACCGGCTATTCCTGCCACCATTTTAATTGTATCTTAAGTATGGGTCTATTACTTGACGCTAGCCTTTTATTTAGAATCTTATTATTGGCATTCCCTGCAGTACAACTTAAAGTGATACCCCTCTGTTGGTCTAGGTGTCTAGACGAGTTCTTGTTGACTGTTTAACATTTGGCCAATGTCAAAGTATCTGAACAATACCTAAAATCCACTCAAGCTGGCACCACGTTGCAATCAAATGCCCTTGGAAATGCAATGAAAGTTGATACTATGCACCCATCTTAATCTGTTTCAAACTCGAGTGACGCTACCACAACCATGATCTGCTTTTTTTGGAAAGTTCCAGTTGATTGATTTTGAAAACGAAAGTGACAAAGTTATTTATTATATTATTTCTACTATTTGTAAATATCAAAGTATCAGTAAAATTTGTAAATCTAGTCGCTTGAAAAACGCTTATGTCGTTGGTACAGAAAATATGTATGCCATAAAATGCATAGCATCGCTATGAACTTAGAGACACATAAGGGGTTTTGATGAAACTTGTTCTAGGTTTTTGAATGTATTGCCTAACATGAGCTGCTTTTTTGTGCAGTTTGGTTAAAATTAAATAAAAAAATCAATGAAAGCGAAATATGATTGTCAGGCTGCTATGTGTGAGGATAAATATGAAGGAAAGATTACACAATTATTTTACATGTATAGAGAGCTTCGAATTATGTGCACGTTTTTCAAAATCAAAGCTTAGTACACTGTGCAATATGCTGACAAGTTGAACGTCTTGACTCGATTTTTACCTCCGTTGCAAATAAGGTATCAGTAAAGACACACCCAAATATACAATTATGATTGAATTATCCCATGTCACGTTACTCTGCTAAATTACTTGCTACAAAATAGTACCTTCGATCTTAGTCGTATATCGTTAGCTCTCTTCTTGTTGTTGTTGCAGACCTTACTACTATTCCAAATGTGACGAATTCTGGTATTAGATATTACAATCGTGCATCTCTTCGTGTTCCTTTGTTATTCGAAACATTTTCAGATGATAGTAAGTATGTGAATATCTCTTCCATTCATTATAGACCATATACTGACATCATTGACGGAAGATAAATTTTTCGTGCAATCAAGGGTCTATATCAATAAAATACAACTTTTACACCTAAAGCTGGCGCTGAAATTTGAAAATAGTTCGTTTCTAATTCTGAAAGTCAACAACTGGCTTGATTATTGAGCTGAGTAACTGCCTTGACTTGACGTGGCTTATATTGTACAGTTTGATTTATGTAGGAAAATCTGTAATCACTTGAGAAATGTAGACTTACTAGAATGCGGTAATTCAGGGGCGGATCCAGGGAAGTGCAACTGATGCACTTGCATCAGTCAAAATAAAAATTAATTAAATACTTATTAGAATACTCACATTTTTGCTATTGTCAACATGTTTTGATAGTGCTTTTCAAATTTATATTAAAACAACATATTACTATTCTAGCCGGACATTTTGATGACTTTAATTATTATCATGACAATTAAAAACGATTTACAAATTACAATACTCTTTCTTTCAGTACGTAATTATTGTAAACGCAACCTAGGCCTGTTCTATCATACAACCTAGGCCTGTTCATTGAAGCATGGCTAGAACCATGGTTACAACAGACCAAACACCATTATATAAGCATGTAGCTCTTCCGTGCTTCACTGACTGCACTAGTGTCAATCATTTTGCTTCTGACAGTTTGATTGTGTTCTGAAAAAATGCATCAATCCCCGGCCCTCTCCTCAGAGGAATACAATAATATTGAAACGCAATGCACACCCCAAGTGATGCAGTGCAAAGTCCATCAATTAAAAATAATATCGTGACGTTAAAGCCTCAACAATTTCATGGTTACATTCAACGTGAAGCTTTATTCTGAAAATGGCGGAGCTATGTGATACTTCTTTCGTAGCTCAAGCCATCGAGAGAAGCTCCAAGTAAATACTTCCCGTATTAGAGGAGCAAACGATACGTGATTCAAAACAGCTAGTTTCAAATTGTTTGAAACAGACCAATAATTTAAACATAACGGTGAACTCAAGGCATTGAAGAGATGTTTAGTCAGAGAGATTGATTCCTGGAGATGTTTTGATGTTTTCGCTTAGTTTCAAAAAGCGAATTTGCAGCGTTGAAGTAAGAAAACTATATTCTTATGAACTCTTATGATAAACGTTTGTTTCTGAAGTCTACACTGATTTGAATTTCAAAATGAAGCCATGATTGATTGATTTCCAAAATGAATTGCTACTGTAGTAGACAATGAAAAATTAATAAAAGTTCATAATTATCTGTCCAAAAAACTGTAAATGATTTATATCTTTGTGATATGGATGATGCAAGAGAAGGCCTATTTGAAGACGATCTGAATATGTTATTTCGAAACTTCCCGGGGGCATGCCCCAGGACCCCGCTAGCCTTGGGTGCCGAAGGGTCCCAACCAGACTCACTTGCATCAGTTACCCAAAATCCTGGATCCGCCCTTGTGGTAATTACTCCTACATTGGATTTTTTCATTTGTTCTTTTTAGTTTGGATAATCATGCAGAATCGATTTAATGGTAAACAGGACTTCAATTATCGTCTCTATAAATATTCTCGTGGATTCGGAAGCTATGGCGAGGAATTTTGGCTAGGACTTGATATGGTATCATACTTGACAAAGACATATTCAATGAAGTTGAGAATTGAGCTGAAAGACAATGGCGTCATCCAATGGGCTGAGTACAATAAATTTACAGTTGAAGACATGAATGGAAATTACATGATTCGTATCTCTAATTATTCAGGTATAGGTCTAAAAGTGATTCTAAATGCAATTGTCTTGCTGAATTTGACACAGAAATGGATCCATATTCCATGCTATCAAGATCTGAAGAAGTAATTATAGATAAGCAATATATTAATTGCTTATAGTAAAGCAATAATGCCCGTTGGTCATTTTTCCCGATTTCCCGATCCTGATACTTCAAATGAGGGGATGATTTAGAGCATACTTCTAGCGTCAAACGCATACTCTGCTTTACTATATAGATCAAAGCTGTAACGAAATATAATTCAGAAGGCATATAAGGCATCTCCATTTAAAGGTCATTGTCAACAATAAGTTATTTTTATTAATATTTGGAATGATGTTTCAACATCTGGAATCAATGTACCCGGGAGAGGAACACTTGTTTGGCTCTGCATTTTCTGGAGTTTGAACAAGGATGCCAATGTTTCCACCAACTTTGAGATCCACTTATCAACTGCAATTCTGAAAATCTACAAACTTCTATATCGCTCAAATCAAATTTCACTTTCTTGAACTCGACATGTGAAACATTCTTTTTCTGGAAATCTTTTTTAACTATTTAAATGTAGATGCTTATCTTGAGAAAATATCTTGAAGCTAAGCACCATTGAAGTCTAACCTAATGACGCTCAAGGCTTCAAAGAGTACGTCGATGAAGTCAGAATAGCTGTGGAAACATTACCTGCTATGAACTATCTCAATAAATTAGATGAAGAGAATTTTCCAAAATTGTCGAAAAGGGACCCAAATTTGGTGCTCGAAAATGGGCAGCGATAGCCGTAAGATTGAGATTGAAGGATGAACCAAAAATAGATGACCTGATTACATACCTCGAGCAGGAGATAGGTGCTGCAACAGATCATGTCTTTGGATCTATGTTACTGAAAGAAACAAAACCAAAAGGTAACGACTTTAGCAGGCATAATAAAACGCCAAAAAAGCTACCACGTTTGCAACCCAAAATAAAGATTGGAATGATAAATGTCAATGCAGCGAGGAAAATCATTTAGTCTATACCAGAGCCATCGATATACAAAAGTTGGAAAACTCTTTCAATATAATTCGAATAAAGCGAACATCCCTAAATGACAATCTTCTATAGGACCTGATCTAACGAGCTCATTAGACCTTCATTAGATTACTGACTCGATTCAAAACAGGAAAATTTGTTTCTGAGTCAGATATTCAAACAATGTTTTATCAGCTGAAGGTACCACCAGAAGACTGGAGCTCACTCCAACTCCTATGGTGGCCAAAATGAATTTAGAAAAAAAAAACAATGCTACCAGATGACAAGGAACAGAAACAGGAACATATTCGGGGAAACCCGAGTCCGAAACGATACGATCGGATCGCGTTCGGTTTGGATTCACAAATCTTTATTACAATATATATATATAACATCTGATAATATTATCATACGATAGTATATGTGCCTATATATTTTTGATCTTAACAATCTCAGCAAGTAGGCCTGTGATTTTCATGGCAGTCTATCAAAATACTAAGAGTTCGTTTAATATAGAATTTTATAAGTTCACCATCATGCGCCAGTTTTGTATTGAGAAAGACTGAAGATGACAATATAGGGAGTTACAAACAAAGAACTATTCAGGCATTCCACAGAAATTTCTATGTAGATTACATTTAAAGGCAACAGATACCGAAGAAGAGGCAATCGAAATGAGCAGAGAACTAAAGGAGGTTTTAATTTAACGAAATAGTCAAGTAACAGCAAAAGGATACTTAAATGGGCATGATTGACCGGCGATATATGTTTTGAAAAAAATGTATTTTTTCAAAACCTCGTTTTCAGAATGCTATTGCGCGGCCGTATGTCAACTTCGGGTTGCTTCTTTCTCTCGTCACTTGGGTTGTTTTTCAGCAGCGACAGTTTTGGAAAGTCTGTAATTCATTTTGACTTCGTTTTTGAGGATTTACTTATTCCCATGTTTCACAAGTGGAGTGGAGGAAGCCGTGATGGATCAGGGAGAAAATATGTGGGGAAGGCCGTTGTCAGGTAGCCTTGCAAAGGTCTGTGTACGATTACTCCAAGTTAAAGAAAGAGACTTCGTCAACAAATATGACTGACTCTGAGTTTTGTATGCTTTTGCTTGAGCACTATTCTAGTAACATATCTCGTCAGAGCTCTGGAGGTGAGAAATATTACAGTAAATTCATTTTTCTGACTTGAGTGTCTCAATCAGAATGACCAAAATAATCACTTAACCTAGATCTCGACAATTGGCCAACCGGCCGCGCCTTGGGGGTACAGTGGAACCCAAACGATGATTGCTTTTGTTTCAAGACATTCAATTTCAGCAAACCAATGACAAAGAGGTATACGGTTGTCAGTCAGCTCCATTTACGATCCTTTAGAAATTTCAAGCCCTTATATTGTCAAAGCTAAGCTACTATTGCAAGACCTCAAGCCAGAGAAAAAATTAGGTGGACGACAAATAGAAGAAAAACATTTGAAAGTATTGATATCATGGACGCAAGAACTTTCAAGTCTTAACAATTTGAAGTTTGACAGAAACGTTTTCAAGATTCCAGAACAGACGTTAGATAGAAGGGAGATACACTGTTTTTCGAACGCATCACAAGATGGTTATGGTGCCGTTGCCTATTTTTAAAGTATCTCTTTAAAAGGAAAAATCAATTGGTCGTCCATAATGGGTAAATCACGGCTCTCACCAATTAAGCAACAGACAATTCCACGTCTAGAATTGCAAGCGGCAGTAATAGCAACTAGAATGGCTCAAACAATCCTAGAAGCGATTGACCCTCAAGATTGACAACACTTTATTTTGGTCAGATTCGACAACAGTTTTGGGATTTATCGCCAACGAATCAAAATGATTTTAAATCTTTGTGGCCAACATAGTGAATGAAATAAGAGAGGCTAGCAACCTGGGTCAATGTACTTATGTTGACAAAGAACAATCCTGCGGACTACGCTTCCCATGGCCTTAAAGTTAAATTCCTTTTAGATGATTCAAGTTGGCTCAAAGGACCTAACGTTTTGAAACAGTCAGAGTAGTGTTGGCCTAAAAATCTAATTGCAAATCAGTGTAAAAATCTAATTGAAGATAAATCCGACAATCCGACTTAAGAATGTCCAGAGTTTGATTCGGAAGTAAGATACAAATCTTACAAACACAAGAGGAAACAGAAAATGATATAATTAGCAATTTAATAAAAAGATATTCATCATGGGAAAGACTCAAAGTAGTGATAGCCTGGATCATAAGATTTAAATAATATGTAAAATGGAAAGCGACAAAGACCAACAAGTGACAGTTTGAAACTGGTCCAATCACAGTTAAAGAAATCAAACAAGCAAAGCGAAATATCATTTAACATGTCCAAAAGATTACATTTTCAAAAGAACTCACCAATCTAGACAAAATGAAAATGGTTCAGATCCAAAGTTAAATTGTGAAGCATTCACCCATTATCGACAAGCACATAATAAATAAGAGTTGGCGGAAGAATTCCTCTGATAAATTATTACGCAAAACACCCAGTAAATCTTTCTAAAGATCATCATGTATCAAACTTGATAATAATGCACTTCCATCTTATGATGGGCCATATTGGGCTCAACCATGTCTGAAATGAGATTGAAGTTTTGGATAGTTGGTGCAAGAACTACAACTAAGAGAATCCTAAGAAATTGTGTTAACTGATTGAAAAGACTAAAGAGGCCAAGTTACCAATGCATGACCGATTTACCAAAGGCAAGGGTGAAACCCTTTAATCCAGCCTTCAATTTTACTGGTGCAGATTATTTCGGCCCCTTCAAAGTAAAGCAAGGAAAAGTACAATGAAACGCTACGGTTGTTTATTTACTTGCTTTAATATACGTGCAGTCCACATAGAAGTCGCTCAATCATTGGATACCAGTTCTTTCATAAGCTCCTTAAGAAGATTTGTAGCTAGAAGAGGAATGGTATAAATTTCACGCTGCTATAAATGTAATTTGATATAATAATAAAGGTTTAAACTGCCGTTATGAGCTATGGTAGATGAGCATTTTGTCAATGGCTCATCGGGGCGGATATGTAGCCGACAATCCATTATGTTATATTCTTGCTTTCGCTATTATGCATTTAGACGCCGTTGCTATAAGCTACCAAGGGAGACTAACCAGAGCCATCTATTTACAAGAGTTGGGACACTTCTGCCATTTTTGTATCTTTTTGCCTGGACCCGAGCACGTTTTTAACAGTGCGCATGTGCAGGAGAATGTTGTGTGTTTTTCAGCCATATTGTATTGTATTTTTTCGCGCGTTTCACTTGAAATGATTGAGAACCTGTTTTCAAAAGAACAAAGATGGCATCCAAAAATCACGTGACTGGCATCTGTCCAATTGGAGATGATAGCGGCACATGAAAGCGTGTCCCAACTCTTGTAAATAGATGGCTCTGAGACTTACTCTTGACGTATCAGTTAGTTAGTCATCTTGTTAATCTATTGTAAGTAAATAAATATCTAGAAGGATCGAAAATTAGTCATCGTAAATATATTTTCCGCCTTTGGTGCTCAATACGTAAAATTATTGTAAATGTTAGTCAGTCGGATACAGCCAAAGCATAAAGAAGAGCTACGCTGACTCGAACGAATTGTAAAACATTATAAATAGGTGTTGTTATCTGTGCTGGAACGAAAGCCAAAGATATGTTTTTTTTTATCTGTAATTATGTTATAACCAAGTTTACATTGTATTTGTTTATTAATCGACTTTTTATTAATTTATGTGATTTAATTATTTCTTTAAAAACATTCCAGTTTTGGAAAGTCTATCGTCTTGTTTCCCATCGAAAGTATAAAGTCATTCTCTGTCCAAAATCCAACACACAGACTGTCATTTAAAAGCTCCAAATTACAACTTTCCGAAACATATAAATACGTACTAATCAATCAAGCAGTCTTGCCAAAATCCCTTGAACTTGGTCAGTAATACTTCGGAATCAGTAATACTAAGTTAATATGAAGCGGCGGTAAGTCCAGTTTCATGCATTCTGCTTTACAAGAAGCACTGCTTCATTGTCAAACCATTTGAGTCATAAATATTGTTTCTCGTAAAATATAGCTGTGGCGTTCAGAAATGCACACATGAGCTATAAAATGATCTTATATAGCATGCATGTTCCTTATTTGATATAAATAGGCAACTTCAATATGTCCTTGCTCTTATTTAAGTGGATTTAAAGCTTTTTACTGCATCTATTCTCACCTTGAAAGCGATTTCCAAACATCAAAAATCAAGTGTTTTCGAAATTTGAAATAAATTACTTCAACGTTAGCTGTGGCGACTTCAAAAATCGTATCAACTCTTATCGATCGATGGCTCTGGTTTCACCCATCTGGATCCATCCCTGTCTCTCGTGCGCTAAATATCAATAGCTCGTATGAAACCGCGCGCTATTTGCTTAATATATGACTCTCATGACCTAAATAAAAGGTTCGTTCTATGTCTATAACAGACTGCATTTATTAACACTGTATAGTATAATCTCTAATCCTATTTTCATTGATTATTACAAGCGGAATTAAAATCCAGTTTGTAATTGATGCAGAGTCATAAGTACCCATTTTCTGATTATTGTTTTCAGCTTTTCCTCTTTTCCAGTTTCTCAGACAAATTGTTTCAGCTGAAATACAATTGATTATCTGAGCTACATCACATAATAGTAGCTCCTTTATCAAAGCATACGTCGTCTCACACTCTGCATAATTCATCATCTGACACATATCAGTAATCACATTTGTCTATAATATATATGAAATTATTTATTCTGATTTTAGCAGGAGATTGTATTATAAAAGCTGCTTAGCATTTAGCTGCTAATCAGCAAATAAAAAAGGTTCTCAGCCTCTACTCTTATACCAAAACGATGGATAATTTGGGTGCGTAACATGAGAAAGACGTCAGGAATAGAAGTCAGGAGAGCCTAGATAAAGGCAGTAGAAGAAGAACGAGGCAAGGTTCTAATTGGAAACCTTGTTTCATGCTGAATAATGTTATATGTATAGCACCATGAAATCATTCTTATTGGTCATATATTAATTGGATTGCATTGTTATTGTTGTGATTTATCTCCTTCCAGGTACAGCAGGAGACTCTCTAGGTTATCATAGCAACAGCACGTTTACTGCTGATTATCATGAAGCAGGGAGCTGTGCAAGTTCTTTCAGAAGTGGATGGTGGTTCAAGGACTGTCTGTGGGCAAATTTGAATGGTGTATGGCATGAAGGAGCCTTGAATAGTTCAACGTATTACGATGGTATTATTTGGGAATCATGGAAAGGACTCAATTACTCAATTCCAGAATCGAAAATGATGCTTGGTTTTAGGCTTGAAACAGACTGAGATTTAACTGTTAATTAAACCCAACCTATCGTGAAAGGGTACAATCAAAATTTAAATAATCGTTTAGTCTTCATGTTTCTTTGATTTATATCGCTAGTATGCATCTTTTATTAATTAAATGGAGTTAAACAGTAACTGTCAAATCACAAATTGCACATATATATAATATTGCCTCATAACTATGCAATCAAAGTATTACTAATAGCTGGAAATCATAAAGCTTTACGGTGAGGCTTACTGTATCCACCAAAAAATAAAATTAGAAAAAAGTACTTAATATACGAGCTTATGCAATATCCATATATGTGTTTTACTATGGTGAATAAAAAAATATTATATGTTGTCAGGGGTAACGCAATTGATCTAATACGCATCATGGCTTACACAGATATGAATTGCAACTTTGTTATCTTTCGACTAAAATTCAATCAACAACGCTGAGATCCATATAAGGCAGGCTCATTACTACAGTCACACGTCCCCTTTTGGTCACTCACAAATGGACATTTTCATCGTACCTAGGTGTAATTAAACACAACAAAGACAAACAATTTCTTAACAACTATAGTTCAAGAGATAATAAAATTTAAAATTAAAACTTAATTGTAATAAACCCTGACACATTAATAAAGGTAATAGATATAAAATAATGCACAGTCTGATCAAAATCAAAGTATTGTTATATCGTTTTTGTCCCTCTATCATGACTGCAATACTTGACTTTGAAATTATAATGTTTCCGTTCAATTATGAGTTATCATATTTAATTAATATATAACAAACTGGGATATAATCATTACAGATTGAAATGTACAACTGAAATTCAAACTGAAATTATGTCAAAACTGAACTACATCTGACAAAGAATGCGAGATAAATTTGAACGACACTGAAAGAGTGGAAGCATGTCTGATGTCATTGAGACAGACACAAAAGAGGAAAATCACTTATTGACGATAGAAAGACAGCAGTATAGCAGACATTTTTATTGAGCTTAGTGGAGAACAAGTGTTATTGGAAACAAAACCACGTAGTACAGCCAGACAAACTAAATGACCTTCAATATATAGAAATTCATATTTTTAACAACGAGCATTTAGAGCAGACAAAGAAAATTACCCACTGGACACACCGATGTTGGACCAACGTTGTTCAGTTGGATACTTGCTGCTGAAAGAACAAACTTTTTAGCTATCGGGAAATTAGAAAACGAATCGTAACAAGATTAATCCTGTAGTAAACAGTCTCCTGTTATGAATTTGAAATTTCAAGAAAGTTGAGAATCCTGTCGAAAAAATAAAAATATCACGGAGTTTTATTTTTTGGACGAGACGAGATCTTTCACGAATTTTATTTTGTGTAGCATGGAGCTGTTTCATATTCATGATACATTTGATTGAACGTTTAGAAAACTTGTCAAAACAGAATAAACGAAATTTTTTATCTAACCATCGATATTTAAAATAAAGATATTAATTCTTCGCAGCTTGTCAAGCTATTTATCCATAAACATACTTTATTGATATTCATCTTTTTCAAACCAATTCAAATGTGAATAGTATACTGAGTTGACAGACTATCATTTTAGGAATTCTGCCTGACTAAACTCGCATAGCACGGAAAGATATAAGACGTCTTAAAAACCCATCTCACATGCCTTTATTTGTTGAAGCTTATGATTCTGTCGAAGCAAACAGTATGATTCGTAATTAGTTTTATGACTTATATAATCCCTCATCCTGTCTACTACCGTTAAATAAATTATCAGGACCTCCTAATTTCTCCCCTCCTGATATGTATAATTATAATTCTTCTCCCGTTACTATTGATGAATTATGCTCTATAATATTTTCTATGAAACCCCTTGCATTTCCTGGACCAGATGAAGTCTCAACCCTGGCACTTCGTGACCCTTTTGTACAAAATGAGCTCCTTTCCATCATAAATTTATAAAAATTTTGCTAGGGGAACGAGAAGTACCGGGTCAGTGGCGAAGAACTGCTGTCATCACAGTCAACAAGAACTTCGTCTAGAGACGTAGACCAACAGAGGGGTTTCACTTTAAGTTGTATACTGCAGGGATAGATAATAATACGATTCTCCATTAAAGGCTAGAGTCAGTAATTGACCCAAATTTAAGATATAATCAAAATGATGGCAGGAATAGCCGGTCAACTTTAGGCCAAATTCTATCAGCTAGGATATTGTTAGAAGGCTGTAGAACACATCAAAAAGACATTGTTGCAATTTTATTGACTTCAAAAAGGCCTTTGACTCTGTAATAGGATTCAGAGTCCCAGAAATGTTAGATTTCTATAATGTATATACTGTTATTATCGATGCTATTACGTCCTTTTATTCTTCTAGTTCGGCTTTCGTTAGAACTGAATATAGTAATACTGACGATTTCCCGAAAGCTTGTGGCGTACTATACAGGGTGACACATTGTCCCATTTTTATTTACTCTATTTATTGATTGCGTTTTTCGTACTTCATGCCCTGACTCTTCTGGTTTTACTCTTGTTCGTCGTAAGTCTTCACGTCATCTAGAGCGCAGCGTATCGGACCTGTCAGTCGTCGACGATATTGCTATCTTACCAATAGCATATCTGATGCACAACAACTTCCTGATGAAGTGGAACGTGTTGGTAAAACGGTAGGCTTGACAATTAACACGACTAAGACGAAATTTATCGCTTTAGGAATAAAACAGGCATACCTTGCTACATCAAATGGTAACATAAAACGCGTAGATTCATTAAGTACCTAGGTTCTGTACTTCCATCTTCTTCAGATGATTCAACCCGACGTACATGCAAGACTTGGGCAGCCATTAGAGGCCGAAATAAATTGTGGACGTCCGATGTCAACACTGATTTTAAGTTACGACTAGTCAGTCACATGAGAGTACCTGTTCTATTATGTGCATCTGAAACGTGAGTTCTATTATGTGCATCTGAAACGTGAGTTCTATCAAGCACACTATTGACTCGACTTGACTCAGCCTATGGCGCCATGCTTCGGCATGCTTTAGGAATACATTGGCCCAACTTACAGTCTATTGCTAAGCTTAGGAAACATTCCCCTTCTGCCTCTGCTATTGCTCACCAAAGTCAGGTGTCTTTTTTAGGTTACAAAGAGAGATCAAAGACGGATGCCCCACAACCGCTGCATGACATCCTTCACTGGCAACCTCTACTGGTATCCTTCACTGGCAACTGAGTATCATACCTTTCATAGTTTAAATTTTCCGCTTTATTATTATTTTATGATGAAACTAAATCTAGCTTTCAATTAACCTATCTACACTATCAGTTTTAGCCTTAAAATTACAACAACAACAAAAATAATAATAATAATAATAATAATTCCAAAATTTCTCCATGTCATAACTTTAGTTTGTCATTTACCTTTCTAAAATAAAATTTAACTACTTCTACTAAATTATACTTTATGTCATTAA
Source organism: Haliclystus octoradiatus (assembly GCA_916610825.1). Taxonomy (NCBI): domain Eukaryota; kingdom Metazoa; phylum Cnidaria; class Staurozoa; order Stauromedusae; family Haliclystidae; genus Haliclystus; species Haliclystus octoradiatus. The sequence goes on along the minus strand of OU744449.1, from coordinate 17,972,358 downwards.
TTTTAGTATGATTATTACAAAATGTACAATATTTTCAAATGTAAATACCCCTGACCAAATCAATGTATCATAGCAAATTATCTTTTACCCTGAATTGGGTGCAAATATATGTATGAACTACTACTACTACTACTACTACTACTACTACTACTACTACTACTACTACTACTACTACTACTACTACTACTACTACTACTACTACTACTACTACTACTACTACTACTACTACTACTACTACTACTACTACTACTACTACTACTACTACTACTACTACTACTACTACTACTACTACTACTACTACTACTACTACTACTACTACTACTACTACTACTACTACTACTACTACTACTACTACTACTACTACTACTACTACTACTACTACTACTACTACTACTACTACTACTACTACTACTACTACTACTACTACTACTACTACTACTACTACTACTACTACTACTACTACTACTACTACTACTACTACTACTACTACTACTACTACTACTACTACTACTACTACTACTACTACTACTACTACTACTACTACTACTACTACTACTACTACTACTACTACTACTACTACTACTACTACTACTACTACTACTACTACTACTACTACTACTACTACTACTACTACTACTACTACTACTACTACTACTACTACTACTACTACTACTACTACTACTACTACTACTACTACTACTACTACTACTACTACGAAAGTCACATCTTATTAGCCTAGATGCAACCAAAGCTAGATTTATCAAACGACTATTGAAAGTATCGAAGTTTACATCAAATTCTTTGTTATACTTCCTCACTCAATCATCAACATTATCATCAGAACTAGCCTTAGTATATCAATTCGAAAGCAATGTAGTGGCAACTGTTAAGAACAGTTTGTCGATAAAAATTCAGACTCTCATAGGTGAAGGCTAATTAAATGCACCAATGGTTAACTGTACGTGGTGGAAACTGCCTGAGCAACAAAACCGTTATATGATAGCAAGACTTTCTGTACATGGCTTCCATCATTACATATGCAAGAATAAATCATACCATAAACCATGTCTTGGCTGCATATGCAAAGAATGTAAATCTGATGCCTCTGACTTTCAGCACATCACAGTATGCACTAGTATACCATCATACAAGGACTATGTCAAGAAGATCGAGTGTAACAATGGCATTGCATAAATTAATATAATATCACTTTTAGTTGAAAAACAAACGAAACAAAAAAATAAATTAATTAATATACAGACAGATAATAATAATAATAATAATAATAATAATAATAATAATAATAATAATAATAATAATAATAATAATAATAATAATAATAATAATAATAATAATAATAATAATAATAATAATAATAATAATAATAATAATAATAATAATAATAATAATAATAATAATAATAATAATAATAATAATAATAATAATAATAATAATAATAATAATAATAATAATAATAATAATAATAATAATAATAATAATAATAATAATAATAATAATAATAATAATAATAATAATAATAATAATAATAATAATAATAATAATAATAATAATAATAATAATAATAATAATAATAATAATAATAATAATAATAATAATAATAATAATAATAATAATAATAATAATAATAATAATAATAATAATAATAATAATAATAATAATAATAATAATAATAATAATAATAATAATAATAATAATTGTTTCCGTACAAACCCTTATAGCTACAAATCATTTATTTTACGTTAGAATTCGACTATGTATCTACCAAAGTATTATGTATCCGAATTTATAAATTTAACTTTAATTATTTTACCACTAAACTTGTAAAGGAGATCTTCTACCCTGTTATGGGTGAATAAATTGCTTAACTACTACTACTACTACTACTACTACTAAATAAAGTAGGGGATAAACTATCACCCAGGGCAACGCCATGATGTTGTGTAATAATGTCAGAAAGAGATATACCGTCATCTATTTGAATTAGATTATACTGCAGCATGCTTTTAATGACTTTCAATAATTGACCTTTTATATTAAATTGACTGTAGAGCTTTTCTATCAATTTTGCCCTTGGCACATTGTCAAAAGCTTTTTTGAAATCTACACATACGGCGGATACTGAGCCTCGTTTCTTTGCAAACTGTGTCTCTATAAATTTTATAAGATTTGATAGTGGCATAAGCGTATTCTTTCCTTTCTGGAACCCAAATAGACATGATGGAATAGAATGGCAAACATTTATGATGATTCTTTTATTAATTAATGAAGTAAACACTTTCAATGGACAGCATAAAAGAGCTATACCTCGATAATTACCTGGCAAGTGTATATCACCTTTTCCTTTGTATAAGATTTTGATAATGCTGAATTTCCATCTGTATTTTCATAAATTATCTTGCGTTGATGATCTACACTACTTGTTCTATGCTGATGATCTAGTAATTTATGCTACTGACCCACAAACTGTTCAGAGTGGTCTCCACGTGCTATCTTGTTGGAGTTTGCAAAACTCTTTGGCTGTAAATGTTGACAAAACCAAGGCAATAAAGTTCAGAAAAGGTGGCTATATTGGTAAACCAGACAAACTAACGCTTGAAAATAAAGATCTTGAATACGTTTCAAGTTTTGAGTATCTTGGAATTACTCTGCAGCCTTCGCTCTGCTTCACTGAACACATTCAAACCAAAATAATTAAAGCTTCAATTGCTATCGCATCTCTTCAACACCTTGATCGTATTTCATATGATATTGCCATGCAAATATTCTCTATGAAAATCATTCCAATGCTCACGTATGCATTCACTGTTATTGCACCATTTCTTCGAAAGTCACACCTTATTAGCCTAGATGCAACCAAAGCTAGATTACTACTACTACTACTACTACTACTACTACTACTACTACTACTACTACTACTACTACTACTACTACTACTACTACTACTACTACTACTACTACTACTACTACTACTACTACTACTACTACTACTACTACTACTCGAAAGTCACATCTTATTAGCCTAGATGCAACCAAAGCTAGATTTATCAAACGACTATTGAAAGTATCGAAGTTTACATCAAATTCTTTGTTATACTTCCTCACTCAATCATCAACATTATCATCAGAACTAGCCTTAGTATATCAATTCGAAAGCAATGTAGTGGCAACTGTTAAGAACAGTTTGTCGATAAAAATTCAGACTCTCATAGGTGAAGGCTATTTAAATGCACCAATGGTTAACTGTACGTGGTGGAAACTGCCTGAGCAACCAAACCGTTATATGATAGCAAGACTTTCTGTACATGGCTTCCATCATTACATATGCAAGAATAAATCATACCATAAACCATGTCTTGGCTGCATATGCAAAGAATGTAAATCTGATGCCTCTGACTTTCAGCACATCACAGTATGCACTAGTATACCATCATACAAGGACTATGTCAAGAAGATCGAGTGTGACAATGGCATTGCATAAATTAATATAATATCACTTTTAGTTGAAAAACAAACGAAACAAAAAAAAAAAAAAAAAAAATTAATATACAGACATATAATAATAATAATAATTATAATTGTTTCCGTACATACCCTTATAGCTATAAATCATTTATTTTACGTTAGAATTCGATTATTAGTATTATGTATCCGAATTTATAAATTTAATTTTAATTATTTTACCACTAAACTTGTAAAGGAGATCTTCTACCCTGTTATGGGTGAATAAATTGCTTAACTACTACTACTACTACTACTACTACTACTACTACTACTACTACTACTACTACTACTACTACTACTACTACTACTACTACTACTACTACTACTACTACTACTACTACTACTACTACTACTACTACTACTACTACTACTACTACTACTACTACTACTACTACTACTACTACTACTACTACTACTACTACTACTACTACTACTACTACTACTACTACTACTACTACTACTACTACTACTACTACTACTACTACTACTACTACTACTACTACTACTACTACTACTACTACTACTACTACTACTACTACTACTACTACTACTACTACTACTACTACTACTACTACTACTACTACTACTACTACTACTACTACTACTACTACTACTACTACTACTACTACTACTACTACTACTACTACTACTACTACTACTACTACTACTACTACTAGTTTAGAAATCAACAAAATCGTCATGTCATCACCCGCGTGTCAATTCATGGTTTCCATCATAAACTTTGCCTTGATAAATCATACCATCAACCATCATCAAGTTGTATATGCAAAGAGTGTGGCTCCAACGCATCTCATTATCTTCACATTTTAGACTGTCCTGGAATACTGTCATATATGTCATATGCTAAGAAAAGTGACGATGAACATTAGCTCTATTGAGTATCATACCTTTCATAGTTTAAATTTTCCGCTTTATTATTATTTTATGATGAAACTAAATCTAGCTTTCAATTAACCTATCTACACTATCAGTTTTAGCCTTAAAATTACAACAACAACAAAAGTAATAATAATAATAATAATAATTCCAAAATTTCTCCATGTCATAACTTTAGTTTGTCATTTACCTTTCTAAAATAAAATTTAACTACTTTTACTAAATTATACTTTATGTCATTAATTTTAGTATGATTATAACAAAATGTACAATATTTTCAAATGTAAATACCCCTGACCAAATCAATGTATCATAGCAAATTATCTTTTACCCTGAATTGGGTGCAAATATATGTATGAACTACTACTACTACTACTACTACTACTACTACTACTACTACTACTACTACTACTACTACTACTACTACTACTACTACTACTACTACTACTACTACTACTACTACTACTACTACTACTACTACTACTACTACCACTACTACTACTAAATTCGTAAATCACACCACACGAGTTATTTTGAAAATCCCGTCAAAAACGAAATGAAAGGCATCCCCCTTGCTTTGTTGTAAGTACGCATACGGGATGGCGTAGCTCGTCAAAAATCTCGTTTCACCAAAAACCTCCCTATTGGTATATATATTAACGCCTTCGATGACAGAGAAATGAAAAAAAGAATTGCTAGACTTTTTACGCCTAAAGCAACGTTCGCATACAAGTTTGCGAGAACGACCAAACAGTAACTTTACGCAAGGCCAACCAACTTGAAAGCATATTCCAATCTCACTCTCTATTTGCCGATGCCACTGATGATGTGAGGATACACACAAGCCACAAGAGCGACTATGGCTCAAAGAGAAACTGTTAATTGTGGATACAAACATCCACGTCATTGATGTCCACCTGAGGGACAGAAATGCTTAGAAATGTAAGTTGTGTAATACTATAGGTCATTTTGGAAAACCGTTATTAAGAGAAAAATCAACTAGTAATAGCAGGTAAGACAAGTGTTGTTTACAAACAGTGCATGATTAACATTGAACAATGATGGTTTGAAGGCTTAGAATCTTAAAAATATGGTTGGCACAGTGTCAATAGAACACGGAAGATTTTTACTGACATCATCAGCTGCAATTGCTAACCACCTATCACAGAAAAAATATTAATTAAATCATGTCTTTGTTCTCTGTGATATTTATATCTACACGTATATCAATATTTCACCTCTCCAACGTATTTTTTTTTAATACCTCATGCTATACATTAAACAGAAGAAATTTAACAAGGTGACCAACTGGGATATTTGTTATTCAGTGCTGATTTCAAAAAAATAGAAGTAGAAGTTTGCAGTTTCTGGGAGACCCAATGTAATAGGGAGTACACTCTAGAAATTATATTGGCAGAATGTTTGCAATTAATGGATGCATATTCCTCCCTTCACCTAACACCACTTTGCTTTTCTACAGCTACATATATTCGGTCCAAACCCGCGTTGGACTTCATCATAACTAGAATAGGATAAGATAATTCGTAAATGTGCGATTTGATGGAGACTCGAGGCATCTAGCTGAACTTCCCGTCAAATTTGGGGAATTGGAGTTAAATCAGCGCAATTTATCGCCTCATCAGTAATTATGGACTTCAACTCGACATGGTAGACTCACTTGTTCCTACATCTACATCCCTCAAGAGCAGCAATATACTAAGATTTGAGGAAACAGTTACAGAATGAAAAATGGTACCCAACACAGTGCCACCAAAATCATCTAAGCATCAAGAAATGAGAGATACTGAGGCATAAAACCTGATGCTCAAAATACATTCGGTGACATTCCAGTTTATGGAATTACAAGAGAACATCATTCTCATCTACTAGCTGCATAAAACAATGAATCAGCCCTTCCATCAGCACTGCTGGAGTAATTCCTGACAAACCAGCATATCAGTTATAGAATAGTTGTGGGATTGCGATTGAGAAACTTGTGAAAATCACACTTATAAAGGTGGTACTCTGTGGGACCAAATGGGTACAATAGACCATCATATAAAAAGTCACCAGGAAGATGGTTTCGCAATTTAAAAGTAAATTCTGTTATACACAGAGCCTTGAATACAGCTGGTATTTGTATGATACACTCCTTGAGCACCATCTGAAACGTATATGTCAACAAATACAGTTTTAATTCTGAGTGTAAATTCAGCGGGAAATCTACCAATAACTTTAATAATATGACCATCGGCAGCTCTAGGCTTTATATCAGATGGTAATAAATTATTTTGGTCGATGTCTGATTGACTTAAGAGGTCGACACCAGCTGCGGTAATGTCAGCACCAGTGTCAGGCAGAACAGTAATAATAGTGGGATTCGCTACAGGTAGTTTCATTTCGCTACCACCACCGATTTTAATATTAATTTGTCAGGGCTTGCTGACCGACGATAGACGCTAATAGTAATGAATTAGTGAGTAGAATTAGTACGACTTTGGATTTGTTTAGGTGTTGGTTTGGTACGGCAGACGTTGGAAAATGTCCTTTACTTCCACAGGAACCACAAAATCTATAGCGAGCAGGACAGCTATAGCGGTCGTGGAATTTACGATTTTTAATATTTCAAATACGACAATGCAAACAATACGCACACGTTTTGTGTAACTCACGTAAATGTGTCAGCCAATCGTCAAAGTTTTCAAAAGACTGTTCACTTTGGTTGAAGTTGCGACGTTCAATGACGACGTTGATCTGTCCCTCAAGGTGACGTCTAATTGCCTCTGTGATTTTCGTTGGCAGAATTCCGTCTTCAATTGAAAGTGCCAGATTCCGTAAAACTTTGTCCGTAGATAAACATAATTCCAATGCACCTTACTGTGTGTCATTTGGTTGATCTTTTAATCCAGATACACTGCGTCCCAGCGATAGTACTATATTTCAAAATTTTCTCCTCTATCCGTAAAGATGTCGAGGTAAGGTGCGGTATTCGATATGCAGTGGAATTTATATTGTTACTTGCATTAGAACTACCAGCATCGGCAGAAAGATCATCGGTGATATTCTTCATCATCCATAGTGAATAATTAAAAAATATATATATATTTGAACTAGGTAATAATTAAAAAATTGAAATTGAAACAATTTGAGTTAAACACGAACTCGCAGCGCCATGTATGATAATCGTTAGTGCGATGACTCAAGATAAACACATGCAGTGGAGTTATCAACAGAATGAATATATTGAATGGAATGCAGAATATATGTAGTACACGAATAAGAGGCTAGCTAGGTTACATAAATATGAGGTTACTAAATATTACACGGTATTCCCTTTCCTTTGTTGCCCAATGGTCTCTGTCGAGATAACCGAAAAAGACCGCATGGACTTACTCGAATCCCGTAGTCTTGCTTTGGAATTTACATGTGTTGACTCTTTTTCAGCATCAGACATCCATTAAAGCAGCAAATGAAGAAGCAAACGTCAAAGAGACAAACAAGAAAACGAAATGTGAATGCCTCGAAAGTGAATACAATTCTCAATCAATAACCACTGAAACGACATGGAATGTCAGGGATAGAGGACGAGCATTTATTAACGAAGTCAACTTGACACTGCTCATCAATACCAAAGGTGAGAAGCCTTCGAGAGCATATTGTCATTATATATTTAATTTAACTTTGCCAATGAAAGTAGCTCAAGTACTTCAATTTCTGTTTCAATTTTGAATTGGAGATAATTGAAAATGTTGTGTATTTAAACATCAATACATCATAACTATTACATAGACATTCATTTTATTTTAACTAATTCTATAAGTGGTCCACCGATTCTATAAGTGTAATTAAATTGTAAACCAAGCTATTTCCCACTTTGGAACTTCGAAATCATTTATTTCAGACGAAAAAGTTAACTTGTGAAGAAATTGATTATTTGGTATAAAACTCAGTCTGTTTAAATATGGAATTTTCAGGCTATCATCCAAGCTCGATGCACACCTGGAAAACTGCTTTATTGAACAACAACATCCTGCTCTGGAGTCTGTACATCAAGTAGAAGACGTTTCTACCAAAGGAATTGATACAGCATTGTTAAACACCAGCTGGGAGATCGACATCTCATCAGATGCTCTACTTCAATGCCTTTGAACATTTACAGAAGGGGAAGTTAATGGTAGTACCCTATTTAATGCTGTGCTTAATTGATTTTATTGTACATGTTAGAGTTAAATTCAGATCCAAAAATTATCTTCGAATTGATAGTCTTGTTATTTATGATTTTGATATAAGACAGATTATAGTATCTATAATTGAATATACTCTTACCCGTAAGCACCCGTGCTACTCGTCAATTTCTAGATGAGTAGTTTTTAATGGAGTCCTTGGAAACTTGCAGCTGACTTAAAAGCAAATTAATAAAAGAAGATGAAGCAGCGGATTATGGTTTTAAAAAATTGCTACATTGTTATCAATCATATGATCAGCAGGAGAATGTGTATCACGGACAAAACCTGAGCTCACACAATCAGTCAAAGAGGATCCAACTTTGATATTATGGGAAGCATTTGAAAAACACTTTCTCCCTAATAGCCATACATTATTCAAAAGAGTCAAATTCTTTAAATGTGACCAAACAAAGAGGAGAGATATTTGAGTTGTAAATCAGATTTAGATGCATAGCCTTTAATTATGATGTGAAACTTGAGGTCTAGAAGATGATCTAGTTAGAGATATCCTCGTAGCCCATGTCATAATTACATAGGCATACAAGCTACAAGATACGCTACTCAATGAATGTCCAGTCCCCAATTTAAAACTCTATGCTTTAAGCTCTGTCCTTACTGCATCTAAAACCTCGCGTTTATAGGTCAAATTACACCAGAGAAAAAGACACTCTATAGCTGTGGCGTTAATAATCTGTACACTTTAGTGTCCTAAGTATGGCCAAGTTTGTAAAGCAAAGAAAGTCAACGCAAGAGAACCATATCGCAAATCCAAGCTTGCGCATCTTGTGTAATGACTCATTAATGAAAGTAACCCAAACTGTTTGGACCAGGAAAAGGCAAAATTCGGAAGTTCATATGATGATTCTATCACAACACCTCTAGGCTCCTATGATGGAGGTATTTATAGTAATGTTTTGGGTTGTCCAATGTTATCATTTAATTTTATTTTTATTATCATGTCTTCAATTAAGATTTTCATCATGTGAAGTGCGTCATCATCTAATATTTTTTCAGGGTATTTATAAGAGTTTTTCTTTTTACTGTGTCAAATGCCATTGACATGTCTAGCAATAATAATGTTATTCCATAACCTTCTGTTGTAATAGCTTTCTCTGCCAAGATTTTGAAGGCGAAAACATGTTCTGTTGTACTACGACCTTGTTGGTACGCTGCTTGTGAGCTCAGTATTCTGCTTTGCATTTTTTGAAGGCATCGTCTCAACATACAAATAGCCAGTATCTTCCTGAGTGCTGAAAGAAGGGTGATTGGTCTTAGGTTGCATGGAGGTCCAGCTTTTTTTCCAGATTTTTGTAGTGGTACTCAAAGGCCTTCATTTAGCCCTTTTGGATACTCACCTGTTTTTTCTGACGTCTCGTTGAAAATGTTAGCTATTTCTTGACAGACAATGTCAGGGCCATATTTCAGAAGTTCCCCTTGCAGGTTATCCCCCCTGGACTTTTCATTTCAGTAGGAGTTATGTTTTCTATTTCTTCCTTCAGATGATTTATTGGACCTGGTAAGAAGGTAGTAATGATGTCAAGTTGATTATTTACATTCGTTGTTTTACCATGTATCCTTTCTACAATGATTTTGGGCTTCTTTTTTTTTCGTTGGAGCTGTTTAATGACTTGGAACATTCGCCTGGAATCCTGTTTAGCATTTTCGATCTCCTTTACCAGTTCCATTATTTCTTCAAGTTCCTCTTTGTGCAACTGCTTATGTAACTCCTTCATAAGTTTCTTTCTTTCTTTCTGCAGTTTCAATTTTAGGTTTCTATCACTAGTAGAGTCTGCGGAATTTCTAATTTCCTTTGCTTTTCAGATAACAGTAATAGTTCTTTGTTTGTGCTTTTCTTTGTTTTCTTTTCTCTCTCTACTATTTCTTCTGCAGTATTTATGCATGTCTTCACAATATTTGTCCATTTGTCCTGTAAATTATTTACATTTATGTCTACTAGTTTTTCCACAATTATATCCTGGTATAAATTTTTATTTTCTTCGTTTCGAAGTAGATTCACATTTAATTTTGATTTCACTTTAGATAATTTCAGCTTATACCATGTTATGTCTAGTTTTGCTTTTACAAGTTTGTGGTCGGTATATGTTTCAAGACCACTATATGATCTTGCGTCTTTTATAAACTCTTTATGTGAATTTTTTGTCATAATATAGTCAATTAGATTTCTATATGGGTTTCTCCTTATCTGAACATTTCTGTCTCTATGCCCTACTTGCCTAAGTGGTGCCTTCCATGTTGTACGATGTTCCATTTTGTGTGGAAACATTGTATTACACAGCATCATATCATTTCTTAAAAGCATTTCTGCCAGTGTCCTTCCATTGGAGTTCATTTCTCCTTTACCATATCGTCCTATTACTTCAGGAAACTCTTCCCTCCCTAATCCGGTTTTGACATTTTGGTCTCCACCAATGATGCACACATCTCTACTATTTGTACTTTTAATTACATTTTCTAACTTTTGATAGTATTCCTCCTTGATTTTAGGGTTTTGTTCACATACTTGCAGTGTTGGTGCATATGTTGATATAAATATAATGTTTTTATTGTTTCCTTAATTATTATTATTATTATCTAGTTTTATTGTAGCAACACATATACGGTCACTGACAGTACGGAATGATACATTGATTTCTTTCTCTGCTACTATCTCAACTCCATAGTAGTTGTTTTCTTCCCGGTGTGATAAACTTGAAACGTGTCCTTCATATCAGTAGTTGTTATCTCAAATAGACCTTCTTCTTTTAACTTCGTTTCTTGGATAGCTAAGATCGACGGGTTATAAGTTACCATATCATTTGCCAGTTTTTTTCTTTTTAGATCGGTATTTAATCCTCTAACATTTAATGTCCCCACATTTAGTTTAGTCTTTAAAGTGCCGTCAATTTTTGATTTATTATTTAAGGATTGACATGTCGCGTTGGCATTGGATGTTGGTAAAACCATGACTCATCAAAAATACTACGATTGTGAGGAGTCACCCGTCACAGCCGGCTTCCAAAGTTATAATATAGATTAAAAAAAGTTAACTTACCATAGCACCAATGCTATTGTTAATTTGGACAATGCAGTTTTCAATATGTCACTTGTTGACAGAACAGCAAGATTGATTTTTCTATGTATTAGTGAAAAAATTGATTTATCAGTATTAGTGTAAAGCTATCTTCAGGGAATTAACCAACACTATTAATTAACAAACCACCACCACCAGAGGAATGTTCAGACGCTGTAAAAGTAAATTGCTTTGTTCCCTTTCAAGAGTTGAGTTACATTTATGTCAATTAATCAATGAACCTTAAAAGTTAAACAAAATTGGTTCCAAAGAGAACAAATTTGACCAAGATGAATAACAGTGGTGGGAATTGACCAAATATAACAACAACACGTAATAATTAACAAACCACCACCACCAGAGGAATGTTCAGACGCTGTAAAAGTAAATTGCTTTGTTCCCTTTCAAGAGTTGAGTTACATTTATGTCAATTAATCAATGACCCTTAAAAGTTAAACAAAATTGGTTCCAAAGAGAACAAATTTGACCAAGATGAATAACAGTGGTGGGAATTGACCAAATATAACAACAACACGTAATAATTAACAAACCACCACCACCAGAGGAATGTTCAGACGCTGTAAAAGTAAATTGCTTTGTTCCCTTTCAAGAGTTGAGTTACATTTATGTCAATTAATCAATGAACCTTAAAAGTTAAACAAAATTGGTTCCAAAGAGAACAAATTTGACCAAGATGAATAACAGTGGTGGGAATTGACCAAATATAACAACAACACGTAATAATTAACAAACCACCACCACCAGAGGAATGTTCAGACGCTGTAAAAGTAAATTGCTTTGTTCCCTTTCAAGAGTTGAGTTACATTTATGTCAATTAATCAATGACCCTTAAAAGTTAAACAAAATTGGTTCCAAAGAGAACAAATTTGACCAAGATGAATAACAGTGGTGGGAATTGACCAAATATAACAACAACACGTAATAATTAACAAACCACCACCACCAGAGGAATGTTCAGACGCTGTAAAAGTAAATTGCTTTGTTCCCTTTCAAGAGTTGAGTTACATTTATGTCAATTAATCAATGACCCTTAAAAGTTAAACAAAATTGGTTCCAAAGAGAACAAATTTGACCAAGATGAATAACAGTGGTGGGAATTGACCAAATATAACAACAACACGTAATAATTAACAAACCACCACCACCAGAGGAATGTTCAGACGCTGTAAAAGTAAATTGCTTTGTTCCCTTTCAAGAGTTGAGTTACATTTGTTGTGTTTAGAATTATACAAGTTGATAGATATGCAACATTATGCTAATTAGATATGCCCACGTCATTATTTAGTCTATATGTATGTATGATGTAAACGTGTAGCAACGCCCCTGTCTTCAGTTTATGTATGTGCGACTGGCAGTTATGTCACGATTTTAGATAAGTCTTATTTCGAGTATATTTTAGTATTTTAATGCTTATTATTATTATTGTCTGAAATATATATGAAGTATTTATCGTAAAAGCTGATCTGTCAGTCTTGTTTATGTGTCATCGTTCTTAATGAACCATAAAATCTAAAATCTGTGGTTTTAACGTGGTCTCAAAATGAGCGATGAAGAAGACGTTGGTCAACGTAATGAAGTGAAAACGAAGAAGAATGCAAGAAGGAGTGCGAAAGCACAACTAACACGGACAGGCAATCACCTACGAATGATAATGGAAAGGGGTAGGCCTGCAATGGAGGTAAGCGAACAATTATGTAAAGTTGAAAAAGCTTACAATACTGTAACTGAAAAACACGAAGTGTTTGTAAATGATTTAAATGACGACGAATTTGACAATGAAGAACAATGGATGGACGAATGTCACAATATGTATGTGGAATATGAACTGTCGGCAAAAATTTATATTGATAGATATAACGACAATTCCGCAGTGAATGTAAATGTAACTGAACAAGGACATAATGAAAATAGGAATATGAATGATAATGAAAACACTGATACTGATAATAATGAAACGAATGATAATGAAAACACTGGTATTCAAAACACAGTTGAAGTCACAGTTGAACCAGTTATTAATAACACGGCAAATAACGCAAATGTTGAAACACAGAACACCGACGTCACGAACGATAATCAAGAAAATGAACAAGGAACTGAACAAAATGCTATTGAAAATGAACAATTATATCCTGACGCAGCAGAGATATTAATTAAAAATACATATATGGATGATATATTAGATTCTAGAAATTCTATTCAAGAAGTTACGGTATTAACTGATCAAATTGACGAAGTTCTGAAAAGTGGAGGTTTTACCGTTAAAAAATGGCAATCTAACAAAAGTATTGATGCTAATTTAACACAATCTGATGATATTAATAATTTGAAAGTACTTAATGGCCCAACAACAGAGAAGGTATTAGGTATTGTATGGAATAAATCCAATGACGAATTTGCATATACTGTAAACAAAATTACAAATGATTATGAAAAGGAATTTACAAAGCGAAAGATTTTAAGTATGGTATCGAAAATTTATGATCCTATTGGTTTTGCTGCCCCAGTTATTATCAGGGCAAAAATTGGTATTCAGCAATTATGGGAACAAGGTTTATCATGGGACGAAATTATTAACAAAGATTTTAATACAGATTGGATAAAATTATTTAATGAAATTGAACAATTAAACGATGTGTCATTTTCAAGATGTTTAACAACTACGGATATTGTGGGTAAACCAACGCTATGTGTGTTTTCAGACGCGTCTAAAGATGCATTTGGTGCATGTGCCTACATCAGATGGAAAGATCACGAGAAATACAATGTTAAATTTATTGCTGCTAAGTCGAGAGTCGCTCCGCTAAAACGACTCACAATACCAAGACTTGAACTTCAAGCCGCGGTTATTGCAAGTAGACTTGGAAAATATATTCTTGAACAGTCCAGATTAAATTTTGAAGAAGTTATCTACTTTTGTGATAGCACAATCACATTGTCATGGATAACAACGTCAGCTAAAAGGCTCAAGCCATTTGTATCGGCTAGAGTCAGTGAAATCCAAGAGAATTCAAACCCAAGCAACTGGAATTACATACCGACAGCACACAATGTCGCTGATGACTTGTCAAGAGGTTTACATGTTAATGAATTAAAATCGAGATGGAGAAATGGCCCTTCGTTTTTAAAAGATGATAAGGAGAACTGGCCAAGCGGAATATATGCTTCAGAGGAAAGAAACGAATGTTACAAAAACGAATTAATTAATATTAAAGCTGTTAATGTAGCTATTATTAAAACAGATGTTATAAAGTGCGAGAATTACTCAAAGTGGAGCAACTTAATCAGGATTACCGCTTATGTTAAAAGATTTATCAACAACTTTGTACATAAATATTCAAAGACAAGCTTAGTTACAGCTAAAAGGGGAGAATTAAGTACGGAAGAAATTGAACAAGGAAAATTATATTGGATAAAAGTATCACAAATACCAATTATTACAAGAATGAAAGAGAAAGATTTAGCTACACTAAGTCCTTTTATTGATGATAAAGGCGTGGCAAGGGTTGGAGGAAGAATTGATAAAAGTATATCCTCATATGGAGATGTTCAACCCATTCTGTTACCTTATAAGCACCATGTGTCATATTTGATAACACAAGATGCACACAATCGTGGTCATCATGGAGTTGCCGCAACAGCAGCGAAAACTAGACAAGTATATTGGATTATCAAAGTACACAAGATTGCTAAGAGCATATGTTATAAATGTGTATTTTGTAAAAAGTTTACACCAAAGCCTGAGCATCAATTTATGGCAAATTTACCAAACTGTAGACTGCAGCCTTGTACGCCACCCTTTTACAAAACAGCATGTGATTATTTTGGTCCTATCAACGTAAAAATTAGTAGAAATAAGACGCAAAAGCATTATGGAATTATATTTACATGTTTAAATACAAGAGCTGTCCATTTGGAAGTTAGCAGTGATTACTCTACAGAACAGTATTTACAGGCACTGCGGAGATTTTTTGCAACAAGAGGTTATCCAACAATGATGATGAGCGACAATGGCAGTCAGTTAGTAGGAGCAGCAAAAGAATTAAAAAAGATGATCAAAGATTGGAATGTTACTGACATAAAAACTGAATGCGCTAATAAAGGCATGAAATGGCAATTTACTACACCACTTGCTCCACACCACAACGGATGTACAGAGTCTTTAGTAAAAACCTGTAAAAGAGCTTTAAAGAAAGCCACTGGTGAACACTTGTTAAATGTATTAGAGTTGTACACCTATTTTAAAGAAGTTGAAAATTTAGTTAACGAAAGGCCTATTGGTCGTATACCAAACGATCCGAACGACGGAGGCTACCTCTGTCCCAACGACTTACTTCTAGGCAGAGCTTCTTCTAGAGTTCCGCAAGGACCTTTTATTGAAACCAAAAACCCAAGAAAACGCCTTGAATTTGTTCAATCTATTGTTCAGTCATTTTGGAAAAGGTGGAACAGAGATGTGTTACCAGCATTGATACCAAGAAGAAAATGGCACGTTGAACGAAGAGATGTTAAAGTTGGTGATATGGTTGTGGTAACAGATGCGAACCCAATCAGAGGAAAATGGACAGTTGGAAAAATAGAGAAAACGTATGCAGGAAAAGACCAACGGATAAGAAATGTTGACGTAAAAACAGCTAATGGTATTTATAAAAGACCGATTACAAAATTATCAGTAATATTACCTGTTGAAGGCTACAATGAAGATTAAACGGAATAGTAGCAGAAAAATTAGCATATGAATATGCAAATAAAAATTATTATTACCAAGCATATATATAGCACATGTTGCAACCATAAAGTAATTAACGAATTAAAGTTAATAAAGCTGATTATTGTATGCTAGCATTACATCTTAAAGTTAAATTTTAGTTAAGTTTTAAATTTTATAGTAAATAGATAGTTGTACCAACGGGCCGGAGGATGTTGTGTTTAGAATTATACAAGTTGATAGATATGCAACATTATGCTAATTATATATGCCCACGTCATTATTTAGTCTATATGTATGTATGATGTAAACGTGTAGCAACGCCCCTGTCTTCAGTTTATGTATGTGCGACTGGCAGTTATGTCACGATTTTAGATAAGTCTTATTTCGAGTATATTTTAGTATTTTAATGCTTATTATTATTATTATCTGAAATATATATGAAGTATTTATCGTAAAAGCTGATCTGTCAGTCTTGTTTATGTGTCATCGTTCTTAATGAACCAACATTTATGTCAATTAATCAATGAACCTTAAAAGTTAAACAAAAGTGGTTCCAAAGAGAACAAATTTGACCAAGATGAATAACAGTGGTGGGAATTGACCAAATATAACAACAACACGTAATAATTAACAAACCACCACCACCAGAGGAATGTTCAGACGCTGTAAAAGTAAATTGCTTTGTTCCCTTTCAAGAGTTGAGTTACATTTATGTCAATTAATCAATGAACCTTAAAAGTTAAACAAAATTGATTCCAAAGAGAACAAATTTGACCAAGATAAATAAGAGTTATGGGAATTGACCAACTATAACAACAACACATAATAATTAACAAACCACCACCACCAGAGGGATGTTCAGACGCTGTAAAAAGTAAATTGCTTTGTTAACTTTCAAGAATTGAGTTAAATTTATGTCAATTAATCAATGAGCAGTAATGATAAACCACCACCACCAGTGGATTGTTCATTGTTCAGTTAAAACTTCGTTGAAGTAATTGGTATGCTAAATACTTTGTTTAATCAATAATTAGATAAATAAGCAATGAATAATACCAGTTTTGTCCAGAAGTAGAGCAAAACTATAACCAAGGTGCATCAATCAAATCTCTGATAATAATAAATTCATGATTTATGAAAGTTAACTGTTAAACTGTAAACAGAAGTATTTAATTTTTTTGAATTTCGCGCGGCCATCTTTCTTCCACGCCTTCCAACCAGAGCTGCTTCCAACGCCTTCCTTCCATGTCTATGGTTGTTTCGATTTCAGGCGCATGCGTATCACAATCCATAATGGCTGCTGCCGTTCAAAAGTTAAAATATTAAATTTGGCATCAATTGGCCGCTTCGGACTGCCAGGATTGGTATGTTTATTAACCTATATAACCGATTTACTCTTTAAACACTATGGAGAAGAATCCCTGGATCCACTCATCGTCAAGCTATGTTAACTTAGGACACTTGAGACTGGCAAAAAGTGTTGCAAAGGAGGATTCTTTTTACACTAACAGTAACAGTAACAGGCAATTAAATGAATTAATAGGCCGATTAGACCATGTCAATGTCAACGATGATTCCAGTGCAGACTTGCACTTGCAGAAGGTATTTACTAGGCATACTTAGAATATTTTCCCCTGCGTAACAAGATTTTGACTAAAACTTAGACGTCTGGACTATTTCACAATGACTGAGTAGGCCTAGCTCATATTGCTCATATTTTTGTTATTTCTCTCGCGTCCTATGTAAACAAATTTACTGAGTCCATAAACTCTAGCAATATTCACAAACTTTGCACGACCACCTTATAAACAGTTCATGAACTGTTTATAAATGTTAGATTGGTTTCACATCAATTGCTTTTCATGAACATTGTCACATTGACCATTTAATGTCGGTGGGTGTTAAATACCGACCCGCCGACTCGCCGACCACACATACCAGCTTGATTTAATCTACAATTTCCGGGTTGACATCACGAATACTTCACGGCGTTATACAGAATATTTTGTAAGAACTTTCTGCTGAAGGTTTATAAATTTTCTTTAATAGGTAGCCTATGTTCTCCGTCGAATTAATTATTCCAATTTGTTCAGCTCAATAATTCAACTGGGAAAGCATCGACACAATTATGGCACGCACATCAATCCACGTTGCTTTTGTTTCGTAGTAATAGGTACATATTTACGAGATGTGGATTGTTATTATTCCTGTTATTGTTATGTGGAACCTTGACTGTAAATTTCATGTAAATTTAAACAATTAGTCAAGTTTTAAAACATGTGCTTTACTTAATTTTCTGTATTCTTTCCTTTACTTTAGTACCAACGTTATAACCAAGGTTCCACATAACAATAACAGGAATAATAACAACCATATCTCGTAAATATGCATTACTACGAAACAAAAACAACGTGGATTGATGTGCGTGCCATATTTGTGTCGATGCAGACATTGTATTTATTTGCAAGATAATAAATAATGAAGCCAAAGTTGCACTTGCACGGACCGTCGGACGAATGTGTACATTCCCATCAAAATCATATACAGTATGTCTTGGAAGTTTCAATTCTAGCCTATTCATGCTTTGAGGGTCAATAAATATGAAGCTTATCGCATTTATCGGTCATATTTATTGGATAAATAATGAATATCGTATATGTGAATCAAAGGTTCATACAAAATATTATGTACAACGCCGTGAAGTATTCGTCATGTCAACCCGGAAATTCTAGATTAAACAATCTGGTCTGTGTGGTCGGCGAGTCGACGGATCGGTATTTTACACCCACCGATGTAATGTTCATAAACTGTTTTTCACAAGGTTTTAGAGAAACAATTTAAGGATCTTTAATTTGATTTTACTCAACAATCTAACGGAGAAGCCCTTTTTATGTATTTTTGTTTTAATATTTCTTTTTAATCCAGGATTGTTACTACAGCTGTGAAAGTTTGCCGTTTTTCAAATATCTTAACAAATTATCTCAACAAAACAAAGCATTATGTGAGGTAATAAAGCAATCATATTTGCAAACAATTTTTTCAAACTATAATATTATCCTCACACCTACACTAAACTAAGGGGGTTTGGAACAGTAGACAATATTCTGAAATTGAGCGATTCCATAGTGTTTGACTGCTGACACATTTGAAGACCTTTTAGCATTGGACATCAACGCAATGTTTGATCATTTATTATTTCGTACGAATAAAGAATGGCACACAGAATCCCACAAAGTAAAAGTATTCATAATAACTCAAAATAAAAATAATTTACAGCGAATGTAAAGGCTGTGTCTGACTGACACGGACACTCACCAGTTTGCCAATTAGACATGAACATTTGTAAATGTCTATCAGTTTCTGTCTGACTTACATAACTACAAATAATATGCTTTCATTGAAACTTACACTTACAAAGGCATAATACCATTTGTAGGCATGTCCATTGACTATATGAATGGTAATATATGAACTGGTGTTCTTTAGACTGGTTCATAAAAGTCAAAAATATTTGAGGCACAATCCATTTTCTCGTTTAACTTGCTCTATAAACAAGTTGTCCAAAATTTTGAAGTTCTTCTGACATCGGGAAATGGGCTCCCAAGGCCCCTCTAAATTAATACGTACAGTTAATGGGGGAATACGCCAATATTTTTCAAACGGGAATAACTTATCTTTGCCATATAAATTTTACAAACTTCAGAAGAGGACTACGAAACTGACGACGTGGATAATTTCAATTGATTATTTATAATGTTTGAATCTTTATAATTCCAAGAAAAATGAGCGATTTAAAACGATGCATTTAAAATGTGGCTTCCGCTGTTAAAATCACTTTGCCGTCAAGTGTGTGGTTTCAATCTGTCAACATCGACAAATTTATCAAAGACATGTTAGCCGCTTCTGTGGACGTATCTTTTCAAAAATTTAACTTGAAGTTTGTTGCTCCGCTGAACGGTAACTGCTTTTATAGATCAATTTAATCATCTCATGCGTTTGTTTTCTGCGTCGGCATGGCTTTAGCGATCAATTTCTACAAACTTATTTAGAAGATTGTAACTTCATTTCATCAAGCATACAGAACATTGGTTGTGGAAATTTCTACAGTGCTGTTTGAAACTTTTATATACAAAATACAAACACACAAGACACAACTATTCCCAGAAAAAAGATATCACAAGCTTATTTTATTTTCTAATAATTTTAGAAAATATTTAATAGTAACAGGGGTAGTAATTTTATTCGCTGAGCATCAGTTTCCTGATTTCAATTGAAGTGGTCCTTGCAAAATTATTCATAGAATTAAAATAAATGAATTTATATCAGTCACTGTTCAGCCGAGCAACGATCCTCAAGCTACAATGTTCAAAATGATACGACTGCAGAAGCAGCTAACATGTCTTTGATAAATTTTGTTGATGTTGGCAGATTGAAACCACACACTTGACAGAAAAGCGATTTTGACAGCAAAAGCCACGTTTTTAATGCGCCGTTTAAAATCGTTTATGTTTCTTTGAATCACCGAGATTCAAACATTATAAATAATCAATTGAAATTATTCACGTCGTCAGCTTCACAGTCCTCTTTTGATGTTTGTAAAATTTATATGGCAAAGATAAGTTATTCTCGTTTGAAAAATATTAGTGTTTTCCCCATTAACTTTATATATTAGTTTAGAGGGGCCTTGGAAGCCCATTTCCTGATGTCGGATGAACCTCAAATTTTGGCCAACTTATTTATAGAGCAAGTCCAACGAGAAAATGGATCGTGCCTTAAACACTTTAAACATTGAAGTCATTTTGGACCAGTCCAGTGTTCATCACAAGGAAACAGACACTGGGTTATTATGGCATTATCAAAGCCATGTCGATAATAAGTATAAAACATTTTTATTAACAATAATGCTTTATTGGGCTTCCCGACTATCGTCAACAATTCAAAAAAAAATTAATATTTAGTGTGGAAACTCAAGAATATCCATCAGACTTGATTAATTATTATATTTATAAATTTAAAAGGGAGCATATTGATTGTGGAAATGATTTACTTGTTGCGAGTAAAAATCAAGAAGAAAATGACATCAATTTAATTTTACCTTTTAAAGATCAGATTTCAGCTAACTCACTGAAAAGCAACTGGCTGAAGTAAGTGCGAAAATCGGACAATCAATTCTGCTGGTCTTTATCTTCTAGAAAATTGATTGATGAATTGCAGATGTGTGAGTCTAAACCGGCTGTTTTGTCTCGTCAATCGTTGTTTATTGTTTTGAATGTGATTCTTGGGAAGCGAATTAATTACATCAACGTATCGGCGGACATTGCAGCTCTGCTGTTAGCTTGCATTTCCGCAATGTCCATCAACAAAATGTAAAAGATAAACACCTTACTTTTAGAGTTTTACGGATATGTAAAAATAAATTTGATTGTTTGATACATGAAATGCTCTCAATCAGGGGGATCAGACAGACACTCAATAGTAGGGGAGACCGGGGAGACTTGGACCTAGGGAGACATGGGACAAGAGCGTTCCTGATTACCCATGTAAATTATCTTCTAATATGCTGTATATCACTTCATTTCATGTTGTTTCCCTAAATTTCAATAACCAACCATAACTAATTATCAAGAAATTTTAATGTACAGCTTACGATGATCGACATGCGTTTTGCGATTCCTTTTTTGATTCAATTAATTTTGGAATGAGTGTTTAATTGCCATATTGAATGGTGCCATTGCAACGGTTTTACTTTGATGAATCTTTTGATATAAAATGTTTGAATACATTCCTGTTGATGAGTAGTGCCACCTCATTTTTTTGCTGGGAAGTCATACGGGGAGACATGGAACAGCGCGTTTTAGCATCAACCACGAATGGGAAACTAATCGCATTTGGTTTAGATATGAGTTTGTTTTTATTTATATGCGCTGTATTTGACTTTTTTAATTTGTTGAGATAAAGTTGCTAAATCAATTACAATTAGATTGATGACAGGTGTGTCAAAAATTAATGTTATCTATTAATGCTAAAATTACTTGTTGCTGGCTTAATTTTGATCAAATAAACTCCCTAAGTCAAAGCAACAGCTGTAGTGTCTGGTACTGGAAAGTAAATTTGTCAGTTATTTAATGAAATTTTGAGAAAATATGCCTGATCCATGTCACCCCACCGTGTCCCAAGTCTCCCCTCTAAAGTGGTCGGTCTTCCGCACTAAATATTTGAAAAACTGCTACATTTATGTAATTGATATTCTTACCCTTTTGAATTGAGCATGTTGGCTAATTAATGACATAAAATTTGTTACATTTGCACAACCACAATAATTTTGATAATTAAAAATGTGAAAAGTGGTCCAAGTCTCCCCGGTCTCCCCTATCGAGTCAATGCGCAATCTGATTCAATTAAATCAAAATTGTTTGCTGCGTAACTGTATTGTTTTACGTCATTAACGCCTTCCTTGTAATTTGCATATTCTTAGTTTAATTTCATATAAATATTCATGTATTTAAAATATCTATCCTTTTAATTTTCTTCGCTTGAAAATGTCATATTAGTATAATGACGAAACGTCCCAAAATTGTATCTATTCTATCGCCTGTCTTCTTATCAAACTTATTATTCAAAAAGTTTTTCATCAATTAATGATACAGGTAAAGCGTGCAAAGACTACTGATCCTATCTAGGTAGACTAGGCTAAGCCGTAAAGAGGTGTAGCCGCATGGAAAACTTGAAATTTCATTTTATTTACTTTAGAGTCTTGTTTCTCTTTTGTTGGAGCTCAATTTCCACAAATAATGAAAATATGGATATTTGCATCTAATAAGCTCAGAACATGAAATGATCATTCTGAATGCAGATTCTTATTTTGTCCAGCTATTTCTTCATTAGAGAACAAACATGGCATGTAAAGTCTTTTTTCTGTGTAAACTCTCTAATGGAAAGTAGACAGGTTTCTGGTGATGGAAAAAGAGTGAGACACAAAATTGTCACTAATCCCCTACAAAAATTTGGTTGAGTTCATGAACTGTTCATCCACCCTCTGAACTTTTCATGAACAACTCATGAAAGTTAAATGATTCAATTTTCATGAGCTGATTTCACAGGGGTGTTGCTGCATTTTTGGAGGGGTAATGATTGTGCAAAGCAAAATCATAAGAACAACATGTAGTAATAGAACATTTTTTCTACCTAAAGAAGAAATCTCCAATTATCCTAGCCTGCGTTACAGACCGCGATTCATTCACAAAAGAATAGGGTCTGTGTGAATTGCTCGGTTTCTCTGTCCGGGCCTCGTATCAGAATAAGATTGATGTCACATAATTATGCAAGATTAAGATGATTCTCACCGGGATTGTCACATTACTTTGTTTACTTCAGTTGACATGATTTCAATAAGTTCTATTTTAGGCTTCGTAGCTATGACAATTAATTGATCGAACAGAGGTGATGAATTTATTATCTAAGAACAATAGATTTACCAGGCATCGATCATAAACTTCCGCTCTACGTTTCCGTAGAGTGGCTGGACAGAGAACTGTGCAAAACACACAGACCCTATTCTTTTGTGATTGAATCGTGGTCTGTAAACGCAGACTACGATTATCCGGGATATACACTTTAGCAATTACTACGTATAATTCTCAGTGATGTGAATGGATTCATGAGAACACTATCCAATGATGTATTAATTGATGAATCAAATCGACTAGCGATACAAATTGTTAAATGCATTTTAAATTGTCCTACATGCTCCTGTAAGGCAAACATCTTGCCTTACTTCTGGCAGGGTGAACAATTCTCTAATGCTCTGGCCGTAGGCCTACTAATTGTCTCACCTGATGTGGGTAGATGACTATTGTTCGCTCTGTTACTTTTCTTATACCGTAGTCTACTTGCAAAGATATTGTGTTTGTGAAGATGAGTTCTTGTTTGTTTTTAGAACAATAAAGAAATGAAATAATGTAGGCCTACATATTAAGATATTTCCAATCTATAGGCAGTTGTGTTTTGTTGCTACCCACCTTATTATGTTTATGTGACAGGTCATGCTGTTTTTCATTTGGTTAACTTTCTGAATTTTCTAGGTCAAGTATCAGCTACAGTTACAACTGATTGACCAGGAATCAAGAGATATTTGTAGCATACATTCACTCGGTATGTTACTATTATGATTGATATGTATTACATAACTAGAAAATCTTACCGGCTCCACTAGGTATAACGTGTCTTTATTATTGACTATTTTTGTTGAAAAAATCACATGATGAATAATGTCTTAGCGGAAAACCATTCAGAACAATAGCTTATGGTCACATCCTGTTGCAATAGTGTTGCCAAAGTTTCCGTAAACATGCGAAACACATGAAATATTATCGATGACCTCTAGGAAAGCGATTACGTCAATTGGTTGGCATTGTTGACATTGTTTACAAAACGATAGAATAATGACGAATCGATTTGGTAAAAACGTGTCAAATATTTTGAGACGTGATTGATTGAACGCCGAAAATGTAAAAACGGAACCAAACAGAATCGTCAGAATCAGGAAAAAGATTACATTTTCTTTTGATAGAGAAAGCAGACGCTTTTTAAAATAGCTCTATATGCATCTAGCTGAAAATATGGACAACAACATATCGAGTGATTTGCTTCTTAATGGTTTTGCTTTCAAAATTGACTGAGTTTTAGGTGTAGGGCTAAAAACATACATCTGTCTCTACGTACATACGGAGAGACAACAGCATTTATAGGTTATGATCACATAGACCTACATATGTGGAAGGAAGGTCATTAACCAACCAAGGCATCTCAACTCTTTAAGCATACCCTACATTTCTGCTGCTCAGTTAGTAGCCCAGTAATGTGACTAAATAGGAGACACATAAGTGTATTTTCGGCAGTATTCAGCTACTGCTCAAGTTCTTTCCTCCTATGCTATAGCTAGGTCAAATATTCGCTTAATATCAATAGAACCTTAAAACTCAACAAAACGTGTAAAATAATTCCTCCAGTGGCTATAACTCTAAATCCTCATTTCTATACATATATAAGCCTCAAAGGCCAGATATCTAAACATTTGATCACTATTAAAAGGCCAAAGAAAGTTATAAACTACATATTGCTACAAAGTTATAAACTAGGCCTACATATTGGTGAAGCTATTACTTAATTTGTTATCAATTAGATGAAATGATTGCTTCTGTTGAAGCGTTATCTTCGCATCTTCAAGATATCATAAACAATAAACAACAACTAATTGACCAATTACAAAAAACATTTACTGGTGAATTCCTTCTCATTGATGCTGAAAATCAACGGTAAGATTAAAGATATCTTGATTTTGATTTTTTTTTGCATAGAGATATAACTATAAGCTACTAATGGTATCTTAATCATGAAACATAATTGTGAAAGATGCAAATGCCAACAAAATGCTTCTGAGTTTTAAGATCTTCAGTCAGGGTCAGGTAAAATCTGCTTTCTATCCTACGCTTACTCTTTTGACAATAATGTGTAAGTTTGCATCACATTCACTATATTTACCGCAATTGTTTTATGGAGTGAGCTCTTTTACTGCTTCATTAGTACTTCAAACTTGCAACACGCCTTAGCATCCTACTATGGTTCAATATAATTTTACTTGGACTTCAGTTAATTTTATATTCAACTTTCTTAATTGTTATCATGTTTCAAAGTTGAAGAGTGACAAGCAGCTCTCTCTCACATCTCACATGCATATGCTATGCATGTTTTATTCATATACCAACCAGGCAGCCTTTGTGTTTGGTCTTGGAATATGCCCTGATTCACTACACCACTTGTGGCTCAAAAATGGCATTTAATTTCCAATTTTGAGCCCGCAGCGCTTGATAGTCAATTTTATGCCTTGAAAAAGATCCTCTTTCAACTTCTGAAATGCAAAACATATTCCATTACCATTTGTGTATTTTCTCTTTTGTGAAGTGTGATCATTTCAATATCCATGCAATCCACAAGCAAATCATTTTAAATGTGGAAGGCGTGAGTGAAGAATATGAGAAAGGACAGAAAGAGTAATGATTGCACTCAACACTCTAAATAAGTTTTTTCTCTGAAGGATTATCAAAAGATGCAGTTTGAACATATGATATTCTCTTTAAAATGCGTTTCTGTGAAAGTAGTTTGTGGAATTTGAACAGCTTCATTTTCATGAACATTTCCTGAACTGTTCATTTTATGAGCATTTCATGAACAGTTCACGAGGCTCAATAGTAGCTCATGTTGTAGTTTCACAACCCTTTAATGCAGCATAGGTTTTCAATAAACATGTTGTAGAACTGTTATAGAAACTTACCTTAATAGAGGTTACACATAATGAGAACGAGGTTACGTTCAGTACAAATAGCGTTGATAGTTTTATGAGAGGGAGTCAGTTTAGCAGAGTGCAAGAGCACGGTTAAACGTTATATTGAGTGATTGTATATTTACCAGAGCGCAAGGGCGTGGGTAATATAGTATACATATTTGATTTGTGTTGTTATTTACTGTCTACACATGTAATTCGTTAAAATAATTTAAATTGCATCCCCTCCCATTGTTTTCAAAAATAAACATCTTGTTTCATCTTTGTACTGTTTGCTGAAAAAGTACGTTCTGGATTTGCTGCGATAGAGGGTTCTCTCCTAATATGCATGAATATATTATGGTTTACAATGAAGCACTATTTCACATCAAATGATTAACAGATACTTTTATTTCACAGTGATTTCCTTGGTGTTGTTAATAATATGTGCAGTGAACTAACCAAATTGCCGACGCATGTAGAAAACCTCAACTGGATGCAATCATTCAACGTTTTAGATAATAAGAAGGTAAATCAAATGTTAATCCTTTTAGGAGATATAATTGTATGAGCTAAAAATTAATAAAAGCTATCAATGCTAAATGCAGTGCCATTTAGAGAGATTGACTCAAAGAATATGAATTTAGTCCATTATGTCTGTTTCGAATAAGTCAGTTATGAATATGTCAGTTTCGAGTAAAGATGCTCTTCAGAAAGTTTATTCATAATCCATCTGAACAGCTAATTATGAGTGAATCTTTATATACTTAACCTATCAAGTGAAGATCAGCTCCAATATTTAGCCAGTTTGCTACTGCTAATTTAGCTTACTTGCACCTTTTATCCAACAACTATGGCTTGCAAAAGCCGCCTGTCCAGAAACCAAGATGGAATGTTATCAGCCTTACGAAATGCTTGTGTCATTGAGATTGATATTAAATGTGACTTTGATTGTGATGATAATTGAACCAGAAAATTTGCATTACATAATGCTGTTCTTCTTATTTTTTTATAGTCATGTCCCTAGCAGCGGGTGGGGGACCCCATGGAATGCTCCTCGTCCTTTAGGGAAAACTTAAATGGATTTTGATTGTTTATTTTCCAGGTGCAATGCTTAAAGACGTTGGCTAGTCGAAATCAATTTTTACTTGAATACTATGAAACATGCATCCAATTACGTGAAGTAACTGCGTTGCGCACTCGTGGACGTGTTACCAACTCACCAACAAGGAGTTAGCCATGCATATCATGACGTTCGCTTCGACCGTAAGTGAATCCGTCATCAGTCTTTAATCAATCCAAACATCAAACCACAGTATGAGAGTTGTGAGATCACTGCATTTTTAAAAGCTTTTTATATAGATGCAATTTTCATTCCCTACACGGGTTTCTAGATCTTCAATAATATATATATAATAAATTAGCAAAGTATTCTAAAAAGTCGTAATGAATGTTGTTTTCACATCATGATCGTTAGAGGTTTCGGGAAATTATGTTATGCATAGAAGTGTCTCTCTTCTCGATGATTGACTGGCTTCTTCGCTACCAATATTGTATTATTATCATTCGTAAATATGTAATATCCTGGCAGCTGTTGTGATAGCCGTTCGAGAGTGTAGAATGTAGATGGTTGTGAATCAACAACATCTCACTAGTTTGCTCTAGAACTGCATAATCTTTGTCTTGTGACATATTCTGTTGCCAATTATTAGTCGTCTTATTTTTTTATTGTCACTTACATAATTGCTTCTATAACAATTAGTTTGATCCTAATTTACAGAAAGTTATATAACAAGATGATATAGCATTGAGCCTATCAAGTTTGATCATTGTATAGCGTACGTCAGAATCTGTTGTATAATTGTATTATTGCATGCTTCCTGTAAATCTATTGTAAAACTATAGTCCAGATATCGATCATCGTCTTGTAAGGTCTGCGCTGTCAAGAGACTCTCCTAATAATGCTATCCACCATAATCATTTAGTAGTGCTCTCCTTGACAGTGTTATTTAGATAACTGGCAAACAGTAATATACAGTTATGCTGTGGAACAACATGAAATATAAATCAAGCTTAGTAATCAGCTATGTTATACATATTCGTCGATATTATTGAATATCGAAGCCCTTCTAGTGGTATTTATTTGAAACAACGCTGATAAATACTGGAATGAAATATTAGTTGATTAGTCACGGCAAGTAAATCTGAAAAAAAAAACGGATTGGGTAAGATTCGGGCTTGATGATCGTAATACTCAGCTGACATACTTAATCGATAGGGACGATCGAGTAGTTAATTGGTTTATTATTTATTTATGCTGCGTCGTACTTCAATCTTCATTAATTTATTAATTTCAATTGTGTTTTAACTTCCAGGTTCACTCTCACAGCCTCTGGATGCAGCAAAAATCTCTCAGTCATTTAATTTAGTAACTTCCCAGAGACGCTATGGAAGGTGTTACATGATTGAATATCCGCTATCCATCGATTGGGTATTATGATAATCATATACGGTATATCAGCATATATCTAATTAATGTTGCATATATAATATCTAATAATGCATGTAAACGTATACGGTATCATGTAATATTTTTTAATTTAATTTATAGAATGTGAAACAGAGGTGTACGGAGTCAAAAATTTTTAATTTCTAATCCGAAAAAAGTCCTTAAAGAAGTGTTCGACTCCGAGTTCGGCTCCGAAAATGTAAGAAAATTACACTCCAACTCCGGCTCCAAAATATTTCAAATTAGAATTACGAAGTCCGAAAATGGATCAATTTATCAACCCAAAATTAAGCAAACATAGAAGAAAAGTACAACATAAATTAACATAATCTGAAATAGGTAGCCAATCCTTGAATCCAACGTCTATTTAAGAAATTACCAGAATTGCATTATAGACTCCTGACTGACAAAAATTCATTTCAGTCCTGCTCCTGTTGAAACGGGGATACTCCTGCCGGAGTCAGAATTTGACTCCGGCTCCTTTACACCTCTGACGTGAAATGTAAATAATGGAGTAGCTTAATTACTTGTTTTTACGAATTAATATAGTGAGTCCCTCTTTATTACTTGTTGGCTGTACTTTTTTAGTGTTACTCATCAGTTACATCAGTTCTACTTACAGTATTACGGTACTAGTATTCTGGACTTCAACTGCAACTTTCAACTGGTTCCAAATCAACGCATTAGCTCTATGTTCCCTCCATTCTTCATAATGCAAATATATTACCTTATGAGTTATTGGAGAAAAAACCCTTTTCCGCCTTTACAAATTTTTAAATTATGTTAGTTATTTATAAATTTAAAATTATCGCAGAAGCATTAGAAGGCAAAGGCCTTTTCGGAAAGTAATATCAAGGCGTACTAACAAATGCGAAATTGATGACAAAAACAAATGGTGACACAGATTCAGGTAGCTGAAGCTAAATGATGAAGAATAATGGTTAAGCGGATTTTTCGATTTTGAGGTGAATACGCGGTATAAGTATAATCTGAAGTACATGCATATCACCATGATATCACATAGTTGCCTCGAAGTGAAGATCCTGAAAACGCAACGAAACGATATTATACTCCACAGAGTCTATGATTTAGTACACATATGTAATCTTTCGCAGTGGTCTGACGTATTATCAGATTTATCAGATCTACCAATTAGAAATTAGAATATTAGAAATTTCTAATAGCGTAGCTCCGCGATGTATGGCACTTGCACAATTTAATTATGCTGTACGTCACTAAGTGAAATCAATGTACAACCTATAGATTTTCTGTATTTGCCCGTCTTTGCTTCAATTTGACAAATATATATAAATATTATATCATCCATATCATACGCATTATCATACACCGTCCGTCGTTACAGATGACGTCACTCTATTTTGTCTTTTCACGCACCCGCCAGACCCACCAGGTTTGGCAGCGTACGTCCATGGGACACGATGCGTGCGCATTCTTCCACCCTTAGCTTTCCAGCAGAGCAACAACTAAATATTTTCAATGAAGCAAATGAAACTCCATTTTTGAGCAAAGCTAAGGTGATTGTTGAATAACACGCCAAAGCCACGCTAGCTATATTTGTGGCAGTTGCCTTTGTATTTTATATTGTACTGAATTATTTTCTGGTGTTGCTAGACTCTGCTTTAAATATGGCACTTCGACGTCAAGTAAAGAATGTTGTTAAAAATCTCTCAGATGTCGAGGTTAAGGTTCGTGAAGCGACTTCCAATGATCCATGGGGTCCGTCTTCTTCCCTTATGAGTTATATTGCTGATTCTACCTACAATATGGCAGCTTTTTCAGATATTATGAGTATGTTATGGAAAAGGCTTAATGACCATGGTAAGAATTGGCGTCATGTTTACAAGTCACTGGTTGTTCTGGATTATATAATTAAAACCGGTAGTGAGCGAGTAGGACAACAATGTCGTGAAAATATTTTTGCTATACAGACACTTAAAGACTTTCAATATATTGATAAAGACGGTAAAGATCAAGGAGTTAACATTCGTGAAAAGTCAAAGCAGCTAGTGCTACTTCTGAAAGACGATGAAAGGCTAAAAAATGAACGTCAGCGAGCTTTGAAAGCCAAGGAGAGATTTGCTCAATCTCATGGTGGAATTGGCAATACGAATTTCAATAAAAACAAACGTCTTACAGCCCCACCACGTACTGATCAAAATATGAAGCGTACTACATTAGATGACAGCTCCATCCCATCATCCACAACATTTGACACAGACAGAGAGCCTGATCGTAGATCAACTGATGGTAGATTTACATCAGAAATGGAGAAAGCTCGCCCATCAAACGAAGCTGAGGAAGAAATGCAACTACAAATCGCATTAGCAATGAGTCGTGAACAGGCAGATCAAGAGCAAACCACTGATAACGGAGACCAGCAACGATTAAAAATGTGTCTTCAAAGGAGTTCATCAGATGCACAATCACCCACAACAAGGCAAGGTCCAACGTTACTTGATTTGACAGACCCTTTGAGACCTCCAGCATTTGGTGTGTCTCCCCCTAGTAATGACCCTTGGGGTCTTCCACAAAGCACTGCTCAACAACCTGCACCTGTACAAGCTGTGGATCCATGGGCACCTGCTCAACACACCAGTGCTCCTTCTATGCCAATGGGAGCTGTATTTGCACCAAATCCTGTGGCCCAGCCTGATCCTTGGTCTTCACAACCTGCACAGCCTGTACACACTCCGTCTATGTCCAGCAATGGTTGGGGCAATACTACACAGCCAAGTGCAGATCCATGGGCTCCTACTCCAGTTGCTGTAGCAGATCCGTTTGCTCCTCAAACATCATCTTCTAATGGTTTTGATCCAAGAGCAACTTCGATGATACCACAACAAACACCAAATCCTTTTGAAATGAATGGAATAGGTTCTTCTCTACCTACAACAAACAACTCGGCGATTGATGATGGATTCCTTGGCGAATTTGGAAGTTCTAAACTTGTAAATTTTGACAATTTAGCTGGCCTAGATGCAAACCAATCGTCAGCTGTTACCAATCCATTTGGAATGCCGATTACTGAGAAAACCACAAATCCATTTGCACAAGAAAAACCAAAGCCAAAATCAATCAATGAAATACGGTATGCGCAATCTAATTTCAACACACCTGCTTCATCTCAATCTACTGGTTTTATATCACCATCAAATCAGCCTGCTGTATTATTACCACAGCCATTAATTCCAGTGGACAATGTGCAAGCAAATAATCCATTCTTATAAACACACATCATGATAATTGTGATTGAAATTTAACAAGAGAAATTGTATTTCATAGTCAACCAATGTGGATGTATGTCGATATGATCTCGCATCATCATGCTGATAAATATTTTTTTTAAACAATTCAATTATCCATCTATATATACTGTATACATAACAATATAGCTTTGGCTTGTGGTAAGTCTCGATTATATTGCTTTCATTTTAATGTGCATATCACTTGTAGAGAACCCACACCGTGTACATTAACAAAATAAGATACCCAATCAAGCAGGATCATGAATTGATTAGTGGATGTAAAACTGATAGAATAACAATGAGTGTTAGCATAAGAATTAAAAATAACAAGAAATAATTAAACGTTTGTTTTCTTCAGATCTTACATACACCATAGTAGCTACAAATCATAACATAACATTACAAACGACAAACCGCTAATGTACATTAAGCATATGATTTGATTTTGAAATTAATATTTGTTTAGAGTAAGTCTTGTATGCGGACTTTTCGTCGTACAGCATTTGAATAACCTTCATTGAATTTGAACCACAACGAGGCGACAATCAATGGCGGTGGTTCCTGTTGTGCTTTCTCAACAGCTGTAAATATCAACAGTAGAAGTAATGATACAATTGTTAATTGTTATAATAATGTGGCACAACTCGTTAAAGTATCATAAAATAATTCATAGATATACCTTTTTGCTTAATCTGTTCCTTGGTTATCACCCGTCCAAAGAAATCTTTTGACTGCTACAAAGTAATTATAAACAATAGTGTACAATTAGAAATTGAGGAAATTAAAAAAATAAAGTAAGAAATTGTTTATCAATACTGTAATAACATTTTTTTGTCTAAATGTGCACCTGCAATAATCACAAATCTACAATCTGTGTAGTAGTATTACTGTATAGTCCTTTTGAAAAAATCAGACAATCATACGGAGGACACTTTGAATATCAGATAGTTATTGGAAATAGTCTAGAATGACTCACCATGATATTCTGAACTGATAAGAGTCAAAAAATATTTTCAAATATGCACCGGGACTAGTTCCAGGCTCTTATTGTTAAAACTAAAAAGGTCTGAAACTAGTTCCGGTACACATTTGAAAATATGTTTTGATTCTAATTAGTTCAGAATATCATGTTGAATTACTCTAGACTATTTCCAATATTTATCTGATAGTAACAGTGTCTGTATGTTTGTTTGATTTTTTCTATGGGACTATACTACTACACAGATTGTAGCCTAGATTGGCTTAAAGATTGAAGCTTTATATATTGAAATTGAATTGGTAGTCTTCTAGTGGCTGCTCAAGGCAGGGTAAACCTGACCACTTGAACAGGTAAATTTTTGATTTCAATGAGCCAGGTGTAAGATTAATCCTTGTGACGTATTGGATTATGGCTATATTATTCACTATGTGGCTACATTAATATAGATGTTTCAATTGATTAAACAGAAGGAGGGAAATGTATGATCTACAGCTTTATATGTCAGCCCTAACTAGATTAAATGATTTACTCAAGCCACACACATGTAAAATATATCCAGACAGTTAAATGCCATATCATAACTATGCTAGACACTTCAATACTATATAATTAACTATAAAAGGCCTTTCAGTCTTGACAACGGTTTAAGGACATTACAGAATTTCCAATTGCTTTCACATTTTTGTAAAACGATTTAAATCATATCGGTTGCACGAAAATGAATAGTAAATACCTACAGCAAAGGATGAATAAGATACATAATTCAATTATAGTCCCTATACTCTACAAGAATTCCACAGTTGGAGAGTTTGATAGTAAGAGTATTTCTAGGATGATTGGATTAACAACTCAGGTTACACTGTCATTACATGTGAATGGTATTACTTATAAAATACATTAATTATAGTTTTCATAGTATATCCCTAGTCACAGATGTTTTCAATAATATTATATCATATTGACACAAAGCTGTACTCAGTAAATCAATAGAGAGTGATATTTACAGCATTGTCTAAAGAAACAATACATTCAAACCTGTTATAACGACCACCTCTATACAGTGGCCATTTTTCTCATGCTATGTCTGAACTAATATTTTCTATTGAATCAACCATGTTTATAGAGGCTACCTGCTGTTCGATACAGGGTTCACTGTATAAAAACTGTACATATAACTTACTGCAGCTATTTCTGGTTTGCTAAATATTTTCTTTGGTTGAATTTTTTTGACAATCAATGCTTGCTTTTTCTCGCTAAGTTGTGTTGTTGGCACACTAAAAATAAGATTGTAAAACTATATAACTATGGTTAACTATGGATAACAATGGAAGGCTTTTTCCACCAGGATGATTAATTAACTGATTGATATTCGTAGTCATTGTGTCTTTATGGTTGGATGCCTTTCCTCAGCCGACAGTGGCTGTGTCGGGGATTGAACTCACATAGATATCTAGTAGGTATTTGACATAAAACACACAATGTTTTCATTAGACAACGTCTGTATACAACAATGTTAATCATATTAAAAATTTGTCAAAGTGGGCTTTATAAAACTGTGGTTCAACAAAACCCAGCAAGCTACCGACAAGGCTTATAGAAGATCACCAAAAATTCAGAAATAAATTGATTTTGTTTTCTCCTTCACTACTCAAATTAGTGAAATGTCAATATTAGTGATTGAATATCAATTCAGGTTTCTAGAAAAAGAAAACATTTGCCAGACCCTGCTTGAAGGTGTTTGATGTTGTATCTAACTATGAAAAAGCTTCTTTGGAGTTGATTTGATCTTAAAATTTAAGAAATAACATTTTATAATGTTACTCAACATAGCAGCAACGTTTCAATCAAATTCAAAATGGTTACATGAAGCAATTGAAAGGTTCCTGCTATGTTTAATAAAACATAAATCAGCATTTGTTGAGTTTTCTGTTCAACTATTAAAAAGGGGGATCAATAAAAGAAGTTGATGGCAAATTTACAAAGACAATCTTGATTATCCAATTAGGAGCAATGGAGGT
This sequence comes from Haliclystus octoradiatus, assembly GCA_916610825.1. Classification (NCBI taxonomy): domain Eukaryota; kingdom Metazoa; phylum Cnidaria; class Staurozoa; order Stauromedusae; family Haliclystidae; genus Haliclystus; species Haliclystus octoradiatus. The sequence goes on along the minus strand of OU744449.1, from coordinate 17,936,821 downwards.
CATTGATACCCAGCAACAATATGGATTAATTGATCAAATTAAATCATATATGCAATATTGATAAGTGTAGAACTATTGAACATACTCTTCTACATATTTGACTCTCTCTGATCTTCTCATCTTCTCAAGGCCAATCTAAAAGGAGGTAATGGTCATTTAGTTATTATACAGCAATAAATTATACAGTAATAAATGAAGCCGGCAATGATGTTCTAGATAATGCAGCAGCACTAACATATTAGATTAATGAACAATCCGATTCAACAAGAACACAATTCTTGTGACTTAATGTTCACCATCGACATCTGTTAATAGTCTAATTAACTCGGAATGTTCTAAAAACGCAACCTTTGCAGTCAACCATTGCAGACAAATTGGTTAATCTTTCAATGCGCTGACATGTGCATCAATTAGTGTTCTTACCAGCTTTGTATGTTTTAACTCGCGATTGCTTGCATGAAGCAAATTTTGACAGTAAATAGGGTATTGATAAATATATATTTTTTGTATCCATTTTATCCTCATCGGATAACTTGATGAAAACCAGAAAATGTGACATACAGATTAACTCCTGTTCGATTTGGGTTGATATCCATGTGTCCATGCTTCCTCTCTTAAAATAAAGCTTCTAAATGTGAATATAGCCACCCCAAAGTGCTGTTCTCTACTTCAATTATACAAAGGGTCAATTGGCTAAATTGATGTGAAATCAATTACACTTTTAAAAGGAAGTGATTAAGGTTATTAATTATCGTGTTATCATTTCAATATCTGCTGTGTCTCACATTCTCCTCCACAGTCACTCTCTGTGTTACACAGTGACAGATAGTCCTAAATTATAATTGGAGTCTGACAGTTAGTATGTTATCACAGTAGTAGTGACTTACCTGACTTAGCAGCCCTGTTTCACAGAAAAGAGTACAATATATCATATCCATATATTTTCAAGTTGGAGAAAACAATTTTTCATGCATCTGAGGCCTCTAGCAAGCAAGGGTGGATATATTTATTTATATAAGTGTTCCTGTGTTAAATGTTCAAATATTTTTGATACCCTGTAAAATTCGGAATTTTTTGGATTTCATGCAAAAGATTTGGATTAGTTTGGATTAATTTTGAAACCTTTGTTTCTGATCGCATCGGATTGGGTTATAATTAACTTATTACTTCGAATCACTATCGCATTTGTACCCGTAATCAATTTCGCTAAATCCAATCCGACGCATAAATTTAGTTCATATATTAGTTCATGAATGGTTTAAAAGGTGTTGATGAACAAATCATGAATAATTTGTGACCTCAAAAACTTTTTTGCAGCGGAATGTTCGGCACCACTGCCCATGTGAAAGACAGTTCAGGAGTTCATGAGCAGTTCATGAATGTTGAATGGCTTCAATTTTCATGACCTATTCAAGTAATCTATTTTTGTATTGTCCGTCCTTCACTCTGACAATATATTCTATTCAAAATATATTTATGCTAAAAAAGAGAGGCTAGCCTCACCATCAGTAATTCTTACTGTGTAAAGATTATGCAATACTAATGGGATCATAAATACACTAAAACTTAAGTTTAAATTATAAATAGGCAGCAGTAGGTATCTATATCATTATAATAATATCAGTGTCAGTGATTAATGCCGTAAGATGCGAGTGGAAACGTCATAAATGCGCTGTGCCTGTGTTACATTAACAGGTAACACAATGTGTTACATTAACAGGTAACGCAATGAGGCTTAAGGATAAATACAATGTAAATTATAAGGATTTCGGTATGATAGTGTCTATGTGATCATATCATCCCCTGCGAAAGCAGTTCAGGAGTTCATGAACAGTTCATGAACGCTAAATGGCCCAAAATTTTGATGAACTGTTCATGAACTGTTCATGAGCTCTCTGTGAGGGTTCATGAACTGTTCATGAACAGTTCAGGAAATTGGAGCCATTTAACGTTCATGAACTGTTCATGATTGTTCATGAACTGTTCATGAACTCCTGAACTGTTTTCGCAGGCGATATCACACATTCAATTTCGCCTTCAAAGGCGACTGGACGTGTTTCTTCGCATCCTGTAAGAGAACATTTTTATTCCTGTTTTAAAGTTTTAATATATTTGTTTTAGTAAGCAGTTATATTTTAATTATTATTTCATGAAGTATTTTTATTTTTTATCATCAACAAATCAAAATTAATTGATTATCTTTCTTCGATTTAATGTTTTTGAGCTACAGCCGAGATGATCTATTACGACTGCGTAGCAATTGTAGGAATTTTATTCTACCTGAATTCATTTATAATGACTATGCTTGTCACTATGAGTGAAGAAATAGAAGGAGAAAATACCGAAGGAGAGGTGGTAGAATGGTCCAGATTAAGAAGTTTTTAAAATTTATCAGAAGATTTCAAAGTAAAAACAGTAAAATCATCTCAGATTACTCCAAGCAAGATCGTTTGTTGCTCGAACAATGGTGGTATTGTCAAAAAATCGTCGAAGCTAAACACATTTGAGAGATCGCTGCCTTATAACAATACCTCGATTACCCTTGACAATGGAAACCATTGATAACCAAACTGTTGAACTATGCCTTTTGAACGCAAGATCAGTTAATAATAAAGCACACATCATCAAAGACTTTATTCAATAAATTAGACATCCTTGCGATCACAGAGACGTGGCTGCAAGAAGATGATTCTTGTCAACCAGTCATTAATAGCATATGTCCGACCGGTTTCATTCTACATCATAATCCTTGCAAAAAATCTAGAGGCGGTGGGATTGGTTTAATTGTGAAAAGTCTCTACAAAGTTAAAAATCTTGCACCCGATAATTTCTACAAATCATTTGAGTTTACTGACAACTTGCTCACTTATTTATCGTCAGTCTTTGACTTGTAATTGTTTATAGACCACCACCATCACAGAATAACGGCTTAAATGTTTCCACTTTACTCGATGAATTCAGCAACTTTCTTGAAAAAATAATTACAACAACTACACCACTAATAATCACTGGTGACTTCAATTTTTATTTTAACAACATCAATGACTCCTCTGCATTACGATTTATTGATCTCCTTACATCATTTAACTTACACCAGCATGTGAAGGAGCCCACTCATATAGGCGGCCATCTCCTGGATTTAATAATATCAAGAATCACCGAGAAAACTGTTAAAAATGTCAGAGTATTACAGCCAATGATCTCGGACCACCATGCAATACTAAGTGAAATGAAATACCTTGTAAATAGCCTGAAAAAGACATCCTTTCGAAAGAAAGAAATTGTATATCGCAAATTGAAATCCATCGACACTGTTTCTTTCATTAAAGATATTGAACACTCTATTAATCTAATGAACAAAAATAACAACTTCAGTAACGTTTCTGATTACTCCGAATGCTATGATAGAACTTTAACAAATTTGCTAGATTTACATGCACCTGAACAAAGAAAAACTGTCACCTTCAAGCCTGCTGCTCCATGGTATACCGACGAAATTCGACAAGAAAAGGCAAAAGGAGAAAGTTTGAACGCAAATGGCAAAAACATAAAATTTCAATCAATCGAGAAATCTATGTCGACCAATGCAATACTGTCAATAGATTGATACATGATTCAAAAATGTATTTCTACGAAGCTTGCATTGACTCAAACAAAAATAACCAACGCCAATTATTTCAATCTGTGAGCAAAATGTTAAATACAAAGTCTGATCCGAAACTGCCATCGCATGACAATACCTTACAACTTGCTGAAACTTTTGTCGATTTCTTCGATGGAAAGATTCAATGAATACGTGAAAACTTAGACATGTCATCCACCGTACTTAACACTCAAGAATTTACTGCTACAAGCAAACTGGAAGAACTCACCATCACTTCGCCTATGGAGTTATCTTCCCTTCTTGGTTCTATGTCTGCTAAATCATGTATGTTAGATCCATTGCCAGGGTCAATCATGAAACATTGCTATCAATCATTACTACCAGTATTGACAGGCATCATCAACCTTTCCTTCAATACTTCCACAGTACCTTCCGGTTTCAAGAATGCCATTCTAAACCATCACTAAAGAAAGGTAAAAAAAATCATGAAGCTTTCCAAAATTATCGACCGATTTCTAATCTCTGGTTCATTGCCAAGGCAACAGAAAAAGTAGTCGCAATTCGCCTAAATAATCATATAAAAAACAACAACCTACAAGACGTATTCCAGTCTGTAAACAAGCAGTGGCATAGTACCGAGACTTCACTTACACGAATTCAAAATGACATTCTCTGTGCGATCGATAGCAGTCAATGCGTAATACTAGTATTGCTTGATCTATCGGCAGCATTTGACACCGTTGACCATATAATATTACTCACAAAACTGGAAAAACTGTTAAAATAGAAAAAACATTATCATCTCCTCGTCCTCTAACATGTGGAGTACCGCAGGGCTCAGTACTTGGACCGTTGCTTTATACAATATACACTGCATCACTAGCTGAAATTTAAAAAAAAACATGAAATGTCATACCATTTTTCTGCTGATGACACTCATATATATATGTCATTCAACTCCAAAAAAGATGATGAAGCAAAAATTTCTAAGTCAAGAATTGAAGCTACCATTCATGATATCGAGGAATGGATGATTTTCAACCGTCTTAAGCTGAACAATGAGAAAACGGAAATCCTTATAATCAACGCCTCGCATCGACCAACGCCATTTCTAGATGCCATTGAAATCGGCCAGAATAGAATTTCAGTCTCTAAAAAAGCAAAGAACATCGGTGTATGGCTAGACGATGAATTGACAATGAACACCCAAGTCAATAGCATTTGCAAGTCAGCATTCTATCACCTTAAAATATCAATAAAATCAAAAAAGACATTTCTTTCGAACATTGTTCAATATTGATACATGCTTTTATCATCTCAAAATTAGACCACTGTAACATTCTTCTAGCTGGCATTAAAAAACATCAATTATGCAAGTTACAAAGTATTCAAAATGCCGCAGCACGTGTACTAACATCTACCAAAGCACGAGATCATATCACACCTGTACTCCGTGACTTACACTGGCTAAATGTTGAGTACCGGTATCATATTATTTTCAACATCCTCATCACAACATTCAAAATTCTAAACAACATTGCGCCATTATACCTAAAACAACTGATACAACCATATACTACAAAAAGAGCCCTACGCTCAAGTGACAAAAACCTGCTTCAACAACCATCATTTAAATTAAAATCGTACCGAGAAAGATCATTTTCATTTCCAAGTCCAAAATATTGGAATTTACTACCTAATAATATCAGGAACTGCTTTACATTAGATGACTTTAAATCGAAAACAAAGACTTATCTATTTGTAAAGCAAAACTAGTTATTTTAACCTAGCTAATAGTGACTTTTTAAAAACAGTTTTTATCTATTAGTTCTACTTTTGATTGCAATTTTAGTTCCAAATTTATTCTGAATAGCGCTTACTTTTAAACATATTTAAAAATAATATTGTAAAGCGCTCTTGGATTAACGTTAGAAAGGGCGCTATATAAATGTAGTTATTATTATTATTATTATTATTATTATTATTATTATTATTATTATTATTATTATTATTATTATTATTATTATTATTATTATTATTATTATTATTATTATTATTATTATTATTATTATTATTATTATTATCCTGGTCTCAATTTGAGACATGGATATCATATTGTGTTCAGGACAGGGCTGTCGAGAAGGCAAATGCCCTGGGCCCCAAAAGGATTCACTATGATGCATTAGCCTACGTTGTGTCACCTAATCTGTAAACAGAATACATTAGACCACTTTAGGCACATGAGAGAAACGTGATTTACATCCGAAACGATTGCGATCACTGATGTATGCCTGTCTTCATCACACCGTACATATAAACATCTTACAATATATTCACAAATATCATCTAATTATTTTACACATTGTCTACCTCTCTAGCGATCATTTGTTTGGTACCATAAGACAGTTGTTTGTGTTGCACTAATCCAGGATAAGAAACCAATTCTTCAATATTCCTAAAGTACCAAAATCATAAGACGATAAAAGCACAATGGAAATTACCCTTGTCAAAACAGTTTGTTGACTGTTGTTTAGGTGTTCATGAATACTAGAATAGTCTTAAGTTCATCAATCCCTTACATTGTGTATTTGAGCTGATGCAATGGAAAAGTTTATACTACCTCTATCATCTTGAAAATAATGAAGGTGGATCAGAATAGAACTTTCTAGGATTACATGATTAGGCAAAGACACTACATAGCATTTTACCAGAGCTGTAAAACTACTGCTAAAATAGTAATTAATTACAATTTCAATTACTTCTCTCGAAAAGTAGTTGCTAGGAAATTAGAATATGTCTAGATGTGCAGTATTAGTGTGTGATATTCTGATTACTATTTTTCTATTTCTATTGTTGGTTTTAATTTTTGTAGTTTAATCTCTTACCGTTACCAAAAATAGTAATGATTAGTGATAAAATGATAAAATTACTTTTTCAGAAAAGTAATTGATTACAGGTAAAGATTATAGACTGAGCGCCACATAACGGCAGGTTTCTCCGAGCAACTTGAAAATCACCTGAAAGTGTTCATAAAAATATGTTGAACAATTCCTTGTTTTGGTCAAATTTTATTGTGGAGGTCACCAGAGATGAATTTATAAATCATTTCACGGTCAGAGCCCTCTTAATTCATACATTTTGTGTTTTCATCATGCTTCTATGAATTCGCAAAATCTTGGGAGAACCAAAGAATCAAATAGCATGAAGCTCACATCCAGTATTTTCTCAAAATGATAAGAAGGCTTTGACTGTGAATCATATAATATAAATTGGATTTTTGAAGGGTTTACAATAGAATTTAATTAAAACAAGGAATAGGTTTAACGTAAATTACATTAACCAATTACTTTAGTAACAATTACCTGCCCTGCATATTACTTTATCAACTCCAAATCAAAGGAGTTAAAAAATAAACAATCAAGACACTACCAATGCATTGCGTTTTTGTTTGACAGTTGAAACACAGACTTCGACGTTTTAGAATACATTACAATTTCATCTTTTCCACATTAGGCAAAGTTTCAATATAAATCAGACTTACTTGGTCCGAGTTTAGAAGTTACGATACATATTCAACCATAAATAGTGATAAACTTCTCAACTCCGAACAAATAGGTTTTGCCTTTCAATCTTTCAAAATGCTACCTCTTTTAAAAATGCAATGTTTGGCATACATACTTGATTTCAAGGTTTGTAGATATGTTATGATGATCAAATGTCCTGTTGTTCATGAACTGTATCAAATAGTATCAAATGGGTCATTTTGATTGTACCGCAATAAAAGGATATAAAAGTTTTATATATCAGAGAAAATAGATTTCAATGCAATGGCTGCAAGAATGGAGGGCCTCTTACTCATATGTTGGGAATTCCAAGTCCACCTTTGTCAACCCTATATTGAATGGATTGTGAATTCATATTGTGTTGACTTGAGTAAATACAATGCTGGAGTTTGCAGTTCCTTTGAGAAAAATATGTATATTTTTTTTCAAAATAGAATCTGTAGAAGATACATGACAGCCCATGAAAATTTTGTGGAAAAAGAGTCATTTACTGTTATAAACTGTGTTTGAAAGGTGACTGAGCATATTGTAATGTACTTACGGATCAAGAATATATGTATACTGTCCATCGCTATTCTTTTCTTGCCTATAAGTCACATTGTATGAGATCATAGCCTCAATGAGGTTTGCCAATATGAATTTCTCGTTTTCACTGTATAGTTGAACATTGACCTACATTAGTCAAAATAAAATTTAGTTAATATAGTTAATGAAGATAAAAACATAAAAATGTTTGTTCTGATTAAACTGAATAATAAACTGATATTTTGGCATCAAAAGAAAATTGTGAACAACTCCATCAAATATCTGTAAGTATGCACCCCTAAAGCAAATAAATTAGATTGATGTTATAAAATATAAATACAGTACAGTACATAAAAGGAAAGCGGGCATACACAATCAAAATTATATACTCAACAGTAGACAACTTGACACCAGGGTCTAATTGTAAAACACTATCCATACTTACTGGCCTCATAGGTGGAAACATCAGCTCATAAAAATATGGTAAAAGTTCTGTGACTGCTTTACATTCATCCAGATTAGTTCTTGTAGCTGGTGATACATCAGATACCAGTGATTGTAGTGTGTTTAATGTCTTTGTCCTTTTCAAATGACACTACAAAAGAAGAAAAACCTGCTAGATCAGAATAATCATAAATATATAACAATCTGGTTCATTTATGTTTTGTGATCGTATTTCAATGGATGATCTAGTTGTGAGGTATTCACTTCCTAAAGATATCCAAACTCTTAATAAGGGATTACATCACTCTTGTGAGTGGGTTATCGGGATTTAGATCCACCAGTTCACTAACAACAAACTCAAAATCCATATCGTCAACTCGGCGGCCTATTTACAATATGGATTTCGAGTTTCGAGTTGTTAGAGAACGAGTGGGTCTAAATTTCGATGGCCCACGAACAAGAGTAATTTAAAAATATAACACGAAGAAATCAACATAACTGTTCTTCCAACATGTTTGCAATATTAAAAATATAGTAAAAGTTACATCTGAATATAGCAGATCCCAAGCTGTTACTTTCTTTAATTTATCAATTGAATTTTCAATTACAGAGTATACATTTAAATTGATTTTAAAAATATTCAATCTGTCGCAGCTAGTCGCCATTTTCAAAACATGTGTTCTAGTTGTTTGGTTAAAACCGTGCAGGTATAGGTCTATATCCACAGACGTGCGGGTATAAACCTATACCTGCACGCTTTTAGTGGTTGCCATGGAATTTTGTGGGTTGTCTTGACATAACTGCTAAACACGTAGAACAAATCCACCAATCATGACACAAGTTTTTTTCAAGTGATTATTAAAACACTTAAACACTTTTAAAACTCACCACAAAAGCCTATCTATTCTGTATAAAGGCCTATCTTCAATTCATGCGTGTAACTACTTATTGGATAGCTCACAAAAAAAAGAATATTTTCCATACTTATATTTTATGATAAGTTATTATCTATTCTATTTTAGGATTTACCATATTTTGAATCTTTAACAATTAAATAGTGCTTTAGAATATTCATAGTTTTAGCACTATAATGATGTATTAATCATTAATGTTACAGTATGAAAAATTATAGAAACAGTACAAACCTCGTAAGAAGAACTTCCAAGAATCAGTTTTGGTTTGAGTGCAGATGCAAACAGCAGATGGAAGGTGACTGGTACAAAGGCATAGAACTTCATCAGAGTGAATGACTGCGAACGTCTAATGCCTGCACTCAGACTATCAGAGAATTGCAACCAATCAGAAGCTAGTACAATCTGAAACAAACCACAATGAAAGGATTCTGTCCATTTTTTCGTGTAACTGATGTTAATACTAAATGTAACAGTTTATTTAGTAGTTTGAACTTTTTAATTTGAACATTTCCATTGTTTTCTTACCTCTGTTATTCCATTAACTTAGCAATGCAGCTGACTCATTGCTAGTCTATCTATAATTTATTCAAGATGCTGTAAGACTCTGTAAGATCCTAAGCCCATTCTGTGTATAATCATTCATATTAATAGCATGGACCTAAGTATTGTCTTATGAATTTATATGGATGTAATAATGATCTACTTACATTTTCCATGTGTGGATCTTTAGATTTCATAAGAAGATAGTTATCAAACAAACCTGAAATGAAAGTAAATTGTCAGATCTAATGGTTGTGGAAATGTCAAAGAAAAAGGGGAAACTTAATCTAGTGATTCTGATATATTTATTTCAAAAAAAGTAGATGAATTGGCCTGTGTTTGATGTGAAACAATTTGATGATGATGATGTGCAACAAGTTGATTACTTTGGATCGAGTAATTAGAATTAAACAGCAATTAAAATTAAAACTTTAAAAATTAAATACAAAAATTATATGCAAAGTGCATGAACAGTTTGTTGATTTTATAATAAGTTGTGAACTTACAAACATTTCATGAATAGTTCATGAACTTCAATCAAATACCAGTCTTATTGATTATAAGTGGAATGAGATACTATCTAAGATGGGGACTATCTACCAAGCAGCGTGGGTGGGAATTGGATTTCCTACACTCCTCGTCATTGCTTCTCTGCTGTTCTTGATTTGCGAGGCATATGCTTGTTGATTGTTGATTGCGTACTGACTACTTAACCGTAGACATCTTTCACTGTGTACATTTACTAGACATATTTTAAAGCGATCAACTAGTAAATGATAATTAGTTGGCATGTAACTACCTCCCACCTACATGTGTCATATTGCGACTGGTTCGAGCTAAACTGAATCAAATTATTTACATTGGAGTGCATGATAACAACTCACTAATTAATTAAAGTATTATAAATGTTTCATGCAGTTGCTTTATGTTAAAAAACAATAATGCGCACCTTGAATCATTTTATCATATTCAGAGTTTGATGAAACAGCATGAAGAATGTTGTAAAAGCGTGCTGAAAGGCTACTTTGCTGCTTGTCGAATGAAAGATGACGTCCAGCATTAAGAGCTGCCAAAGGATCCAGAATAAATGGATCATTATGTTGTGATTTGTATGTATCTTTTTTAGGTAATTGGAATATTTCCTGCCAGATATTAAATAGGCCTTTCTTGAAATCTTTTTGACCAATGTCAGCACTTTTCACATGATCTGCTCTCAGTTCTCCATGTTCATTGCATATGAACTGAAAAGGCATAAAAAAGAAATTACTATGAATAAAATGATCTTCTAAAATATAGAAAAGGTTTTCAACAATCTCATTGGTCTAAATAGCGTGAATGATATCCTAGGGTAAAAAATGGCTCCAAAAATCGGAAAAAACCGCTAGCTTCAAAACGTTTGATCTGTGATAAAATGCAGAAGTTACAATTTTGTCCAAGCATAATCCAATAAATACGTCAATTATGGCAACCATTTACAAAACGATTTTTAGTCCAAGATGTTTATTTTTAACAGAAAACATAGTAAGTAAGTTAATTTGGTTGCGTAGCATTCAAAATAAAAACACAGAATGATAGACAATTATAGGCTACGCTGTTTCAAGGTAAACAAAACATATAAATAACAATTACTGTACTTCATTAATTTCCTGGATAGTTATTGTATAATTTATATTAGAGGCGGCTATTTGTCTATTCAACAATATTTATCTTGTTGTGGAATTCCATTTTCCTGGTTTATGAATTGAAATTGAATCTTAAATTGTAAATTTCTGAGTTGAAATTTACCGTCAAATGAGATTCCAAAGTTTGCTTTACTTTAGAAAAGGGTTACCACACACTTACAAATGTTTGTATTCATATCTTCTAAATGAGAAAAAGTTGGGAGACACTCAGGAGCTAGAAATCACTCGCTTGAAGCTCATGATTTTTCAGCGCTTTACCTGTGTCTCTCAAGTTTTTCTTGTTTAGTAAATATGAATCCAAACATAGCAAATGTGTGGAAAGCCTTAATTAACAGGTTGGTCATACATTGAAATGATGACACATCTTTTAAGTGAAACCCTGTCAATGAATGTGATGAATATGAGGTGAGACCAATTGATTAATTGCTCATAAACATAAACAAATTCCTCAAAAAGGAATTCAGCTGTTTACGAACTGTTGGTGGTTCATCTATTAACTAGTTATATCAAAAACTTAAAAATTCATAACAGGAGGTTTTTTCAAATAATCACAACAATATCGTGAAAATGGTTCCATTTCCTGTTCATAAACTCCATGAATGTGTCACACAGGAGATTTTAGCCATCCATTTCAACCATAGAAGAAATTGAGGATTTCCAGTACAACATGATTACCCAGGCCCCATAAAGGCCCCATAATGACATAGGGTTGAATAACAGAAAGAGAAAGTTGAATAGCTGGAAGAGAAAATGAAGTAAGACTTCCCATCTGACATTTTTATATTCATTTTGTTGATATTTTATCATGTTAGCCTACTAAGAAAGAAATATGATAGATTGTGCCCAAGTTTACTGTATGCAAAAGGAAGAAAGATGGAAATTTGCCAATCAGATGGTTTTGACTTAAAATGAAACATGCTTGTAACACGTAATGGATTACTGAATCAGAATATGTTTACAGTTGATTAAAAAGTGATTATTGAACCTTGAACAAATCTGCATGCTACTAAAGTAAATGACATTTATCTCATGATGATTATCAATGCTTGGCTTGCAGGTTAAATAGGTTAGTGTAAATTTTATCAGATCAGCAAAATGCTTTAGATGTCATCCTACCTACCTTTTAAACACTTTTGGCGAATTGTATAATCAAATACAGTCAATATCACATAATACGTTATCGTACAATACATTTTATTGAGTAATACTTTAAAATATTCTTGTCCTGGACAGATGTGGTGGAAACTAGCGGATCAAATTTTATGAATGAAATGAATGATTGTTCGATGTTGTTTGGCAGGAATTATTAAAAACATACTCAAATGTGTACGTCGCAAGAATGATAATTTGTTCACATGATGTTTGATTTTGAATTACAATTTTTAATCAAGAATTTAATGGAAAATGCAGAGAGGTGATTTTATTTCCAAGCAGTAAACTTGAGACATGAATAAAAAGGGTGTTCATCATTTATTCATTTATATAGTAATTAAAACAGAAAATTGTTATTTAATTTGAGCTAGTTTTTCAGAAATAATTTATATGAACAATGAATATGAACAATATTTCTTTACAAAATCATGCGCTGGGAAAGTCTACGGCCCCATTGTGAAATTTTCGCGACATTTTCTTTGTTTACTCTATATTGTCTTGATTTCTATTGTTCTTACAAAATCGCGTATTACGTTAATCGCGGAATGCGCTATTTTCTTTGGGATCCCAACGATAACGTATTATGCGATATTGACTGTATTAGGTTCAATTATTAACTTGCAGTGCACTGGCAGCTCAGTGGCAGAGTGTCCAAACTCTGTGCGGGAGGCAGGGGTTCGATTCTGCGTTGGTGTACACATGTTTGTATTTGTCTGTAAATCTGTTCATGCCCCCCCAATATACAACTAGTTGTGCTTATTTATACCATTCTTATACTTGTGCTTATAGGGGGACTATCGGTTATATAATATGTAATTAACTGAAAGGTGTAAAAGCTATCATATATGATACTTTGAGAGTGAATCAAATCCAATGACCAATTATTCACATAATAATCTTGGGAGAGATGAACCAATTTCTCATTCTCTTGAAAACAAGACTTACCTGTAACGTATTCAAACATGAACGTATATCATTTTGAGTCTTCTCACATAAAATAGCAAGTGATGCCATATCGACGCGCATGTCTTCAAATTTTGAAATCTGAAATAGATGACAAGATGTTTAGATCAATTGCTTGGTATCTTCAAAAACCAAGTTCTTTATTTTTCACTTAACAACTATCCATTGCTATGGTTATTAGTTATTTTATTATTATCTACTCCAGTATGTATCTATTGTTGCTGTTATATGCTCAGAAGTCTAAGTCTTGGGATTATGAAACGGTGTAGTCATTCATGCATGTGCTAGCATGCCAGCAGGTCGATAATACAAAATATGAATTGGCATTTCAATTAAATGCAAAGAATGTTTATGCTTCCCATCTTCTCTAATTGGTCTGATATAGGCTAGGCTTTGTCCAATATTAATATTAATAATAATTAATGAAAGTCCTTAACTATCTATAAAATAAATATTCTAGGGACTGTACAATATGATTTTATCCTGGATCTTTAATAGTAATAATAATAATATAATAACTTTCAAATAACGCTAAGACTATAGAAATATTCAAAAACTGCTTAAATTAAAAATTATACTATTAGAAAGTTATATTTATATATATCTACATTCAAAATAAATAAATAAGTATACTTGGCAATAATGATAAAATAAAACTTGTTAAAAAATTAACAGATTTTACAATAAATGCCAACGCTAATGAATATATTTGGACAACGTTTCGACTTTCACAAAAAGCCATTATCAAGTTTAAAAAATATGGGAGCAAATTAACTAATTATACTAAAATGATAGAGTTATACAATTTACATATCTTACCAAATAAGGACAAGAATTATTTTATTTGTTTTATTTCAAGTCTCTTAGGACCATAAAAATGATTTTATTGAATCCGATTGCGTATTCAGAGAAGGCTTTATTTCACGAATAAACAACATTTCAAAAACTTTGCAATCGAATTTTGTTTTGCATTGTTGTAAAACTGAAAACGATTCGTGAAAATTGTCCGTGTTCCCATGGTGATGTTCTTTCACATGGTTTCCGATCATTTTAGATTTGTGCTCATCTATGTGTTTGTGGAGATGTCGGCAGGTGTACCCGAAATAGCTTGCTTCACATTGATATTTGTACACAACGCAATGCTGGCTAACAAGAGACGGTTTCTCTTTGTGATGTCGTAGATCGTCTTGCAGCTTACGACTTTTAAAAGCGGATTTAAACTTAACTTTACTTAATTTACTATTTCAACAACATAACTCTTAATAGTAATAATAAATACTATAATAATATAACATTTTAAAGCGCTTATATCAAGAAGTTGTAAGCGCTTTACAATATAACTGAGATTCGCAAATTAATATATAATATATATGTAAACTATGTAAACTAGTTAAAAAAGAAGTGTCAATAATTATGAAATTAATATCTACTGTCTATAAACCATGCGTGAAAACTGGGTAAAAAGGAAGTGTCAATTAATAAATTAATGCTACATAATATCTATAAAACTATGTATATGTAAACTATGGGTAAAAATTAAAAAGAATTTAAAATTAACCATTAAATCCAGCATATGCTTCACAAAAGAGATGTGTCTTTAGTTTGGTTTTAAAGATTGTCAAAGAAGAGTAAGATCTGAGAATATATAGAAGTTTATTCCATGATGTTGGAGCAGCTACAGAGAATGCACTATCACCATAAGATTTGCACTTGGTGCGTGGTACTAATAACATACGTTTTGTCCTTGAGCGAAGGCATGGTTGAGGTGTATAATCCTCTAAAATTTCTTTTAAATACTCAGGTGCAAGGCCATTAATAGACGTGAAAGTTAATAGACAGGAAGCCAATGTAGCTCGTACAGAATAGGTGCAACGTGTTCTTGGTACATGTTATTAAACGAGCGGCTGCATTTTGAATTCTTTGTAGCTTACAAATAAGGTGTTTGGAAATGCCAAGGTACAAAGAATTGCAATTGTCTAATTTGGAAGTAACAAAGGCATGAACTAAAATCTTTGTTGTTTCCAAGTCAATATACTTCCGGATTTTTAATAATCGACGTAAATGATAGAATGAAGACTTGCAAACATTGCTAATGTGGCTGGACATGGATAGATTTTCATGAAAGATAACGCCAATATTACGTGCTGATGTCGATGGGTATATACATTCATTACCAATGCTCACAACTACTTCACTGGATACTTTGCGAAAACGAGAATTGATTACTAGTAATTCTCTTTTTTCTCTACGAGCTTAAGTTTGTTTCTATACACCAAGCTATCTATTTCAGTTACGCATGTTTCAATTTTAGAAAATGCAGATTGGAGATCATCATCAATCGAGGGCTGAAAGGTAACTAACATTTGTATATCATCAGCGTATAGGTGGAATGGCACGTTGTGTTTCTAAGAATGACATGTATGAGTGAGGTATATAATAAGTATAGACGTGGTCCAAGGACTGATCCTTGAGGCACTCCACAGCTCAGGCTTCTTGAAGTTGATTTAGAACTATCAATGTACACAAATTGCTTCGATTGGTTAGGTAAGATTGAAACCATTGTATGGCAGAATCTTTTATGCCAAAACGAGATGACAACCGTGATGGTAATATGGCATGATCTACAGTGTCGAATGCAGCAGAGAGGTCTAAAAGTAAGAGAATGGCACAGCCATGGCTATAAACAGTTCGTAATATGTAATTTTGAACACGAAGAAGTGAAGTTTCAGTGCTGTGGTGCTCTTTGTATGTGGATTAGAAAAGTTCATTTAAGTTGTTATTGCGCAGATACTTCTTCATCTGTGAGGCTACAGCATTTTCAATGCTTTTAGAGACAAACGGAAGGTTAGAAATTGGTCGGAAATTTCGGAATTCTTCAAGTCAAGCGAAGGCTTTTTGAGGGCAGGAGAGGGTGCACCAATCTTCATTGTAACTGGGACACTTGAGGATTTGATTGAAAGGTTTACGATTTTGGTGATGATTGGAAGTAATGTAGAATAAGATTTCTTCAATACAGTAGAATGTATAGGGTCTAGGATGCATGATTTAGCAGCAGAATGACCAATTAAACTAGAAAGTTCATCTTCAAATATGGAATGTATTAGTTCAGACCGACAATAGATGAAATTGTTATCAGCTGGCCTGTTTGTATGGTTAGTTATATCAGCCATGCCGTTCCTTAATGCTCACAATTTTATCAGTAAAAAAATCAGCGAATCTGTTGGTAGGCTGAGATCTGTTGAATCAGAAGTTGGGAAATGATATTGAGGTTTTGAATGAAGAATTTTAGAAATAGTTTTAAAAAGCTGTTTTTGATCAAGTCTATGTTCATGGATAATTGATGAATAGAATTTCATTTTTGCTTCATATATCATAGTGTTAACATAAAGGCATTGTTCAGCATAAAAATTCCTGTCAACAGTCATTTTAGAGAATCGTCAACGCCGTTCAAATTTGCGACGTATTGTTTTTGGACCGCTATCTCAGTACAGTACCATTCTGAGTTAGGACGGACAGTTATAACACGTCGCTTTAGTGGCGCCTGAGCATCTAGTATATAGGAATGTACCTTGTTGTAACGATCCGCAGCATCAGTTGGATTTGAATAGGATGATGACGATATCTCTGGTTCTGCAATGTCTGAACAAAGCTTATCGTAATCGATGTTTTTCAGTTACGGTATATTATAACTCTCTTGTCATGTTTAGGCTTTTCAAGTGCGAGAGTACAGTTTAACGCTAGATGGTCTGAAATATAAGCGTCGTTAACGGTGAAATTATCAACAAAGTTTCCATCTTTTCTAGTAATGATCAAATCTAAAGTATGCTTGCTTTTATGAGTGGCGACATCAATGTGCTGTTGTACATTGAATGAGTCGATTATATCAAGGAATTTAACAGATAGTGAGTCCGATTTTTTATCAACGTGGATATTAAAATCACCAACAATAAATACTTTTCCAGTTGAAATAATCCAAGCTTCCAGCATCATAGAAAACTCATCAAAAACTCTTGTCTTTACATTGTTAGATTTTTGATATTTAAAAGGTAATACAATTCGAATTATATCTTCATCTTTATTTACAATTTGGCTATTAAAAAACATTAAAATCATACTTTGATAAAACGGAATTTAAAAGATTTTCAGGGTATAAAAGATTTCTAAAATTGACGTTATACATTTACATTCAAGGTTAAAAGCAATTGTGCCGCAGAACATAAACGAATTGCGCGAATAATGAGAGTTTTTAAAAGGACTGTCTTGTAGCGTTCATCTACATGACTTTTAAAATGAGTTAATAGACCAGTGTCCGTGGTTTTATGGTAAACAGCGGATCTAATGTTGTTATCTCGTTTTTCTAATAAAAGCCCAATAAATGGAAATCGCTTGTTGTTTTCTATTCCATTGTAAACTTTATTGAACAGTGAAATGTTTGCAAGCAATCAAGTAGATACTCTGCTGTCTTTTGGTCTTTTACAATAGTAACGGTGTCGGCAACATAGCGATGATAAAATCGTGGTAACTCTGTTAAGAGCTGAAATTTTAAACAATATAGTTCCCAATGAATAGGCCGAGGTACATTTTTAAGTAAGCCAGTATTAGACTTCAGTGTTCTGTTCGGCATATACCAGCTTATCATGTCTTTTAAATATGAATGCGCTTTTCCTTTCAAGCATTTAAATTTTATAACAGAAATTTTGAACATTATTCCCCATTTGACTGGAAGCCAATGCAGTTCGATCATTGCAGAAGTAATATGGTTGAATTTTGGTACATGTAAGATCAAACGAACGGGCGCATTTTTCACTCGTTGCAGTTTGTGTAATAGGTATTGTGGTATTCCATAGAGTAGCGAATTGCAATAATTAATGTTCGTCATAATGAAGGCATGAATTATCGTTTTCATAGCATCTGGTGTCAGAAATTTTGGATACGGCGAATTCTGTAGAGTTGGTAAAATAATTTGGAGCACACAGATGATACCTGTTTGTTGAGTTTGAGTTGTTGGTCTTGATGTACTCCTAAATTTTTAAAAGAAGTAGCAGGCACAATGGAGTTGTTTCCAATTTTAATCCCATCAATTGATATTTTGGATAGCTGGATAGGCGTCACAATCAGCATTATAATTTCAGTTTTATTGTCATTTATCATCAATTGATTGGATAGCATCAATAATCTAATTTCTTCCAAACAGACCTCCATTGATTCTATACTGTTCTTAGAATGTTCTCCATCAGGCTTGAATGAAATATACCATTGATTATCATCTGCACATCCGTGTACAGACGGCAGGTGCTTTCTTATTGAGTTGTAAATAGCGCTGATATACATCAAAAACCATGGGACCTAAACAACTCCCTTGAGGCACACCGCAAACAAGTACCGTTGTACTTGAAATTGTATTGAATACTTGAACTTTCTGTAGGCGACCTCGGAGATATGACTTAATCCATGCAAGGACAATTTGCCGCTACTATCCCAAATTGACTTTCTAATGATGAACACAAGGCTCCATGGGAAACCGAGTCAAATGCAGCACTTAGATCCAGCATGACTAACAGATTGACTCTTTGATTGTCCAAATATTTGAATATGTATCTGACTGGACTTGCAAAAGAGCTGTTTCTGTGCTGTGGTACTTTCTGTAGGCTGATGAGTAAGTTGGAATTAGATAATTTGATTGATTTTGATTGGCCAATTGGGCAGCAGCAGCACTCTATGTTAGTTTAGATACATATGGCCAGTTACTAAAAGGTCTAAAGTTATTGAATAATACGTCAAGTCTAAGGCATCTTCAGAATTGGTGTTAAAAGGGCATATTTCCAAATGTCAGGGAAATGTGCAGATTGAAGAGAATATTTATTAGTTTGGTGATAACAGGAAGCAATGTATCCAGACATTTTTTCACGAGCCATGTTGGGTTCTGGGTCCAGAAAACATGTTTTACTTGCTGATTTGGAAATTAAAGCTGTCACATCATCTTCCGTAAACAGCTCAAATTGAGAAAATGTTGAATTCGATTCGTTGTTATTACGCTCATGTTGGACACGGACAATTGATTTGGTTTGACTTCTTTTGATCTCCAGAAGCATCTGTAACTAATCCAGAAATATGTTTATATTTCTGAGATTTAACAGTATTAGTGAATACATTTCTTGATTTCTTGAACAACATATAATCTGCATCTGACCTTGAACTCAGCCAATTTCTTTCGCATTTCCTTCTTATTCTTCTTAGATTGGCAACATCGTCATTGAACCAAAGTCGTTTTGGCCGAACAAGGGATCATTTTATATTTCAAAGGAACATACATGTCAAGTAATGTAGATAACGAATCTAGCTAGCAAGTTGCTAAATTCTCTAGATCAATTACTTTCAGGAGGTGACAAACTAAAATCTCCCTATTTGACAAGTCATAAACAGCAAATGAGTGATCTGACAAATAATGGGTGGCGATTGGTGCACTGATATTGAAATCACAATCCTTACGAGTAATAAGTAATAACGAGGTATAAAGAGTGTCCGGATATATGTGTTGTAATAAATACATGGTTCTGCAGTCTTATGCAATCAAGAATATTCAACAAATTCATTGCATGTAGATCATCAGGTTGATCAGCATGTATATTAAAGTCCCCAGATATAATAATAGGATATGTTGAAATTGCCAATGTTTCCAAATATTAAACTTTAAATTCCTCAAAGAAAACAGAAACACTTATAGAATATATATCATGAATATGACACTCACGATTATCAAGGATTCAACTGTATTCAGAGTACTCAAATGATCATGTTTGACCACCCGAAGCCTTATGCAAGCTAAAATTTGATCTACATAGGACACCTGTCCTACCACCATTCCAATGTTCTCTATAGTGATCATCTTTCATCTATAGTACATCCTTCTATGGAGATAGCGTTTGACAGCATCATTTGACAGCATCAGTCTCTGTGATGGATTATATAATCAGCTATCGTTTCGGGTTTGTTTTGAATAGATCTTGCATTAACAACAGCCATAGTAAGATACTTTCCTTCACGCGAACTGTGTCGTGGGATTATTGCTGAGTTTTAATGGTTTACACCTGATTGAACATGATGTCGAATGGACTCATTTGATTGTACTGTAAATGTATTGTTTTTGATCGTTAACAACTTCTTCGCTGTAGTTGCTACTGATCTTTTGTTAATATTTTAAGATCCTTATTTTTCTACCGACTCTTGTTTTTCTCTCTTGTATTTGCATTCTTTCCGTTGGAAATAAGAAGTGTAATGCGTTGAAACCATTAATGACACCGACAATCCACGGTCATTCAATTTGAGAATCTCCTCTACGCTGTACAGCAACACCATCACAATAACTTATCCAAAATAGGCAAACAAATAGTTTGATAACTGAACGGAGCAATATATTAAAATAATTAAAATAATATCAAGCAATATGCGTATACGTATATTTGGTTAGCAACATTGGCTTAGTAGCAATATAAGTAATCCCAAAAACCCACTAGAGAGTGAGGAGTTTAATAATTTTTACTAGCTGAATAACATTTACTTCAATAAAGCTTAATACATAAAAGAGAGTTCCCAAAGCTGTATGCTCAACCATCAGTTTCGTCATCTTTCAACCATTTGTTTTGTAAATGGTATCATTATAACTGCTGATTTTTAAACCAGGTTTGAAAGTTTCGGTTAAGTTTTGTTTCTATTTTTGGTTTATAATTTGTATATAACTGAAACAAAGCGCCCGACCACAGGCTACCATTTTAAACTGGGGTTTTCCCCCCATTTGATTATCATAGCCATCGATATGCATCGTTGACGCTATGGATACTTAGTATGGGAATTTTACTAAACTTCAAAAATAGAAAGCAATTTATGACTTGGATGTAGTTGTAATTTCTCCTACACATGTATTCAGCAAAATATGTCAACTCCTTGACTATTATACTTACAGTAAAATAAATGTGAGCTACATTTCAAATCTCTGCAGATCCTCCAGCGAACGCAGGTAACTCATTGCTAGTATTTTAATATTTCTACATATAACTTTAACATACTCATATTCATTATTCTCTTATTTCTAACAGCCTCAAATTAATTAATTTATCTTTTTAAATTGTAATATAAATATAAGGTTCCCGGAATAGATACCCGGGTCCTGTCCGAGTCCTGAAATTTCCTTCAATTTCTTTTCTAGATTTTTTGTAACATTTTGTTTTCGTTGAGAAGATATTTATGAAAGTCATTTCTGCAAACGAATTCTGCTAAGCTTTCCCTATTTGTGATACTGAGGTGTTTATGTGAACAAGTTTTGAAACTAGAGAAATATTGATGAAAAAATACTTGCAACATAAATTACAAACATCATTGTTCTATTTGATTAACATTCAAGCCGAAGTGTTTTAGATTCCATGTTTTTTTCTAAGATTCATTCTCAATATATGTAACACATACACACTTTGAAAGTTGTATTTGTTAACCAGTATCTGTAAATCTCAGGCCTAGTTGATCTTTTTCATGTTTTACCTGAAGGAGTCGTTGTGAAAGACGTGCTGATAATGTCTCAGGGAAATTGACACACAGTGACACATGTTTCAACTGTCGCAATGCTGGGACGTATCTGAAATAACAATGCGATATAGTTGCAAAACACTTTATTGACACATTCTGTAAGATGCAACAAAGTAAACATACAAAGTAAAGGTGTGCGTTAGATTTCCTGAAAATTGACCACGGGTACAAACTATTAAATCCGAATCCGATCTAATCAGCATTTCAAGATTAAGAATTAATCCGATCCGCTCTGAAAAGTTTTATCCTAAATGTAAAAAAGTTCAAAATGTTTTGTAACCTTTTAAAATATTTTAATGATGTAATGTGACTGTTTTCAAGGGAGATTATTAATAGCATTGCCGATTATAGAGTTGTAATAGTCACAATGACAAAGATAGTTTGGATTAAGTATGTGATAAATGTTGTTGAATGTAGTTCAGGTGATATTAAACTTAGATGTACTAAGGAATCTCAGGACGCCTGTCAATCATGGTAAGGGTCTGGGAATAGGAATCAGACAGGTCACATGATGAAATCCTCAATTGGGAACAACTAAGGTCCTGAGACCTCATTCTTGCACATGCTGTTAGTTTACCTCTGATATATCCAAGTTCGCTATCTCTTAATCTAACATTGATTGGTTTATCCCGTTACTTATCACTAACGACATTCTCATCATAATCATATCTCGTACATTTATGTCATATCATCATACTGCTCTGACCTCAGCGTCAAGCATATCTAGTGCAATCATTTGGATGTCATCATACGACTCGACCTCAGTGTCAGTCAAATCGTCTCTCTGGTCAGCCACGTCTGCACCAATTCAACAATATTCTCCAGATCGTCATATTAGAATCGCTCGCATATTCACAGCGTCATACTCACACAGTTGTTGCTATTCCTGATATCTTGATGTTTGTGATCGTTTGCTTGCAAGCTTTTAAACAATAGTTCATACAATCTGTTCAACTGTATCACTAATATCAATCTGAATCATGAATCGGAAGAAGGTGGGGATTTCTTTCCCACCCTCACCCCATCATCCAAGTAAAAGTAATGAGGTGAGTATATTAAACTCCACTGTATTGTCAGTGTGACTGGTTTTAGTGGTGGGGACATGCCTCTCTTTCAGCCTGCTTGTATCCACAATGGCTGCATCCCACCATCCAAGCACCTATGCCAAATTCTAGAATCTTAGGCAGTTAAGTTTAAATGTTGTTAAATACAATAAAATACCATTTTTCTGACAGAACAATGCCAATTTGTTCCAATCTGGTCTGAAAGTTGAAACTCAATCTTAATCCTATTTGAGATCCGTTCAGATTCGGATTCACACATTTTTAATGCATAGTAACACAAATGAAAGCAGGCTCTCTAAAAAGAAATAATAGTACTGTATGGGGACCACCAAAACTTATAGAAAAATTTACCATAATCAAATGAAATCAGCAAAACTACTATGGTACAGAATAATAACAACAAAAGCATGCACCGGTAATCATGATATTCAATATTTTTCAATCACTGATGAATTGTGGAATGTCCCTATTAGAATGGTTGCAATACCTTACATGAGATTGTTATTCTATTTATCAAGGTCATTTGATAGACAACAATTTGAGAATATGTTTGTCTTTGATGGTATTGTTCTTGTGAAAACAGTTTATGAATGTTACGTGATCTAATTTTCATAAACATTTCATAAAAAGTCTGTAAAAATGCCATTTAACGTTCACAAACTAGTATACAAACTGGTTACATTAAAGAGTTTCGAATGACCAGCAGCCTTTGCTTTGTTTTGTTGTTTTGATTACAAGAAACGAGGCTAATCCTCGGGAAAGTGACGTCAGCGCCACGTCAGAGGATTGTCCTCGTGGCTGTTGCTACGGAAAGACAAGACAGAAAATAGTCTGGTTTATCAATTTCAGTTTTGGATAAATCTCAATTCTTACTTGTCGAAACGCAAAGTTTATGGCTATAGATATCCAACAAATGTATACGGCTCAAAAATGAATAGCGGACTGGGAGTCACACAGTCCGATTATCTGTCTGAGAAGTTTGACGCAAATCAAAACAACTTGGATAAAATGTACTTTCAAATCAACACTAAATAAATTCATATGATTCTAAATTTTACAATTTACGTGCATAAATACTGCAGAAAAACAATGCAATATAAAACATACATAGGTATGTAACTAACTATTTTTAGACGAAGCCTACGTGTAACGTGTTTACAAATATAATTTTGAGTCAATGATCAAAGTATCCGTAGTAAAAATCGAATTCACCTGGTGTTATAATTTCATTTTGTTTCGGCTATAAATTTCGATTTTGAATGCTAGCAAATCTCTTCCTGTTCTTTCAATCCCTAATATTCTTATATCAAGTAAACACCAACATGAAATTTTGAATCAGTCGAGTTCTTGTAATTTTCCAAACCAGTTCGTTGATAAATAACTTGGCAGAATGCTTCCATGCTCGTTTTACGAAATGTTTTGCAAAATCGCGTGTGTGTGCAAAGGAGACACAAAGGCGGGCTGTGTATCATGAAAACGAGTGATTGAAATCTGGGTCCAGATTTCAAAGACAAAAATATACAAAGGCTGCTGGTCATTTTATGGTCTTTAAGTGTGCATTAACTATTTATGAGTTGTTCATGAAAAGCTCTAAAAAAATATTTAAAGAATTAAATTGTGAATTGTTTTTTAAAAGGAGTTTGTGAAGAGTTCGTTA
Source organism: Haliclystus octoradiatus (assembly GCA_916610825.1). Taxonomy (NCBI): domain Eukaryota; kingdom Metazoa; phylum Cnidaria; class Staurozoa; order Stauromedusae; family Haliclystidae; genus Haliclystus; species Haliclystus octoradiatus. Next base: position 17,912,136 of record OU744449.1, on the reverse strand, counting down.
TGTTCATAAAGGTCATGAAATCAACAATATTTTTAAGGAAATAATCCATAAACTGTTGATAAGGTGTTCATGAAAAGTTCATAAATGTCCATTAAATTCATTAATTGTTCATGAACTTAGTACATGAACTGTTTATGAACTGTTCATTAACTGTATATAAGTTGTTCATGAAGAGTTCATGAACTTACAAAAAGTTAAATCATGAACTGTTTATCACGTGTTCCTAAAGTTCATGAATTCAACAATGAAATTAACGCCAAATACAATTAACATAATAAATCCTGCAGTCAATGAACAATAATTCAAATCGATGTAAAACAAAGCATAATAGACAAATATTCAAAAATGATTAAACGCAAAGATAAGATGATAATATTTTTCATTCACTTACTGATCATTGCAAATGCATATCACTGGTCGTTGAATAACAAGTTGCTTTGTTTTCTTTTTCTTTGCAGATACTAAGTATTGATTATAAAATAGTAAAAACGTTATGTAGACGCTTTCTTATAGCAGAAATAAATGACGGTATAACTTTGCAATAGATGATATCTTATTCACTAGATAAAGACGTCAGAAACAGTAAGAACTTTCAAAAGCACATCATATTTATGAATATTTGATTAAATAGTTTGTGCATAATGTTACCATGCTTCATCACCATTTGCCTGCACAAGTGACTTAAGAATATCATTGTCTGCGTCTTAGATATTCAGTACGCTTCACTTGTGGCTCCTAGCATCATGTGTGCAGGTAAATTGCAATGAAACATGGCAACCAAGAACCATTTTCTAAATTCTTAAACATTGGTTGTGTGATTGCGTCTAGAAAATTGCACATTGATGAAACTTGTGTCCAGCCTTTCTTCTATGCAACTATTGTACTGATGTGATTCAAAACAAAGAGATAAAATAGCCATGAGATAAATATTTCTTGGTATTTATAGGGTAAGGTAAAAACAAAATTTTAAGAAAGATGTCTCACAAGCAAAAATGGTGAAGCATAAACACAAACATACTAACCGTTGCCTTGGTTCACTTTCAATGCTTGCAACAGAACATTGATTGTTTGCTGTTAAAATAGAAAAGGTAGATCTCCAGTAAAATACAGTTCAGAAATTCATGAACATTATTTTTATGAACCTATATCAACAATTTATGAATAATTCATAAACAAGTCCATGAAAATTGGGAAACTTTTTTTGCAGGGGAATGTTCTTGTTGGAACCAATACATCATCACAGATCAGATTGTTGATCGGAAAAATTATTGCTGATAATTACAACATCCTCTCTTAACAAACAAATGAGCAACTGAGATCAAACCAATTGCCAATGGATTAAGGTATAATTGAAGGCAAATATTGTGGCAATGTAAGGATCTAATAAAGTGTAGAGCCCTTGACAATCCTACCAATTGGGCATGGAATATAAAAATACACAGAAATGACATGAAATTAAATATAAGCATGCTGATATATTGTAAATCTAATTTCCAAAATGTTCAATTGAAGCAAAATGAATATTTCAAAATATTTCCATATGAATCTCTCTATATAATATTCAAACTTGTCTAAATAATTTCAATTCATTGATGATCAGAAATACAACAAAATAATAGTAATAACTCACCAAAGGAGCACCATCAATCTCATCAATTATGAGGCAATTCGGTCTTTTGTTGTCTCCTATTACAGCTTTCATTTGAGTAGCATTCTCTATTCTGTTTTTGAAAATCTCTGGGGATCTGTCATCACTGCAATTATACAAAATACTGTTAAATGATTCCAAAAACAACATTGTGCATATCATTTTTGCTATTGTGCAATCAAATAGAATTAATGAGTAATAAAATGATGTGTGTGTATTATAATGCATGCAAATTTTAAATTCTTTGTTGTGCACCCTTGTGAAAAAAATCTATGAGTTCATGAACATTTGAGCAATTACATTCACAAACTTATGAATTGTTTTCACAAGGGAATTACGGGCATAGGGCTCATATTAACATGTAGGTTGAAGACACACAAAAGGTTGTGCTGACATTCTCAACATTCAACATTTTCAACATTTACTCAAATACCCGTATTACACTCATACATCATTTCAAATGTAAACTTAAATTTTATTTCATAATCAATAAACATACCTGGCATTCATTTCTACGACATTATAACCAGCATGTCTAGCAATCACATGAGCCAATGTAGTTTTACCCAAACCAGGATTACCACAAAGCAGTGCAACCTATATACAAAAAGGTAAATGTTTAAGATTTAAAAATAAATGAAAAATAATTCCATCATATAATAATTTAGGTTTTTCTGCAACTTTTGCTTTGAAACGAAGAAAATTATTTCAAGGTCGGGTCATTGTCGAACAATTTGGATGATTGCATATTCAGATAAATGAAATAAAAATCATTGGCAACCTTGACTTGCACTTCAGCGGACTTACTTTGTATATCGTCTGAAAACGAAACATGACAAGCTCAACTAGAAAATCTATTTATGGACTTTCCTAGCTTTAGTAAAATCTATGCTGCAAACATATATCCGAATATATGTGGTTACCGAATAATTGTTTCCCTACATAAATTATTACATGAAGAACAATTTTAATAATTCAAAAACATAACCTTACGACATCTGGAAATACTACTCACAAGTTCATGGAAAGTTTTCATGAACTGTTAGAAAATGTCATTAACTCTTAAAGGATGTAACAAACAATTATAAATTTCATTTAAGAGTTCATGCACTGCACATGGCTATCCTGCTCTATTGTGATTTATCTGCACGAGTGACGCTAGGAGACACAAGTGAAATGTATATCCGGGCCATAAGCAAGGATACTTTTGCTTCCCGAGTGCAATAGAGCCTGTTTCTAAATGGATATATGCAAAAACATTGATGAACTTTCTGGATTGTTTAATATTTCAACAAAACCATCAACTTTAAAAACAAACAAAGGCGATGCAATTATTTGTCCAATCACATATTGCTTGTGAATCACATAATTCTGGGTAACAGAGTTAATGTGATCACAAAGAAATGACAAAATGAGAGTATGTAGCACCATTTTAACTTGCGAATGATGGAGTGTTTATGATCATGGAAGACATAAAAAAAGGTTTTTGAATTTTATTGAACTCAACACAACCAGATAAATTAATGCAAACAAACGTTAAATAGCGTCTCAAATGACAACATATACAAGTCTGAAGTTTTCTAATTTTATATTTACATTTACGGATCTGAATTGATCTTACAATTTTTGATCAGAGATTGAATTGGAAAGAGGTTGATCCGACTGCCTTACAACTCACGGCTTATTGACGATTTCATGTTTCTTTGCAAACCTTGACACTGTTTGTTTACTTTAATGAATTTATCTAAAGCTATAAGTTGATTGCTTCGACCAATCAACTTGCTAAGAATCATTCCATTCCATCATTTTAGTAAGTAAATTACATTTGCGAAATTTTCTTGAACATTTCACAAACAGTTCGTGATGAACAACAATCAATGTTGACACAGGGCATAGTCTAGCAGATATAAAAACAGCAGGTTTCTCACATTCTTTAGACACGTTTGCTGGCAACCATATCACTTCTCATATTTAATTGTAGGTAGATGGCTTAACTGCTTATCAATGTTAAATATGTTTTATTTTTTATTAAATATTGGAAGATAAAATGAAATTAGATTAGATTGAACAACAAATAACTAAACTATAAGAATGTCAGAAAAACGTTAATGCTAATAAATTAAAATAGAAATATTTTCAAATACGGATTTAAAATTCACACAATTTTATTGATTGCTGCTATTCTATAATCTATAGATAAGGAATTGCATGGTTTTGCCCCTAAAAGGAAGAACCCTTTCTACCACATTAAGTTTTAATCAAGTTGACACTGGAACCATCATTTGTTGTGCTTTTTGTGTGTGTTTTAGAGTGAAGTAATTGGTAAATGCATCACAAACAAAATAGGTGATAATAAACGGGTTGTGGTATTAACAGTAGCTATATAAACAGGGTTAAATTGTATAAACAAATTAGATTTACGCTGAAAAATGAACATCAAAACAAAATCATAATTGAGAATTTCTAACCTTGAGTTTTGGGAATCCATCCGTGTCAACTTCCTATTGAAAGAATCAAATAAACGTCTGTACCTTTGTCTATATAACAACACATACTACTAGTGGTGCATGATAATTATTAACATACACACAATTATCGAAGTGGCAAAATTATTATGATGCAAATTAATCAAATGGGTACATACCAATTCTTCTTCATAGTCAGTGGCTACAAATTTCTTTTTAAACGAGTTTGTATCATTATTATTGTTAAATTTGTTGAACTTTGGTATCTCCTTTTTCTTTTTTGGTCTATTGCTTGATTTACCAAACACAACACCATCCCACAGCTTCAGCCATTTGAGTATAATCCTATTAGTTCCCTGAAATGATAAATGGAGTATTTACATTTAGTAAGGTGAAGACATCAACCGAAAATATCGATCGATCAATAATATTTATCAGAAGCAGGTCATACAATTGAAGGTAATTCATTGTGATGTGTCGATTAAGACTGTGCTTTAATTACAGTAGATTATTAGGATGCACATACTACTATCTTCTGGCTGTTTAACAGAATAGCCTGCATAACATTTATCAACTTACACAAAATATGTTGAGCCAAAAGTTGTTAACTAAAACAAATTGTCATATTTTGTTCTGAAGCATTTCTCTTTTCAAATGTTTTTTATTAAACCTCTTTGTATCATTATGAATTTATGATTATGAAATACATTTGGAGTGGTCCAGGATTTAAGGATTAAATCAAGAAGTAACTTCTTTTGAAGTTGATTTTCTGACAGAGGATTTAGAGTTTTGATGAGTAGTTTATATCCATATCATAATATGTAAGGGCGTGCCAATACTTAACAATTTTATATAAAATTATAATTGTATATGTAGATAAATAATGTTAAGTTGTCCACACTTGTGCAGGTAAAGTGCTCAATGATAAATATCAGACTTTAATAAATAAATAAATAAATAAAATAAGTCAAAAAGAGACAAGTGTTCTCGCTACACCGAGTTTCACGCCACATGGCGATCACCAGGCAAGTATCCAAGTATCTGGCAAGTATCAAGCAAGTGATACTTTCCTGATGATCACCGTTTGGCATGAAACTCAGAATATTACCAATCTGAAAATTACAATGGCTCAATATTTTTTCTATCCAGAATTTCCTTGTTGGTGTAAACTGCATGAAAGGCTTATTATAGATCAAATCTCGTGGAGAAGAAAAGAGATTCAATCTAGCTTTATGACAAGCAGTCATCATATATCAAGATATAAATTCAAAGGTTTTTCCCACTCTAGATAAACTGAATATTTATGGTTTGAACTCTTTGTGAATGTTCATGAACTGTTCATGAACTGTTCATGAACCAACAAAATAATGTTCATGAACTGTTCATGAGCTCATGGATTTTTTTCGCATGGGTTGTAAATAAATTAGACCCTTACATCATCACTGAGTAGTTCCTGGTAATTATTTGGTGTATACTTTTCCACCCACAATAACTTTTCCATTGCTGCAACAGGTTGACGATTGCTGGTTCCTTCGATTAGAGCATCTTGATTGATATGGCTACACAATGAAAACATCAAAGATTACTAATCATCATCACATTTAATCAAAATTAACAGAAAACACATCAACGTTTTCAAAAAAATAGTTCATCATGATGTCTGCAAGTTTATTCAGTTGAAACACTAATTGCTAATCAGGTTGACTATGCCAATCTAGATCTCAAAAGCCAAGGGCTCGGGTCTAACAAAAGTGGCAATCCCGCTATCCTAGATTCTGAAGGGCCAGAGCATATCCAGAAGAAAATCAACATTTTTATAATTTATAGAACAAATTTTGACAAAACTATCCAGAAGAAAACGTTGAAATGTTCTAGGATTCCAGAAATGGCCTGTCATCATTGCTGATAAAATTCAGAATAAGAGAGATTGTAAAAAGTATATAAACCAATCCTAAGTTTTCAGATTATTTAGAATATACTTAGACGTACATACTTCCACATTAATAATCGGAAGTATGTTGAATCTTGGATCACTGTCAACAATACGTATCTACGATTCCATGCTACACATTTGAATGTTATTTGTTACCGAAAATAGCTACAATTCAAGACCACTTGAATGAATATCCTTTCTCGGTATGGGATTTTTTAAAAGAGGACATTGAATATAATAAACGGAGAAACAAAAAAGTATATCCAATGAATTGATCAGATGTTAGTACATTTATCCAAGTAGTTGCCAGTAGTGAAGTCCTTAAGAAACGTTTTAGTCTGGACGCAGGCTAGTAATGACGGGGAAGGGGTTACTGAGCACAGAACACAGAGAAAAATATTCATTTTCACAAATCACGATAATTAGATTCTCAAAATCAGGGGAAAATTTTATAAAACCTTTAATGAGATGTACCGTAAATTAAGAAAATTTGAAGTGCTAATACAGTAGGCTAGCTATAACAAAATGGTTGACCAATTATGATCACTATGGTGACTTACGGCACCTTATTCCTGTAACTGATGCAGAAAAATTTTTTCTAAAGATCATGCTAACTTGTCTGCTAAGTTTGATTGATTGAAGCTCATTTTTCTGTTGTATATACGTCGTATATATAGATTATACAAGAAATGAAGATATGTGTCTGCTTTGACACACATGCTCAAAATGTGCAATGTATATAGAATAAAGTGGCGAGTGTAGCGATCGAAAATATCTCAGGATTTTAGGAATCATATTGCACTGATCTGCGACATTTGAGCGACTAACTAGTTGCTAATTATCCTGCTCATCCTGCCTTAAATGTTGAGGATTCATTTGGCAGATGCTTATCCTTGGCCGTCATGATGACATAATTATATTGTTATTGCTATGTACCTGCTCATACAAGATGCCTCTTGATCCATTTTACGAATAGCGTCAGCCTTGATCTAATGAAAATATATATTGAGCAATTGAATTGAGTAAATTATAGTACTATACATTTGTTCAATGACTTGTAAATTTGATAAAAATGAACAATGAACACATTTTCTGTTAGCCAATATGTGCCTTTATTCTAATTTCTTCCCATGTGATAAAACAATATAACCAATCAGCATTTGTATCGATATAACCAATCCCTGTATCGCATGAAAATTCAAAGCCGATGACAAACTTTGTAAACGACTTCTGAGATTTTAGATTTGTTTTATGTTCTTCAGTTTTCAAAAAATAAATAAAAATAGTAACAAGACTGTTATATGTAACAAGGAAAAAAGAGCTCTGATAAATATCAAATATAACACAGGCCAGAGATTTTTATGGAAAAAATAATACTTACCCCTGCGAAGAAAGTTCAGGTGTTCATGAACTGTCTGTGAGGGTTCATGAACTGTTCATGAGCAGTTCAGGAAAATTGGAGCCATTTAACGTTCATGAACTGTTCATGAACTCCTGAACTGTTTTTCGCAGGGGTAGTGAGACAAGAGAAAAGCGTAACAAAACACAAATTGGAGGGAAAGTTTATACTTGAGCATAATTGTTGTTAAACAATCATCCCTGTTAAATATAAATGGTGTTAAAGTACCTATAGGTTATTTGGCTTTATATTAATCATTTACTTGTTATTTAATAAAGGAATTCACTTGAGTTTCAGGGTGTCACAAAGGATTTAACGTTGCTGGCCTCCTGTGAACTAATTCCCCACTATCCCACACTTTGTGACATCCTTGAGTTATGTTAGATGGATACTTGTTGATCCTGAAAAATTTGCTGCATGTTTGTTGTGATTAGGGATAATTTATGCAATTATTATCCAAGTGATCAAATCCAAACATCAAACAGGTTGACAAAGCTCTTTCAAAATTTCCAAAACATAGATTGGATTAGTCAATACTCTCAGATATTCGCTACACCTTGTGACGTAGTATACTATAAAGAAACAAGGCTTTGTGATGATGTGACCATTGTGATGATGTGACCATTTTTCTTTTGCATGTGCTCAATAGGTTCAACGACAAACAACAGTTGTTTTCCAAGGGAAGCACAAACAATTTATGCATGATGAGCACTATTTGGATTTTGATTGTTTCGTTTACAAAATCAATGATCGTATAGCTTGAAAATCATGTTTAGTCACAGACTCACAGTTATCATCATATATTGTAAACTCGAGAGATTTTCGAATGATGTTCTAATGATTTGATTGGCTAACACCCGTGTTTGGATCACACAAACCAGAACAAGTTGGATATCATGAAATATGAGAAAGATAAAAACATCCAAAATTTCTGAATGATTGTAAATAAAAATTTGAATTAATTGTTAGCATTAGGCCTATTGATGATATATATTTCAGAATATGATAATTCAAGGCATTCTTCTTCTTTGCAAATCTTCTTGCTTTGTTATCTCTGAGACAAAAAAAGGAAAAAGTTTGCAGAAGGGCAGAAATGAGCAACCAAAACCATAGCGTTTGATAGAATAGAAAGTTGTTTAGAAAGTATAACTTTGGATATGTGACTCGAAGAAAGGCAGAACATGTCAAAGAAATGAAGATTTATAGGAGAAAATTGATATAAACAGTCAAATATTTTACGTTAAATTTGTTTAAAAACAGTAAAATATGTTTTATTCTACAAAAACATCTCTAGGGGGTCTTGTTTTCTGATGCATTCTTGTGTCTCCCAACACCCTGTGTGTTGGTATCAGAGAACCCAAACACGGCTGCCTCGCAGGAACCCTTTAATAACAGATACATTGCATATTCAGTCCTATCACATATAGGCTACCTTGTCTTCTACTCCTGACCTCAACCTTGAAAATGGAGTAGATAATAATCCTGATTTCTTCCATGCCATTTTATCAGGTACCTTGAATCAAAAAGAGCAAATAAATGAGTCGAATTGAATCTCTGAACAACACATAAGATACCATCACTTGGCCATACATTTTCTAAAGCCAACAATATTTTGCTTTTAATATTATCCTAAAATGAGATAAGGCTTTGGCGAGTAAATAAAATTATGAAAAAGAAACATTGTAAGAAAAATTGTGATAAGTTCACAAGTTTTCACAATTTGAAGGATCCACAGTGAATCGAAACTTTTATTAGCTCTGCGAATACTGATGTTACTTTTGTTCTGATCCTTCCAAAATACATTTTGAAATATTATCAAGACAAATCAGGGTTTTCTGTTTTGATATACAGTGAAACCTATATATCACAGCAAGCTACGAGAGGTAGATAAATTGACCAATATAGACAGGTGGCCTTTATATACAGGTTTGATTCAATAGAAAATACTATTTTAGACATTGTAAAAGTGACCACTATAGACAGGTGGCTGCTGTATAGAGGTGAACATTATAACAGGTTCAACTGTATATATTATAAAATATAAACAAATAAATAGAACGAGTCAAAAAAGAGACATAATGTTCTCGCTACTCTGAGTTTCATGCCATACGGTGATCATCAGGCACATATGTGGGTGAATCTGCAGTGGCATGCGCAAGCCAATACTTGTCCTCTTGTCATAGAGCTCTGCTCCATCGTTTAAATGTAAGCCTTTTTTATCATTTCACTGCCATAGCCAGTAGACAAAGCCTCATCAGTATTATAATAAAGAGCAACATTATTATCTACATTGCATCATATTTGTCGTTAGCACAACTCATTGCTAGTACAATAATACATACATACCTTCTTATCACATGGTTCATTGATAATGAGTTCAGCATAACAGCGATCCCCATCTTCATTTGTAATTGGGATCACATCAACACCCATTGGAGGAATGCGATGAATGTGACGTTTCTCCTTTGGTTTTGGTTTCAATAGTTGAGGGGTAGATTTGTACTGGATAGTGACTGGACTATCTTTTGAGGACCCATCAGAAGCCTTCAACTTTTTGAGTGGTCTTCTGACTACCGAACAAACAAACAAAGCTGTTTTAGATATTTGGTTTGCAATAAAAATGCACAACATATAAAACTTCAATTGATTAGCATCTACTAAATCTATAGAAAATAAATTTGAAATTTGAAGAAATTTAGGATTAGATGAAAACAAAACTCAAACATTTACAGCATCATGGACTCTTAACAATTTGTCAGAACCCCTATGAATCGTCTGTTGACAGTTTATGAACAAGTTCCTGAGAAATTGGACAATTTCATGGGAATGCCTACATCATTAAAAAGGGTCATTCAAAATACAAAATTAATAAAATATAAAAATATCAAACTGTACTTTCGAATTCAATATCATCTTCTGATAGATAGAGATCCTCATCCAGTGTTCGTTTTGGGCTTTGTAAACCATAATTCACATTTTCAATTTCAGAATCTTTAAGAGACACTTTCAAGCGATTAGTAATGTTGGCAATATGTTGTGCATTTTCTTTGTCTTGTTGATTCGATGTAGCAATAGAAGGCCCTAGATAAAGTAAGTCAAAATACACCTTGAAGTAAGGAAAACAGTTTTAAAATACTACAACGTATTACATACTTATAATAGAAATTAATTATTTAGTTCCTGAGTTATTGACAGAAAAATTACTTTGGCCTACTCTGAATTTGAATGAAGGAATTCACAAAATCACAATGGTTACAAACTGCAATAGTTATTGATAGCCACTCTTTTTGTAGCATAAATCACTGCCAACACAAAAACCATAAAAGTGTGAAATTTCATGGCGTTTTTGTGGCATTTTCATGACATTGCCACATTTTTATATTTTGTATATATCGCTTTTTGGAACACCACAGATTTGGATCGCAAACAATCAAACAACTCGGCTGCAACAGAGTGAGAAACATAGTTAATGTATATTTTGTCACCCCCATCCATCCCAACTTAGCAATATTTCGACAGTTGAGTGGGAATATCCTAATTCATTTATTCGTCTAAATGGATTCATTGTCAAACATGTTCCTGTGAGTAAAATCCTTTCGGCAACTATATATAAACTATAATGAATTTAGTCAAACTACAGCAAGTAGTCTGTGCCAGCAAACACCATCTCTGGCCATGAATGGTGTACGGTAGCGTGACCAGGCCACACCACAACACAACGAATGCTGATCGGTAGCATACTATCTTATCAAAGGCGTTGGTAATCCATTACGGAACATGCTAAAAATGTTAATACTGTAGACCACAAAAAGTAAATAATAAACAGCGTAAAATATCAGCAGCAAATAACTTAACCACATCAACAAATAACAATAGCAACATCATTAAAATTGTGTTAATATACAAACTAGACATCATTTGTTGGGATGAATGGCTTTGACACAACAGATCATAGGACACATACAGTCACAGATCAAACAAACCACTCGATAAGCATAAACTCCTCATTAACTTTCCTAAACCATTCAGTGGCGCGTTGAAGCAAAGAAAGAACGATAGAGTCCTGAACTGCACTGATAAGTGGCTTAATCTAGGGTCCTAGGAAGTAGGAACTGACAGGGTCATGCTGTTACATGTGCTCAATTCAGCAGCAAGGCATATTGCTTGTCTACAAGTAGACTTTGTGCCATTTAACAAAGAGCTAAGCAGCTGGATTCAAAGATAGTGTTTAACCTAAGTAAAATTTCATTTAACTACAATTAATTTTGTCACAGAAAATTCGGACCCATGAGTTGTAGAAATATAATTTGTGATCCGACCCGAAAGCTGAAAGTCAATCCGAATACGCTCAAAAATACGCTACGATACGTTCTTATTACTGTCATATCAGATTAGATCCCTTTAGACCAGATTGGATCCGATAAGTTCCAATTCTATTTGACTAAATCGGATTGGATTTGATTAAATAGGAATCAAATAGAGTACAAGGATAATATTATATTTACTTCCAGGTTGCCAATCAGTGGATAGAAATGACATCAGATATATCAATATAGAAGAATTATTACCACATCTGACATTATGCCGTCATTGTAGTGCATTGAAGTGGAAGGATGAGGCCCCTTGAAGGAAAGTTCTTCCAGAGCTCATTCATACTCCTGGAGCGCTAATCAAAGATCTATTGGAAGGTGCATCAGGGGTATCTAAACATTTCTGATGATACTGTAGGCAGCTAAACAATGGATTGGCACTTGCTTGCCTGTAAGTCCTACATCCCCAGACAGAGGCGAGTGGACTCCAACTGTAGTCATACAGGGCAAAGTGTTTATTGGAGTAGGAGCCATGCAACCAAACGAAGGAGACATGCCTGTGTTCGCTCAGTTGTATGCACTAAATCCTAGCCATGCAAATGAAGAGGATGAAATCCGATTTAATAATTTAATATTGCCTAACAATGTTACTGTGGAAGAAAATTCGTATCTCAGAAACATACTAAAAACTCTTCAGCAATATCTCAGTCAAGAAAACAGCTGAGACTACAACATGTAAAAGACTATAAACATGCATTTGAAGGTTTGTCGGAAAATGAAAATCTGCTGGCAAAATTGATAATTTATCCAGATAGACGGCCCAATTAGTGGAAATATAACTTGTCATTTAAAGAAATTTCGATCCTGTCCGATAATGCTCAACCAGTAAATAGAAGTTTTTCTGTTACACTACGTAACCCATCTGGTATGCAAGTGACCGAAATCGCCAACACCCATTGATCTGCTGACCCACTGCATGTCGTCCTTCTTTTTACAACTGGGAAAGATGGATACAGTTTAGACTTAAATCAGCAGCCTCAAACACATGGGGGAATTAGTAGGTACAATTGACCAACCTAGGATATCAGTCAAACAGTATTATACATTCCGCACCCAAATCCGTCCATACTGGCAACTAGACCGCACAGTCATTGCTTCTTGGTCAAGAGCCAAAAGATTGTCCAGATATAATCGCAAGGGTGTTTAATATCAAGCTAAAGGCCCTGATGAATGATTATATGCTATAAAAATGTATTCGGAAGAAGAGAGGAAATGTAGCTGTTGTTGAATTTCAAAAAGAGGTCTTCCTCATTGTCATATGTTATTGATTTTACAGGAATCTGATAGACTTCAAACGTCATCTGATGTTGAGTCGACAATTGTTGCAGAAATTCCACCCAATCCTTCAGCTTTTCAAAAATACACAAAGCCACAAATGGAACTGTTAAAAAACTTAGTAGGCCTACTTGATCATATGATTCACTCATGTACTCCTTTGTGTAAAAAACTTGGAAAACCATGCTCAAAAAGATTCCACAAGGATTTTGTTGCCAGCACCGCATGGGAGGAGGATTCATTCTACCCTCAGTACAGAAGACGATCCAAAGACAACGGAGGAATAGAAGTCACTAATGACAAAGGAAAATAGATTGATAACAGCTTGGTCATTCCCTACAGCCCCTACTTGCTCTTAAAATATCAATGTCACATAAATTTAGAAGCCTGTGTATCTCTAATGGCAGTTATACAAGTATGTTAGTATAGGCTCAGACAGATCTGTGGCAGGTGTAAGCTCATATGATGAAATTAATCAATAACAAGACATGAGGTCAATCGGAGCGAGTGAGGCTTGCTGGAAAATTTTCTTTTTTAACCTGATTTTTCAATACCCTCCAGTTGATGCACTTCGTGTTCATCTTGATGGGGAGCAATACATTACGGTACATTTCAAGAAGGAAATGAAGAAACGTGATTGAGCAAGGCAAAAAAAGACAGAGGTCATTGAATTCTTTGCCTTCAACAGTAAGAAACCTCTAACTAAATATACTTACATTGAGTTTCCAAAGCACTTCGTGTGGAGCAGAAATACACGAAAAAAAGGAAAACATCGCAATCGGCCGTATTCACTCCATTCATCCTTTAAGTGGGGATATGTTTTACCTTCGTCTTCTTTTGCATCATGATCATTGCTGCAGTGCAAAATTTTACATTGATTTAGTGACAGTAGGTGGACTTCTGTGTCGCAATTTCAAAGAAGTTTGTGTTTGCCTTGGCTTATTGGAAGATGATTCTGAATGGGAGAACACGTTATTGGAAGGAGCAATTACAAAACGGTGTCCCCAATTACGATCTTGATTTTGTGTGATTTTGATACACTGTCATTCAACTGATACAGCAGCTCTTTTCAATAATCATTTCAAAGAATGGTATGACGACTTTAAAAGATATTACCCTGGAACAACCGATGTTCAATTGAACGTTATGATCCGAATTGATATTGAAAAAACCTACAACTCCGTCAAAAGAATCTTGCAGATTTCAACATTCCAGTAATCAGTGACGAAGAGAGAATTGGCATTGACTTATTAATACAACAAGCTGTTGAAGATCGCTTACCAGCTATCATTAGAGAAAAAATGAATTTCGAAGAAGAGGAGACAAGGCTGGAAGGTCAAAATCGATTAATGATGCTGATGCTGTTGCCATCCCAACGAGCTGTTATTGACAAAGTGCTAGATGCCATAGTAAACAAGAAGCCACTTGCTTTCTTCATTGATGCAAGAGGAGGGACTGGTAAAACATCCGCAATCAACAATATTTTGATGATTGTACGAACAATGCAGCAATCACAGCAACCAGCAATAGCAGTAGCTTCAAGTGGAATAGCTGCCACACTCTTGAGATAGGGACAAACTTTCCATTAAAGATTTAAAGCATCTTTGAAACCAACAGAATCTCTCCAACAGACTCCCTTGCCAGTCTGATGTCCATGTCTCTATTGATTGTATGGGATGAAGCATCAATGGTTCACAAGTATCATCTGCAAACATTTGACAGATGCCTTTGGGACATAACTAGCAACAAATGTGAACCATTTGGGGGAAAATTAGTTATCCTTGCTGGGGACTACAGATAACACTTTCCTGTAGCTCCGACAGTTCACAACCGCATATTACAAATAGCTCCCTCAAGAAAAGTGTCCTATGGCACCATTCCAAGATATTATCTTTAACAGAAAACATGTGGATTGGCATAAATCCGTCATTAAAGTTATTTGATGAATGGTTATTAAAGATTGGGAATGGAAATATACAAATTGTAGAAGCAGCTGATGTTATTGGAATTCCTCAGGAATTCATTTTTGAAATAAAAGATTGCTCACACGAAACAACACTATCTTCTTTAAAGATTTCATTGCATTAATATTCCCTGATCTGCTGATTCAGCATGTGAGCAAACTGTCTGAGATACATCGCAAAGAACATGCAGTGGACGAATCATAAAAGCTCAAACTTGTTATAATCCATCAGATCCTACCACACATTAACCGAACCGTTTAATAACTCAGTTTAACCGCTAAGTTTTTATTACACTTTTATATCTTATTAACTACATTTACTTATTTGACATTTTATTAAACTTTAATTTACCTCAGAAGAAGGAGCAAGTGTTGTGCCTCGTTTCTATATTCTTTTGTTAGCTAAAGCCTCCTAATCAAATTTACAACACATCGCATTCTATATTTATTTTCTATTCTAAGATTAGAATGTTGAGTATGCCGTTGTATGGTTTTGTTTATGCTATGTCATGATTAATTTGATTACTCATGTTGTCTTCTTGACGTAGTCTAGTTTCATTTACGTAGTTGTATTATTGTAAATAGTGCTGATTGTAATTCCTCAGATGTTTCTAGTGTTTTTCAGTTTATGTGTTTATGTAAATGCTGACTTATGGTTCCGCTTTGTGTTGTATAAAAAATTCTTGGTAAATTTGTACCTAGTCAGTTGTTCAGTGTAAATCGTGTTGATAAAGCTATCAGTAACCAACTACCGTGTCTTCCTTGCGCTATACAATATGTGGTATTACATTGGTGTCAGAAGTGAGATCCATCGCTAACAAATACAAAATGCCACAAGTAAAATTAGAAAAGTTCAACGGGAAACAAGGTGAACGACATTGGGAGGTCGATTTGATGTCAGCTTTGCCAACAAAGTCAGAGACGACAGAGGCTGGTCAACCAAACGAAGACGCTACATTCGAAGAGAAGCGCGATTTCTTGTCTGCCCATTTAACTGGTGAAGCTAAAGAATTCTTTTAGACTACGTCAAACCATATTTAGCGACTTGCCTGGCCAGATTAAGAGAGCAGTACGGTGAGAAACAAACATTCGCCGCATTCCAACAGCGCCGGCGTGAGTTACTAAGGCAAAGGCCGTCGTCAATGGCAACAGTTTGTCTACTCAGCGGGAAGTTGTCAAGTCTGGCGAAGGAGAGAAATGACAGCAATGATATGGTCACGCAAGATTGGTATGAGCTGTGTGATTGTTTGCCGCATGAATTGGCCGTGCAATTACGACTACATTTAAATGACAATAAAACAAAACAATTCACAGTCAGCAAATGTGCATTCATTTAGAAGAACAATCAGAAATGAGGGGTATTTTCAAACAAGATGTAACTTCAAAAGAAGTTTTGGCTATAAATGACCCAACTTCAACACCTTGGGAAAGTTCATTAACTAAAATGATGGAAGTACAACCAACGATTTGTGAACAGCTGTCTTCGCTAACAACACGTGTAGATTCGATGTCACGTAGTAACTATGGCAACCGTACGCGTAATCAGAACTCAGACGGAGGCTCAGACATAAACAAATGTATGGGATGCCGGCAAAATGGCCACGATTTGGAATCATGCCCAAATAAAGATAAATGCAGAAGATGTGGGGAAATTGAGCATTATGCACGTGGTTGTCGGCAGCCAAGAAGAAATAATCAAAAATCTTCGGGAAACGAATAGCGGGAATCGATTTAAGCCACCAAAACCCGCTTTCAGAAAAAGGCTCACCTACGACGAACACTGTAAACTCCGTTGGCAGTAAAGCTGGTTATGTAGAAATAAATATTGGTATGTTATTATTAGATGGACTAGTTGACAGTGGGGCAGAAGTTACTCTGATAAAACGCAGCGTATTTAATAAATGTAAGCCTGGAGCAATATTATTACAAGATAACAGTACTATTTTAACTGCCGCAAATAATAAAGACATTAATATTGATGGCATAGTTGAATTACCTTATTCAATAGCTGGGGAGACTGCTTTACAGCAGTTTTATGTAGCACATGATGATGGCATTGCTCATGCATTGATACTCGGTAATGATTTCTTGTGTAATCATGGTTTAGGTGCAAAATGGACAACTAATGGTAGTTATTTAATTACAACTGCAGGATTGCATCTACCTATGCATAGTAAGCATCGTCGTCTAGCTACTCCTATGTGTCACATAATATCTGCTAGTAACAGAATTATACCACCTCAATCAGAAGTTATATTATGCGTGCAAAGAACAAAGGACATTGATGGGGGTAACACAAACAATGCTATTATTGAACCTGGACTTGTAAAAGGTAAAGATGGTATTATATGTGGGAAAGCATTGGTTACCCTAAACGATACACTAGGAATGCCTATAGTCAATTTATCTGATGATCCTGTACAAATATATAAGGGTACAACTATGGGTATTTTAGAAGCTATTGAGTATAATTATGATGTTACAGTTAATACAGTAACTGCAAGAGCTAAAACGAAACGTTGGTCAGTGTTAAAAGATATATTACAAATGGACAATGTTCCAAGTGAACATGCTACTGGTATTTTGGGGTTATGCAATAAGTATGCAGACATTTTTTCGATACAAGATGATGAAAGAGGTCACACCCATTTGGTACAACATGTTATTGACACTGGAGATGCGCATCCAATTAGACAGCCTATGCGAAGAATTCCACAAGCACAGCTAGATTAAACAAGGAACTGCTTTGACAAAATGCTTTCAAATGAAACTATTGAGCCAAGCATGAGTCCATGGGCTAGCCCATTAGTTTTAGTCAGAAAGAAGAATGGTCTTAAAAAACTTAATGATGTTACTAGAAAAGATGCTTTTCTCCGTTACCTAGAATTAAAGAAACCATTCAAAGTTTAAATGGAGTACGATTCTATTCAACATTAGATTTAACACAAGGGTATCATCAGATAGAAGTCGCATTTGATGATCGACCAAAAACAGCGGTTGTTACACCATTTGGATTATTCGAGTATTGTAAGATGCCATTTGGGTTATCAAATGCACCTGCGACATTCCAGAGATTAACGGAAAGGGTGTTGTCAGGTTTAACATGGGACAGCTGCTGACAACATTTTAGTTAATGGAATGAACATTTAGAGGAAGTATTTACACAATTACAGTCTGCAGGATTAATGTTGCAGCCAAAGAAATGTAATTTTTTAAGAGAACACGTACACTACCTTGGTTTCATTTTATCAGCAACAGGTATATCTACTGATCCTGAGAAAGTAGAAACTGTAAAGAAGTGACCATTACCTACCTGTAAAAAGGTCTAGACACATTTCTCGGTTTTGCTGGTTATTATAGAAGTTTTGTTGAAGGATTTGCAAATATAGCAAAACCCCTTCATGTATTGAAAGATAAATGTACTACAAAAAATGGAACATTATCCTGGGACAGTGACTCAGTACAATCATTTGATCAATTGAAATATAAACTTCTAAATGCACCTGTATTACCATTTCCATGATTTGACAATTTAAGTGAGTGCCTTTTTATTTTGGACACTGATGCCAGTGACTCTGCTACTGGTGCCGTACTCTCACAAATGCAAGATGGTAAAGAAAGGCCAATAGCATTTGCATCTTGGACATTAAGCCGCGAGCAAAGAAATTATTGTGTTAATAGACGTGAATTATTGGCTATGATTAATGCTGTATGCCGTTTTAAGCCATTTCTAATTGGTAACAAATTATTAATGAGAACTGACCATGCATCTTTGAGTTGGTTGCATAAGTTTAAGGAGCCTGAAGGACAGTTAGCAAGGTTGCTTGAGGAGCTTGGAAGTTGTTATAATTATGAACTACAGCACCGACCAGGAAAGCAACACAGCAATGCAGATGGAATGTCAAGAGCAAAAGAATGCACCTGCCGGCATTGTAAGAAACTTGTTGAAGAAAACACTGTGTCTCCTATTACCACCACTAATTATGCACTGCAGCCACACCCTACCTGGAGAGAACTACAATGTACAAACAAAGGATTGCACGACATCATTGATGCATCAGAAAATGGCTTGGTAGCATCACAACTGGACAATACAACTCATTGGTCAAAGGACGAGCGTCAAATACTCCAACAATGGCAACTCCTAGAAGTAAGAGAGGGTATACTCCATAGAAAGTCATCATCAAAAAGTAACGTATATCAGATTGTGGTAACATCTAAAGAAATTAAGACAGTTTTGCACATGTGTCATGACGCAGTTGGTCATCCTGCATGTAGAGGAACAATATGGCGAGTTCAACAGAAGTTCTACGGGCCTGGTTAGAGAAAGGCAGTTGAAGAGTATGTACAAAGTTGTGAAACATGCTACAAAGTGAAGCCACAAAGACGACCAAATCGAGCCCCGTTGCAGCCATTGCTCTCTGGATACCCTGGTCAACGTGTTGGAATTGATATCACGGGCCCCATTCGCTCTGGATCATCATTTGGAAAGCAGTATATCTTGGTCATTGTAGATCATTTTTCTAAATTTGCTGATGCTTTCAGTATGTGGAACCACGAAGCTGCAACTGTTATCAAAATGTTCAAAGAAGAGTACATATGTAGAGTTGGTGCACCAGACTCTGTCCACACCGATTAAGGGACACAATTTGAATCAAATCAATTTCAGCAATTATGTCACTTACTTCAAATTAACAAGGCACAAACTACTCCATATCATACCCAGTCAGATGGAGCTGCAGAGCAATTCAACCAAACCATTCAACAAATCATGAGATCTTTCATGGAAGATAACAAGAAAGTGAAAAGTTTGCTTTCTCTGAAGGTGAAGAATTGTGTCAAAGACTGGGATGTCAAACTTAGAGAAGCTGTTCTGGCATATAACACCACTGTTCACGCAAGCACTACATTCACCCCATTTCAATTGTTTTATGGAAGAGAAGCGAGAATGCAATTGGATACGATGTATCGATTTCCATCCACTGCTGAGCCTCGTACAGTTGGAGAGTATGTCAGAGACTTCCAGGAACGACTACAGAACGACCACGAAGAAGCCAGAACAAAATTGAGACAAGCCAGTCTAAGACAATCGGAACTTTACAATAAAAAGACTCAAGGAGAACCATTCGAAGTAGGGGATATGGTAATGTGTCAAGTTTTCAGAGTACCTCAAGGATCTTGCAAGAAGTGGTACACTCGTTGGGATGGACCATATGTCATAATAAAGAAGTTGAGTGATGCAGTATATCGCATTGAGAAGAATGGAATATCACGGACTCGACGAGTAGTGCACTTCAACAAATTGGTCAAATTCAAACCTAGAACAGAACCTCAAGATATACTTGGACAGAGACAAATTCATTCACATTCCCAACAAGTACCAACACATGCCGCTGACAACTCAGATGATGATAATGATGACGATGATGATAATACTCCAGTTTCTGAGAATAATATTATAAATAATGATGAAGATGAAAATGACAATATTGAGACGTCCAGTGAAGACAGTGAAAATTCATCCACACCGCTAACAGCATCAACATCAAGTGATCGACCAAAACTATGTAAGTTAGCGGGAATTCCGTCACATGGTGTTGTTTTTGTGACGGGACTTCCAGAAGAAATCGGAACACAATTAAGGATAATGGTTGACCGTGATATAGGACTCTCATGTAGCACCACAAGGATTAAGGTGTGGTGACCGCAAGGAGTAACTTTAGTTCAAACACGGAAGCGTCGACGATAGGATCGAATATATATTGTTCATATTTTCCACTAAGTTTGTGTAGTTTACTATTGTTTATTGTTTAACCAATTATATTAGTTACGGTTATTATTCAATCAGTTGTTACTTATGCGTATGGTTCTACAGGTTAATTGGTGCTTAAAAATACTTAACCAGCCGACCACTACTTTCTGTAAACATTTTTCTCCAATTACAAAACACTCCTAAAATATTCAAACGTATGGGTATGGTAAAACTGAAGTGTCGAGGCTTGCACAAAACCGAGAATGATTGCGCAATCTGTTCAAATGTATTCCATTCAAAATTGAATATTATGAGTTTGTTTATTTACATAAAAAAAGTAAATAGAAAAATAATCATTTTCACATTGCCTACCATTGAAATCAATGTCTTGCAAAATATCAAATGCTGTCTATCAATGGACTCTAGACTCATTGTGTAGCACTACGAGTGAGAATAGATGGTGTTAATATTGCATGGAGTCAACCTCATTTCTGGAATTGTTAGCTAGCCAACGGCAATCAGATCTGTACAATAAAAAGACGCATGGTGATCCTTTTGAAATTGGTGGTGCAGTGATGTGCCAGGTATTCAGAGTACCTCAAGGATGCTGTAAAAAGTGGCACCAGTGTTGAGATGGTCCATTTGTTGTGAAAAAGAGGTTAAGTACTGCAGTGTATCGCATCAAAAAGATAGGACAACCAAGGATTCGAAAAGTAGTGCATTTTAACAAACTGGTAAGGTTCAAACCTAGACCCGCAATGGAAGCCGAAGTACTACCTGGTCCAACACAATGCAAACCAGACTCCCAAAAATAGACTTACACCTGCAGACGCTTCAGATGATGACGATGATGATGACAGTTCTCAAATATCTCCTCCTATTCCTACTACCAGTAGTGACAACAACATTGATCAAAGACCTACTGATGTTGTCAATGACGAAACAGTTAGTGGTGATAATTTGAACATTGACACACCAAATGAAGAATGCCTTGACACATATGCGCATGAACAGCCTACATTGAGTGGTCGACCGATAAGGACAAAGAATCCCCCAAAAAGGTTTCGAGATTGGATATCAAGAATATTTTTAAAACAGCATACTCCAATGCGAACATTGGTTCTGTGAAAAGAAGGGAGTTAATTGTTATAGCATATTTATGTAATGTTAAGTTTGATCATTTCCTGGTTCCTTGCGGTGGGTGTAAAATACCGACCCGCCGACTCGCCAACCACACAGACCAGATTGAATTAATCTAGAATTTCCAGGTTGATATGACGAATACTTCACGGCGTTGTACAGAATATTTTGTACGAACTTTTGATTCATATATACGATATTTATTATTTCTCCAGTAAATATGACCGATAAGTGTGATAAGCGTCATATTCCTTAAAGCATGAATAGGCTAGAATTGAAACTTCCAAGCCATACTGTATATGATTTTGATGGGAATGTACACATTCGTTCGACGGTCCGTGCAAGTGCAACTTCTGCTTCACTATTTATTATCTTGCAAATAAATACGATGTCCGCTGAAGTCCTGAAGATTTATAAATTTTCTTTAATAGGTTTGTTCTCCGTCGAATTTTAATTCTTCCAATTTGTTCAGCTCAACAATTCAACTGGGAAAGCATCGACACAATTATGGCACGCAGTTTCGTAGTAATAGGGGAGACCGGGGAGACTTGGATCAGTTTTCACATTTTTAATTATTAAAATTATTCTGGTTGCGCAAATGTAACAAATTCTATGTCATTAATTAGCCAAAATGCTCAATTCAAAAGGGTAAGAATATCAGTTACGTAAATGTAGCACTTTTTCAAATATTTAGTACGGAAGACAGACCATTTGACTGGGGAGACTTGAGACACCGTGGGGTGACATGGATCAGGCCTATTTTTTTGAAATTTTATTACATAACTACAAAGTACAAAGTACCTGGTCAGTATCAGACAATACAGCTGTTGCTTTGATTTAGGAAGTTTATTTGATCAAAATTGAGCGAGCAAGAAGTAATTTTAATTATTTTCGCATTAATAAAGAACATTAATTTTGACGCATCATGTCATCAGTCTAATTGTAATGGGTTTAGCAATTTTATTTCCACAAAGTAAAAAAGTCAAATATAGCGCATATAAATGAAAAAACCCTCATATATCAATCAAATGCGATTAGTTTCCCATATTTCGATGGTGGTTACAATTTTAATTTAATTACAATTTTAGGCTGAATTAGACTCAGACACTGTTGTTTGCCATTGCATGAAACCCCCTCCTTTCTAGTGGGGCTAGCTTTCATTTCGTAGGTGGGAGTTAGTTCACATCCGTTAGATTACGGACGTAAGTAACAAAGTTTAGATAACAGCGTGGGAAGCTATTTTATACCAAATAAGGTAAGCAGCACAGATGGAAGAGCCTGGGTAAGAAGGATGAAGCAATGTGCTACTTTAGGCACACCTTGTTTTGGGTTAGTCACTCCTTTAGAGGAAAGCGTTGTTAGCGGTAGCAAAAGTTTTATTGAGCCTTTTGTGTGCGTTTTTTGGCAGAGCAATTTTTACTGTTATTATTATTCTTAAATTTTTTATTATATATATTATTCACATAACTCGATTTCCTATTACATTTATTATATCATTACCTATTTAAAACATCGTTCAATCATGCCTCGACGAACTCGCAACAGTATGGATGCGTCCATGGTCTCTTCGGCCGTTCAAAATGAAGGTCATCAAACGACGTTATCAGCTGCTGATATGCAGCAATTAGTTAAAGATGTCACAGAAGCTATATTGGCAAAGTCATCGCAAGCGATACCTACAGCTAATCAACCGTCATCATCATCAGCAGCAACAGTTACAGCAACATGTCCATCTTCATCAGCTAACCAATCGGAGTCGGTACAAGCAGCCAACGTAAGTGCTCCAACGCACGAAGCAGAAGGTATGTGGTCTGTCCCGTCTGTACCCTCATTTATAAATGAATTCACTTTAACTTCGTCTGCTAACGCTGTCTCGGTTGCCCCAGCATTACTATCGACGTCTGCTTTCAATCATCCTGTTTCCACGCCTGTTACGGTGTCAATGCCTGTTCATACTGCCACCCCATCGTCTCTCGTGGAGTCATCTTATCCGCCGTATGTTTTGGGTCCTGGCTGTCAACCTGTTGCCGCTAAACTGGTCGGGCACATTGTCAGTGGGAAATTTATAGAGCTAGGAGATTTGATTGCTACGGGTAATCATCAAACTGAAAGTGAAGCAGAATTTCTACTTGATGGCAGACTGGTCTTTCATCCTCCTGTTCGACGCCAACGTACTTTAGTTACGGACATTGTATCATGGCTAGAAGCGTTTACAATCTACGTCATGGTGCTCACCGCTTATTGTCCTCATCGCTGGCATGACCTCTCACTTTACAAAATGTTAATAATACGGACATACAGACATTTTAATGGTTCGGCTTGGCTTCACTACGATAGGGCATTTCGTGAGAATGCCGCAGCATATCTTCTTCGAGATTGGTCCTCCATCAACACGCAACTTTACAGTTTTCATACTGCTGGTGCAGCGTCGCGTTGGACTCCAGTTCGGGGCTCGTCACGCCAACAAGAGCCTGTTGGGTCTCAAAATAGCGCCGTGATATGCACGTCTTGGAACTATAATTCATGTTCGTCCTGGCTTCCTAATTGTCGCTATGCTCATAAATGTCTTTGTTGTTCCGGTCCACATCGAATTAGTAAGTGTGATCAGCCTCAAGCAGCTCGCATGTCAAGCGTCACAAATAACAGAAAACGTTTGGCGGACGCAGATAAGTCTGGTAATCAGCAACCGATTCGGCGTTAGCAACTCAACATTCCTTTATGCATAATTTTACTACTATTGTTAATTATTTTTAAGGGGTGCTTATACAATCTTTCAATGTTTAATCTTTTTATTATTGTGTATAACTATCTTGATCGGATAGCGATATTTAACTGTAGCTTATGCCAATATTCTTGCTTTGCGTGTACTGTGTTAAATGACTTTAAACCCTTTATCTCGAATCCTTAACATCACAATAAATTTGGCCTAGGTGCTTGGTTGGTGGGAGGTTGGCAGCAAAATACAATAGCTAGTTGAGCAATAGCAGACCTGACACCACCAACCAAGCTCCAGTCACACTGCTAAGTCAGTGGAATTCCTAGTTATACTTACCTTTATCAACCAACAAGGGGATGGGTAGGGAGGGGAAAGTAAACAATGAACAGCGTAAAATATCAGCAGCACATAAATCAACCGCTTCAACAAATACAATAGCAACAGCATAACAATTGTGTTCATATACAAACTTGACATCATTGTTTAGATGAAAGGCTTTTACATAACAGATCATAGGCATACATGCAATAAGCATAAACCCTCATCAACTTTTCTCAACCATTCAGCGGTGCGTTGAAGCAAAGAAAGAACAGTATCACCCTGAGCCGCACCGATAATTAGCTTAATCTAGGGTCCTAGGAATAAGGAACTGACAGGGTCATGCTGTTACATGTGCTCAATTCAACACTAAGGCAGATTGGTGTCTATAAGAAGACTTTGTGCCATTTAACAGGAGAGCTTGCAGCGGGATTCAAAGATAGTGTTTAACCTCAGTAAAATTTCATTTAACTACAATTAAACCCTTCATCTCGAATCCTTAACATCACAATAAATTTGGCCTAGGTGCTTGGTTGGTGGGAGGTTGGCAGCAAAATACAATAGCTAGTTGAGCAATAGCAGACCTGACACCACCAAACCTTACCTCCAAGGTGCTTGGAGGAGGGTCAGGGATGACTGAACCTCCCACCAAACATACCCAAGCACCGGTTGAATATTTGAATCAGATAAACAAGGATTGATGAAAACAGAAACATGCATAAACGCACCGTGAGAAGTGCATATTAGTTCTGATGGTACATAATAAATCAGGGTTGATTTTCAGGGCAGTAGACTAAGAAAACGTTCTACAGCTTTTTTTTTTTTTTTTTTTTTTATAATGTTGAAATCAACATTACACATTAGCAAGCAACAACAAAATCATCAGAAAATTGATACCTAGCTCTGATGCAAATCAATTGCAGATCTCAGAAATTATATTCCATTAGCAATTGAAGTGGTTCCTCTCATAATGCAAATCTTTTGTAGTGATTCATTCCATCACAACAAATTGCAAACTAATAATTTTAGGCTACAGTATTTAACACTTAACGCAGGGTCTAACTCAATTGTATCATTAAGGTGTGAAAATTTACCTCAAATCTGCAGACACCTTTGTTTTTGTGGATTAATTGTCAAGTGAAAAGTTTTAGGGAATTTTTGGCCCTATTTATGATTTCTGCTTTAGGCCCAAAATAATAGATCCGGCCGTGATAGCAACATCATCAACAACAACATCAATGATAGCGGCATGGCCCAAAGCATTAGCATAGCAACATCAACAACAACAACATCAATGATAACGGCATGGCCCAAAGGCATTAGCATAGCAACAAAATCAATAATAGTGGCATGGCCCAAAGGCATTAACATAGCAACAACAACAGCATCAATGATAGCAGCACGGCCCAAAGCATTAGCATAGCAACATCAGCAACAACAACATCAATAATAGCGGCAAGGCCCAAAGCATTAGCATAGCAACATCAACAACAACCACATCATTGATAGCGGCATGTCCCAAAAGCATTAGCATAGCAACCACAACAACATCAATGATAGCAGCACGGCCCAAAGCATTAGCATAGCAACATCAGCAACAACAACATCCATAATAGCGGCAAGGCCCAAAGCATTAGCATAGCAACATCAACAACAACCACATCATTGATAGCGGCATGTCCCAAAAGCATTAGCATAGCAACAACAACAACATCAATGATAGCAGCACGGCCCAAAGCATTAGCATAGCAACATCAGCAACAACAACATCAATAATAGCGGCAAGGCCCAAAGCATTAGCATAGCAACATCAACAACAACCACATCATTGATAGCGACATGTCTCAAAAGCATTAGCATAGCAACAACAACAACATCAATGATAGCAGCACGGCCCAAAGCATTAGCATAGCAACATCAGCAACAACAACATCCATAATAGCGGCAAGGCCCAAAGCATTAGCATAGCAACATCAACAACAACCACATCATTGATAGCGACATGTCTCAAAAGCATTAGCATAGCAACAACAACAACATCAATGATAGCAGCACGGCCCAAAGCATTAGCATAGCAACATCAGCAACAACAACATCCATAATAGCGGCAAGGCCCAAAGCATTAGCATAGCAACATCAACAACAACCACATCATTGATAGCGGCATGTCCCAAAAGCATTAGCATAGCAATAACAACAACATCAATGATAGCAGCACGGCCCAAAGCATTAGCATAGCAACATCAGCAACAACAACATCAATAATAGCGGCAAGGCCCAAAGCATTAGAATAGCAACATCAACAACAACCACATCATTGATAGCGGCATGCCCCAAAAGCATTAGCATAGCGATAACAACAACATCAATGATAGCAACACGTCCCAAAGCATTAGCATAGCAACATCAGCAACAACAACATCAATACTAGCGGCATGGCCCAAAATATAACATAGCAACAACCCAACACCAATGATAGCGGCACGGCCCAAACACAATAGCATAGAATAGCATAGCAACAACAACATCAATGATAGCGGCATGGCCCAAAACATAAGCATTGGCATAGCAACAACAACGACAGCACAAATGATGGGGGCATGGCCTAAACCATTAGGATAGCATAGCAATAACATTGGGGTATACCCGAGGAGCCATTCGTGATCCGGCCAGAGCATCGGATCACAGACAATTTTCAAAATATCCGTATCAGCTAAAATTTTTTTTTTTTTTTTTTTTTTTTTTTTTATAATTGAGTTATTGCCACTTAATTCTTTTTAGATCATCTCACTTTTCGAGTAATAACTAAGACTTTTTCAAGGTGCACTGAAAAGTTGAAAAACTCTTCCCTGCTGTCATCACAGCGATTAAATTCTGTTGTTCATTTGCATAAGCTTCTGTTTCTTTTTTGGCTGATCTTTGATTGCTAAATTATGAGTCAAGACAAGTGCTTACATAATAAACAGATATAGAGTTTTTGAAAATGGTTAAGCACAAATCAAAAATCTGTAACTGTTTTCTTCTTGAATATCATAACGAATTATGTGAGGAAAAGCAGGAATTTTTTTTTTTTTTTTTTTTTTTAGCTGGTCTTCCAAAGCAAATTACAAAGGCCAAAAAGCTCATATATTCTGTTCACATACAGTAATAAAAAGGAAATTTGATGTATCCGTCTTTTATGTCAACTGAACCCATGTGCATTAATAATTAAATCCAATAATCTAAATACTAATATTGCTGATAAAATGTTTTTACCGAAGCAAACGTTAAGAAACAAACAGTCGGGAAATTGTTTGTAAGACCTCTGCCACATACCCCTGTAGCTTTTAGTGAACGAAGTGATGCGCTTCTTACAAAAATCGGAAAGGCCAATCAAAGCTTAGCATATGCGACCTCAATTAGGTGGTGATTGGCCAAATTTCTAGCTTGTAAAATTATTTGTAATGTCTTTATGAATTCAAACGCGTTAAAAATTGTTTTGCACACCACAGGCACATCGTTACACATGTAAATTACACTTGTGTGTCTCAAATAGTATATTATATCTGTTTTATAAAATAGATAGCACATCATTCCATTCGCTGAAATTTTACAAGGCACATCTGTAGAGTAGCGGAATAGTGGGCCTTGTGGAGCTAGGCTAATTAGTTGAGCTATGTTTGAAGATTTTCTAAAAGCAAGTTTGGTTTGAAAATGAGGCAGAATTTGAAGATGGCTGTGACTGAGGGGAAACCTCCAATTGTTCTTGGTTCTTACATTTTAAAAGGCAACGGAATCAAATCTTATTCTGATCAAGCTTGATAAATGCCATTCTTTAAAACTGAAAAGTTGTTTGCGATAGGGTGCTTCAAAGCTGGTATCAAAACACTGCAAATGCTTCGTTAAAGACTTCTTCAAATCAAAAGTCAATCAAACAGTTTTTAAAGTAGATATCTGGTAAAACCTGCTGATCCAACCACTGCTCCAGCCTTCCGGTACCAAGGACCATGGCATTGTGTTTAGATAGGCTGGGAATAAGCAAACTCTTTTACCCACATGATTTATGACAGACATTCAGCATACATGCTAACAGAACTCTTGGGAAAGTCGTCCCATTCTATCAATTATATGAGGGTTTAAATGCCAAACTAGTAACTTTGTCCTGCTGTGATTTCATGTCTCGATTGGCTTGACAGGTCACTGTCTTCTTACAACTTGGTATGCTTATGTGATCGGCCTCTCATTGTTTTGGAAATACGTGAAAAGTTTTAGTAATTAGTATTTTTAGCATGGAGTCGCGACTCTCTTCATTTCATCGAGCAGAACATTGTACAGAGGCTTTCTGTCTGATCTAGGGACTCTAGCAGCAGGAATTAAGCCTTGATATCAGTATAAACATGATCATCAGGATAAATAGACATGTTGTGCTTCATGAGCAGCAGCATATTTGAGAGCAGGACAGACAGTCGAAGACATATTTTTCGAAACTTACAAAATTTAAAAATTTTAGCAAATTGGAAGAATTATTACAGGCTTTCTGAATAATTAATTTTGAATGATAATATGCAGCCCATTCTGAAACAAGTTTGTTTAAATTGAAAAGCCTTAATTCCTAGTCAATTTGAATGAATTTTACTAACACACCTGACCAGCGCATGGATGTTTGTAGAAAACTGTCTCCAATTTCACTAAACCCATTCTCAACTTTTATTACCGGAAGTGTGCTTGTCTAAATGGTCCCTTAGCATAATTTCAACTTTTTAACAGCGGTCATCACAGTGTGAAAATGCAACAAAATAACAAGAGCCGCTCATATTTGCCTTTGGTTTACTTTAAAACAACTTTTTCCTGCAGTGAACCTTTGTTTACCAGTAGTAATTAATTCATGCATGAAACTCGCGTGTTTATGGAAAATTAATTCGAAGGCCTATGACCTTTCAACAAAATAGCATTGAAATGGCGCGACAAAAAATGATAGTAGACGATCAAGTATATGCTTATACAATCTTTCAATGTTTAATCTTTTTATTATTGTGTATAACTATCTTGATCGGATAGCGATATTTAACTGTAGCTTATGCCAATATTCTTGCTTTGCGTGTACTGTGTTAAATGACTTTAATTATTAGCTATTTGAATATTCATTATTTGGCTTTGTCTACTTATGTCGTGTATTGCGTATTCCCACCATTAATTTGTTTTGTTAATAATTTTCGATTTCCGGTAATATTGCTCATTTAAAAAGCTTATGAATTCCGTTAATGAGGTTTGCTTGTTTATCAGCGAGTTTTTGTTTTTTGTGCAGTCGTTAATATTCACAAACAGGAAAAGCTGTAATATATTTTTAGCAATTTCGTTTGTCCGGTTAGTCTCATTAATGTGACGATTAATAGCAATTAAAAATATTATCTAATGGCATTTTCGATTAATTTACAGTTCAAAAGCTTTTATCAAATATCAACCAAAAATACACAAAAAATAAACAAATAGTAAGATAAATGAGTTTGGCAAATTGCGATCGAAAATGAATTTATTTCTTAAAGTTTTCAACAGACGTCCATAAATTGAAACAATTATTATTCGAAATTTTCCTAGGCAGTCACAGCAAAGATAGCTGTACTAAAGTAGTCTACGCGGGTCCAATCCAAGTACTTTCAAACATTTCAATTTCCATTTCGTTCTCCTTTTTAGACTAATTGCGTAAGGTATTAAAGCATTTACTATACTTGCATTCATCAATTCTACCGTTAGATGTTTGCTACACCTCACTGGCGTTGTTTTTTACAAAAGTATTCGTTATGTCACGCCTGCAGTAATATCCTCGCATGTGCGCATACATTCGTCCATCTACGATGTAATCTGCCAATCGGGATCGCGAGCCGTTACTCCAGTTAAAATCCGATTATAATCCGCTAATTCGAATGTAATCCGTCAATCCGATTGTAATGTGTTAATCCGATTATAATCCGCCAATCCGATTATAATTCGCCAAACTAGTTGTAATCCAATCTTTTGTGTGTTTCTCTTTGATTTTATTTCTTGTTTTCTTTTCTAATTTTGTTTATTTATTCATTTATTTATTTATTTATTTATTTATTTATTTATTTATTTATTTATTTATTTATTTATTTATTTATTTATTTATTTATTTATTTATTTATTTATTTATTTATTTATTTATTTATTTATTTATTTATTTATTTATTTATTTATTTATTTATTTATTTATTTATTTATTTATTTATTTATTTATTTATTTATTTATTTATTTATTTATTTATTTATTTATTTATTTATTTATTTATTTATTTATTTATTTATTTATTTATTTATTTATTTATTTATTTATTTATTTATTTATTTATTTATTATTTATTTATTTATTATTTATTTATTAGCTCAATAATGGCTTCAGTGCAAAGCCGGAACGTTGCGAATAAAAATATAAAATTAATTGTGTTGTCTTTTACTACAAAATTTTTATTATTATTATTATTATTATTATTATTATTATTATTATTATTATTTATTTTTCTTTCTTCTAATGCATTACTTGATGCATCTATTTCAGCTTTGTTTGGTCTGCCATCGGTTTCGCAAGTATCACCGTTGCGAGCTGAGGCGTTTGCTTCTCAATTATCCTTCCATCCGAATCAGGCTTTTGTCAGTTATATTATACATGGTATTACACATGGTTTTCGCTTAGGGTTCCAAGACCATCAACCATTAAAGTCATCTAAGCAGAACAAGCTATCTTCGTCATCTAATCCTTCGGTTATTGATGAGTATATTGCTAATGAAGTCCGTTTGGGGCGAGTAGCTGGACCATTTGTCATATCACCGTTGCCAAATCTTCACATTAGTAGTTTTGGCGTAATTCCGAAACGCGGCCAGCCAGGCAAGTGGCGTCTTATCGTTGACCTATCGTCCCCTCGTGGGCATAGTGTGAATGATGGGATTGATCCTGAGGCTTTCAATTTGCATTATATCCAGTTGGATCAGATTGTGGCAATGATAACTGCATTGGGGGTTGGTGCTCTCATAGCTAAGTTTGATGTTGAAGCAGCATACCGTAATGTCCCAGTTCATCCTCTGGATCGCTTTCTTCTTGGCATGAAATGGCGTGGACAATATTATGTTGACTTGGTTTTGCCTTTTGGGTTACGTTCTGCCCTATTCATCTTCAATTCCATTGCTGATGCGGTTGAGTGGATCTTGATCAATAATTATGGTCTAAACAATCTGGTACATTACTTAGACGATTTTATTATGTCAGGCCCTGCTAATTCAGATGAATGTGGCAATCATTTGCAATGTGCTATGAAAGTATGTCAACAGTTGGGTCTTCCACTTCATCCTAAAAAATGTCTTGGTCCAGCATCTGTGATGACAGTTTTAGGCATTGAACTGGATTCAACTCGTCAGATTGCTCGCTTGCCGTCAGAAAAGCTACGTTCTTTAAAGGATTTAGTTGCTTTATGGATGCAAAAATATTGGTGCAACCGTCATGACCTTGAATCATTAATTGGTCATCTTCACCATGCAGCAAAGGTTGTTTGGCCTGGAAGAACATTTATCCGTCGCATGCTGGATCTTCTATGCTGTTTTCGCAAACCGAACCATCCGATTCGCTTGTCTAGGGAATTCTTTTTGGATTTGTGCTGGTGGCATGAATTTCTTAGTGCATGGAATGGTGTATCCTTTTGGTTGTTTTCTGGAAAGCCTGTAATCAATGATGTTCATGTTTTCTCTGATGCTTCAGGCTCTATTGGCTATGCAGCTATGTGGAATCAACAATGGTTCAATGGTCAATGGACTGCAACCCAAATGCATCATGGGATCGCATATAAAGAGCTATTTCCTATTGTTCTTGCTGCTCATTTGTGGGGGAATTCGTGGTTTAAAAAACATGTCCTTTTTCATTCGGATAATGAGGCAGTAGTTCAGGTGCTCAATAAACGTTCTTCAAAAAATCCTGAACTCATGCGATTGATGCGCTCTCTTTTGCTAACAGCAGCTCAGTACAGTTTTTCTTTTACTTCTGTACATATTCCAGGATCTTCAAACACAATTGCTGATTCACTCTCTCGTTTTTGTTGGCAGGAATTCCGGCACGTGGCGCCACTTGCTCAAGCTTATCCAACACCTATCCCATTGCAAACACTGGCAGCCTTGATGTGAACATTTTACGATCACAATCTAATATGTATATGACTGAAAGTTTGGCTCCTTCAACACGTCGTACTTATGGTTTGGCACAACGCAAATTTATTGAATTTTCAAGGGAGTTGGGAGTTGTTAATTGTTGCCCAGCTGATGAAAATACATTGTGTTGGTTTGCCTCAACGTTGGCACAATCTATGCAGCATAAATCAGTCAAGGTTTATCTGGCAGCAGTCCGCTCTTTGCATATTGATCAAGGTTATTCAGATCCTCTTGCAAATTGTCTTCGATTGGCTAAAGTTCTTAGAGGAATCAAACGATGTAGCAGACCGTCAAATAATAGACGCCTTCCTATTACAGACAGCGTATTACTGAAAATCTACTATTTGTTACAGTTCACCCGCTATGACGATATAATGATGTGGGCAGCTTGCACTTTGGCATATTTTGGTTTTCTTCGCTGCTCAGAATTTACTGTTCCAAATTTAGCCTCTTTCGATCCAATGGTTCATCTGCAAGCAAATGATTTGGCTTTTGATAATTTATCCTCTCCTACGTGTTTGCGAGTTTGGATAAAATCAAGTAAAACAGATCCTTTTCGCAATGGTTGCCCTATTTATATTGGCCGTGGTAATGGTCCTCTATGCGCAGTCCATGCTATGTCCACCTATCTTAACAAACGAGGCAATACTCCTGGCCCGCTCTTTCTGTTGGAATCTGGTCAACCATTGTCTAGAACTTATCTTGCTGCTTGGCTCCAGAAAGTCTTAAGTCAAGCGAGAGTTGCTGGGAACTTTAATACTCATAGTTTTCGCATCGGAGCAGCCACTGTAGCAGGCCGCAAGGGTATTCCAGCTTATATCATAAAGGCATTGGGCCGTTGGTCTAGCGACGCTTATATGTTATACACCAGGACTCCATCTCATTCGCTTGCCGGAATCTCTCAATTATTAAGTTAGGTAAGATTTAGTTAATGTTATTATCGATTTTTAATTAATTAATTAAAATTTTTATTCTTATAATATTTTTAACTCGTTGTATTTGGTATGTTAATTTACTATAGTCTGGGTGCTTGGTCATGTTTGGTGGGATGTCCAGGCTTCCTGTCCCTCCTCTCCAAGCACTTTGGAGATAGTTTGGAGTGTGACAGGTTCGCCAGTAGCAATAGCAGCATAAAAGCATATAGAAAGCATAAAAGCATATAGAAAGCATATAGAGCATAAAAGCATATAGAGCATAAAAGCTTATAGAGCATAAAAGCATTACAAAAGCATGAAAGCATACAGAGCAATAGAGCATAAAAGCATGTTGAAAGCATAAAATATATAGAGCATAAAGTATATAATAGATATCCCACCAACCAAGCACCTAGGCCAGAGCTCATCAGTGGATGAGTTTAAATGGTGGTTACAATTTTAATTTAATTACAATTTTAGGCTGAATTAGACTCAGACACTGTTGTTTGCCATTGCATGAAACCCCCTCCTTTCTAGTGGGGCTAGCTTTCATTTCGTAGGTGGGAGTTAGTTCACATCCGTTAGATTACGGACGTAAGTAACAAAGTTTAGATAACAGCGTGGGAAGCTATTTTATACCAAATAAGGTAAGCAGCACAGATGGAAGAGCCTGGGTAAGAAGGATGAAGCAATGTGCTACTTTAGGCACACCTTGTTTTGGGTTAGTCACTCCTTTAGAGGAAAGCGTTGTTAGCGGTAGCAAAAGTTTTATTGAGCCTTTTGTGTGCGTTTTTTGGCAGAGCAATTTTTACTGTTATTATTATTCTTAAATTTTTTATTATATATATTATTCACATAACTCGATTTCCCCCACCCTCCCTTTCCCTTGCAATGTTTTAGGTTTTCAGGTTGGTAAGTTCTTTTGTCCACATATGGGTAAGTGTTGGTAAGTTGATTAATGATAGTTAATTCCACTGGTTATCAGTGTGACAGGTGCTTGGTTGGACAGGGATCCATATATGGAGTGTGACAGGTTCGCCAGTAGCAATAGCAGCATAAAAGCATATAGAAAGCATAAAAGCATATAGAAAGCATATAGAGCATAAAAGCATATAGAGCATAAAAGCTTATAGAGCATAAAAGCATTACAAAAGCATGAAAGCATACAGAGCAATAGAGCATAAAAGCATGTTGAAAGCATAAAATATATAGAGCATAAAGTATATAATAGATATCCCACCAACCAAGCACCTAGGCCAGAGCTCATCAGTGGATGAGTTTAATTGTTGCAAAACGCGTCGTTCCATGTCTCCCCGTTTGGCTTCCCAGCAAGTAATGAGGCTGCACTACTCATCAACAGGAATGTATACACATTTTTTATATCAAATGATTCATTAAAGTGAAACATTTGCAACGGCACCTTTCAAACTGGAAATTGAACACTTTTTCAGAAGTTAATTGAATCAAAAGAAATTCCACAAAACGTATGACGGTCATCTAAAGCTAGTAAACCAAACTTTTTTGACAATTAGTTATTGTTGATTATTGAAATTTAGGGAAACAACATGAAATGGAGTGATATATAGCATATTAGAAGATAATTTACATGGGTAATCAGGAACGCTCTTGTCCCATGTCTCCCTAGGTCCAAGTCTCCCCGGTCTCCCCTACATATTTACGAGATGTGGATTGTTATTATCCCTGTTATTGTTATGTTGAACCTTGGCTGTAAATTTTATGTAAATTTAAACAGTTATTCAAGTTTTAAAACATGTGCAGGTATGGCTATGTGTTTTCTCCTGCTCTTTTGTTTTGAAATTTAATATTTTGTATTTGAAAACTGTGATGTTCATGTTTACTTTATTAAATAGCCTCTCTGTTGTAATTATTGAATAGCCTCATTGTGCAACAAGCCACATGGGAGTACCAGATTATTAAAGAAGGAGTCTGTAACTGAACTTGTTTATTTACTGAATATTACATTGGCGCAGTTGATAGGATAATAATCTCATATTACTTCATTTTCTACTTGGAAATAATTTACTGTACCCCATACAACATTTCTGTCAATAATAGTGACAGTGCAAAGGGTTTTACTGAGCTTTGCTGCTGCTCTTATTTTGCTTTATTATTTACACATATACATTGGTTGAATTCAATGGTTTAAAACATTATATACATTGCTACTACATTTGTAAAGTAAAAGACTACATTCTACATAATTTCTTTCTGTTTATTTATTCTATCAAGTTACCATTATTACAGAAATATTACCGATTTTTATTTGGAATTACATAAAAGAATAAAATGGCCAAATCTGTTGACATTGCCTGTCCTTCACTTTTCAGCACCCATGGGGACATTACTAGCTTAGGTACTCGATGGAAGAAATGGTTTCAAGGTTTTGACCTATATCTTATGGCTGCAGGCATTACTGATGCCAATCAAAAGAACTCTCTTATTTTACACTGTGGTGGTGAAGATTTACGTGAATTATTTGATACACTACCAGAACTCATTACAGAAAGCCATCATGATTTTCCAAATCTGGACGCTGCCGACCAATATACAAAAACTTGCTTGGCACTGAATACATACTTTCTGCCAAAGAAAAATAAACGATATGAACGACACATTTTCAGAACTTGCTCACAAAATATAAATGAGCCAATCTCACAATATGTTACCCGCCTCTGAAGTCTATCAAAAACATTGGAGTTTGCTGATACTAATGATGAAATTGTTGACCAAGTTATTGAAAAATCTTTTTGTCTGTGTTGATTACTACAGCCGATACCCAGAGGTTGAAATTTTGCACAAAATAGACACAACTGAAATTACAAAGAAACTTCGGAAGCTGTTCTGCGGATATGGGGCACCAGATGCCATTGTAACTGATAATGGTCCACAGTTTCAAAGAAATAATATATTTGAAGCTCTGATGACAGAATTTGGAGTTACCCATCGTAAAGTGACCCCTTATCACCCAGAAGCAAACGGAGAAGTTGAGCATTTTAATCAGAACTTGAAAAAAACAATTCAAGCTGCCATTGCTGAACATCAAGTCTGGCGTATTGTTTTAGAGAACTTTGTATTTGCTTATCGTACAACTCCTCATGCTACTACTGGTGTTACTCCTGCCACGTTGATGTTCAATCGAACCATTAAGGACAAACTGCCAACAAACACGCCACTTGAAGCTGACAGAGATGTTATCAACGCTGATTGGAACAAGAATATTTTGATCAAATCATATGCTGATCCCCGCAACCATGCTCGCCCTCATACTCTAAATCAAGAGGATTCAGTGTTAATTGCAGACACAAGAAGACATCGTGATAAATTCACCCCACGCTGGAAAAATGTTCCCTATGTAATCTCCACTGTCAAAGGAAACAGTATAATTGTGAATGAGCGTGGAAATCAAAAGAAGGAGTTTATGCGAACTTCATCGCAAGTGAAGTCATACATGGCACCTCATCAATAACAATCTTCACAGCAGATCAACATGTCACCACACATCAGCAGCAGCAGCAGCGATGATTTTGACATTCCTATTCACAACACTGACGTTCAACTCAATAACTGTAGCAGATTTAATACTGTAGTTTTATTAGTTTTAACTATTAGTTTAATTATTCTAAACAATGCTAATTCATATATTTTATTAGAGGTGTAATTTATCAGCCTCGTTCATTCGGTCTCTCTTTGAATTGCATAACAAGGCGTGGTGCTTGAGGATATGAGGTCAGATTTCTGGATGTCCGTCTTTGGAATTAGACGTGTATTTTCTGACGAATGTTACATATTTTATGAAGTTGAATGCGGATTAAATAAGCGTTGTACAGTATATCCTATTGTGAATTATCTATATTATTAGTTATTATTCTTCATGTATTATTGATCATTGGAATTATATTACAATTTACCATTTTGTTCTATTCAATCAGTTTGTTAGTTGCGTTTTATTGTCATATTTCATCTTACAAGCAAACGGGCCATGGCAACTAACAAAATTAAATTAACTGATGTTGTGAAGAACTATGATGGAGAAGGAGATTTTGCCGAATGGTGGACACGGTTTGAAATTGTCGCCAAGTTACAAGGTTACACTATCAATGATATGGTTAGTTTGTTACCTCTACTACTTCGAGGAGCACCATTTCTAATTTATGAAAAACTATCCGACGAAGATAAAAAAGATGTGAAAGTTATCAAAGGCAGATTATTAACCGCATTTTAATTATCAAAATTTGCGGCTTATGAGCAATTACGAAACCGGTCATATATACAAGGAGAGAACGTCGATGCATATTTCAGCGACATTAAGAGATTGAGCGATTTAGCTGGTATGGATGGTGGTGCCGAAGTTGCCTTTGTTGTTGGTTTACCGGAGCAAATTTCAATGCAACTAAGAGTATTAACTGATGCTAAAGCTGATACGTTGGTTGCCAGAGCACGTGTAATGGTTGAAGCTGAAAAGAGTAAGACTAGTTATGAGTCGTTTACTGCTGTTGGCATGTTTCAACGTCGTTCCTTCAATAAGGACAATAGATATTGTGATAGCTGCAATAAGCCAGGACATGACACAGACAAGTGCTGGTCGAAAGGAAATGGAAAGCCCACATGTTTTCGTTGTGGCCAAGAGGGACATGTCGCCGTAGGATGCAAAAACCCACGTATGTCGGGAAAAGACAAGGGGTCCGTAATGTATGTGGAGCCAATTACGACCCCCAAACAATGAATGGCTTGTTACCTTTGGTTGTCACTATTGCTGAATGTCAATATAGTGGCATTGTGGACACGGGAAGTTCCGGTACTATTATTTCAAAACAAGTATGTGAAAAGATTGGATTATCTGGTATCACAAAACAGAATCGTCACAAAATAATTATGATGAATGATTTTACAACTAATTGTTATGGGTCAATTGCAACAAATGTTATTGTCAACGGTGGAAGTAAAATAGTAAATTGTATTATAGTTGATAATTTATTAGCGAATGTTGATGTTATTCTTGGTATGGATGCGATTAAAATGTTTGGTGGTTTATCTGTTACACCTAATGGACAGTTCAGTTTCGGATTATGTTCTGATTCTATTTGTACAGCTGCAACGATTGAAGTACCGCTATCAGATGATATGCCGTTAACATCTAATAATGCTGAGACATCTGATAATGCCGCTACAAATAAAAATATTGAACTTGATGAATCAAATTTCTCGGCTGTCTTTAATGACGGAAAATGGACGTTAAAATGGAAATGGAAAGGTAAAGCTCCTGAGTTCATGAAGAATGTTGTCAGTCAGTATTACATGGAAGACAACGTAAAAATATCATTCGATAGCAAACTGAATGAGTGGATAGAGAAAGAATATTTGATCCCGTACGACGAAAACGAGCTAGGTCCGCCCAAAGCACTTATACCATTATTTGCTGTTGTGCAGGAAAATAAAAATAAAGTTAGACCTATACTGGATTTTAGAGAAGTCAACCAAAGTATTGACTTATACAGTGGAGCAAGCGATGTATGTTTGCAGAAGTTACGCGAGTGGAGGAAAAAGTCAATAAATTGTGCTATTGTCGACCTTAAGGATGCTTATCTCCAATTAAATATCGATAAAAGTTTATGGCCGTACCAAACAGTTGTATTTAAAGGTCAGCGTTGGTGTCTTACACGCATGGGTTTTGGACTTAACGTTGCCCCAATGATAATGTCGTCTATATTGCGTAAAGTATTATCAATGGACCCAATTATTAAATCTGGTTGCGACGCTTACATCGATGATATTTATGTTGATGAAAGTATTGTTGACGCAGAATATGTGAGATCACATTTATCTTGTTTTGGTTTGTTGGCTAAACCTGTCGAACGTTTTTCCGTTAATACTCCGACTAGAGTTTTAGGATTAAATGTACATAAATCTGGTGATAACGTATTGTGGAAGAGAGCGAATAGCTTGAATTTATCTAATATTAACATTGAAAGCTTAACAAGGCGAGATTTATATTCTTTGTGCGGCCGCTTAGTCGGTATTCACCCTGTATGTAATTGGCTACGCATTTATTGTAGTTACTTGAAACGGTTATCAACCGGCAATTCGTGGGATGATGTGTTACCACCTGTTATTACGCAGAAAATAAAAGAATTATTAGAGAAATTATTAGACTGTGACCCTGCTAGTGGACGTTGGAATGTTGATGTTACAACAAAGTGTCGAATATGGTGCGATGCTAGTTCGATTGGTATGGGAGTTGCATTGGAAATAAATGGAGAAATAATCGAAGACGCATCGTGGCTACGTAAGGATGAGTCGCATATTAATTTAGCAGAACTCGACACTGTGGTTCGTGGCATTAATTTATCTGTTGCGTGGAATGTAATTGAACTTGAGGTAATGACTGACTCTGCAGCTGTATATCCCTGGATGTCAGATTCATTAGACGGAAAACGGAGGGTGTCAACAAAGGCACAGAGTGAACTATTAATTAGACGCCGCCTAGATTTGATATGTACGATTGTCGATCAATACAATCTAAAGATAAATATTAAATTAATTCGTTCAGCAGAAAATCTTGCAGATTGTTTGACTCGCGTCCCAGAATCATGGTTAAGAGTCAACAAGGATCGTTTGAAATCTGATATTTGTAATGCTGTTAATGTTGTAAACAATGAAAATGAAAACAATGCCACTAATAATGTCACTAATATTTTACAGGTACATAATATAGTCCATGGTGGTGTTTATCGTACAAAGTGGTTGGCCGATAAGGCCGATATTATTACTACAGACAACGAAATTAAAAATCTATTGATTGTTGTGACGTATGTCAATATATTGACCCGACGCCAATAAGATGGGAACATGGAGATTTATCGGTGAAAAGTAACTGGTCGAGATTAGCTATTGACGTCACAAAATATGATGGCAAAAAATACTTAACTATTATTGATTGTGGGCCGTGGCGTTATGCTATATGGCGGCATATTTTGAACGAAGGAGAAATTGAATTATTACGTCATTTGTTTAATGTAGGCCTATTCACCGAACGTGGACCGCCGGATGAGATTATATGGGATAACTACGCTACATTTAAATCTAGAAAAGTTATTGCATTTTGTACAGAATGGAATGTGTTATTATCTCCACGTGCTGCTTATCGTCCTCAGGGAAACGGCATTATTGAACAACATCACTGTGTGATAATCAATATATAGTCTAGCCTCTTTGTTATGTAGCCTCATTTCTATGTCATATATATGAGTGTAGTGATACTAATATATTCATTCTGTTGATAACTCCACTGTGTGATTATCTTGAGTCATCGTCTAACGATTATCCTACATGGCGCTGCGAGTATAAACTTTATTCGTTTATTACAAACATCATTATTATTATTTTGAAATTTTTAACATGACTACTCCACCGTCGAGTATTGCCGATTCTACTGGCTCGTCTAATTCTACACAATCCCGTAACGAATCACAACATCAAACAACTAATAGTTACCGTCTACCGTCATCTATTAGAGCACCGTATCTGGACATTGCTATAGATCGCGGTGAGAATTTTGAGATATGGAGTGATCGTTGGTCAACATACCATGAAATTTCTGGCCTTAAAGATCAGCCGTTGTCGACGCAATTGGCTGCAATGAAGTTATGCATTTCAACCGATACTTTTAAAGTTGTTAGAAATTTGTCAACCGCTGATGCTTCCACGCCTGCTAACATTATTTCAGCACTTCGTCGTCATCTTCGTGGCCAGCTGAACGTGGTGATAGAAAGAAAAAATTTTAATCAACGAGAGCAACAAATCGGTGAGTCATTTGACGATTGGCTAACTGATCTGCGCGAGTTGTTAAAAACTTGCCACTATTGCACTCACTGTCAAGAGTGCAAGACTGAAGACTGTGTCCTAAGAGACAGAATTGTGAGCGGTATTTACGATGGAGATATCACTCAAAAATTACTTTCCATTGAAAAATTAACTTTAGAAAAAGCCATTGCTCAGTGCCGCTCCGAGGAAGCAGCACGTTTACACCGTAGTGATATTAAAGGTGATATTGAACCCTCAGTACATGCTGTTCAAAAACAAACAAATAAGAAAAATTTTACAGCATCTAATTCTAAGGACAATATAAATGACAATGAAAAATGTTCTTACTGTGGTCGAAAACAACACGACCGTGATGATTATCCTGCTACAAATCGCTTTGGTGGACAATGTGGCAAACAAGGGCATTTTTCGAATGTATGCCGTTCAAAAAGTAAGACCTCTAAGTCTACAACTCGCCCTCAAGGTCAAGTTGGATCCATATTAGCAACAATAGGACGTAAAGCCCCATCTATCTCAGTCAAAATCGGTGGCCACGTAGCCAAACATGGTTCAATCAATGTAACACCCGACACAGGTGCAGACATTACTGCCGCCGGTCCTGCAATTTTGAAACAATTATGTATTGATAAAAATAATCTATTACCAGCTGACATTTCACCAAAAGCTGCCGATGGTCACAGTATAAAAGCCATAGGCCGTTTTCCGGCTGAATTTACCCTCGGGGGTACAACTGTGATTGATGACGTTTATGTCTTAGAAGGTGTCCCTGGTGTGTTTTTATCTTGGTACACTAGCCGTTCATTAGGCATAATACCATCTCATTACCCAACACCATTACCAGCAACCTCTAATTCTATGGACAAGTCATCATTTGACCCCTTATTGAATACAATTGACAACAACAATTCAAATAACATTAACGTAGAAAATATTTTCAATGACTTCCCGGATGTATTTGACGGAAAAGTCAAAGCTATGCCTGGTGAACAATTTACTATTCGTCTATCTGATGACGCCACACCGTTTTGTGTTACGACTCCAAGGCGTATTCCGTTTGCATATAAAGATAAATTAAAAACTGTATTAGATCAATTACAAACAGAGGGAATTATAGCCCCTGTAACAGAGCCAACTGATTGGTGCGCACCTATAGTTGTCGCCCCTAAGAAAAACTCTGACGATGTACGTCTTTGCGTCGACTTATCAAAATTAAATCGTTTTGTTAAACGTGAGCGTTACACATCACCAACGCCAGCTGAATCTATTGCTGACATTTCATCATCACATGCAAAAGTATTTACGACATTTGATGCATTGAAAGGCTATCATCAATGCCCTCTTGACCCCGTTAGTCAGGATCTAACAACATTTATAACGCCATTCGGCCGCTTTAAATATTTGCGGGCCCCGTTTGGCATATCTAGCATAAGTGAACATTATAATCGCCGTATGGACGAGGCTTTCTCTGGTCTTACCGGTTTCCGAAAAGTCGTCGATGACGTAATTATTTATGACAATTCACCAGCGACACACACACAACATGTACGCCAGTTTTTACAACGCTGTCGTGAACGTGGTATCTCGCTGAACAAAAACAAATTTCAATACGCAAAATCATCCGTGCGATTTGCTGGATTTGAACTTTCTTCTGATGGTTATACTAGAAACCGCCGCAAACCTCAAAGACTTATCGAAGAGAGCTAATTCTATTACCTTTATAATAATAGCACCAAATCACATTATAGCCACAAGCAATATTACGCATCAGAAATTTATTACGCTTATGAAATCTATTACGTATCAGAAATTTATTACGTTTATCACAGTATATTATTGCGTCTTGAGAAAATCTACAACGTACTTGCTGATTTATACTTTATTTCAATTAGCTACTAGTTTCGTATTAGTTTGATAAAATACTATTCTACCGTATTTTAAATTTACTTACTTTTAACAAATTAACACAATTATCATAACTTACTCAACTTGCTCAATTGATCATTTATTGGAAGTAGTTTGTCTTATCCTTCTGATAAATTTAGCTACAACATTTTGTTACTAGTACACTTACTCAAGATTATCCTTAGCCTATTTTCATTCTATTATAAATAGACTCCAAGGGGAGATGTGTGATAATCAATATATAGTCTAGCCTCTTTGTTATGTAGCCTCATTTCTATGTCATATATATAAGTGTAGTGATACTAATATATTCATTCTGTTGATAACTCCACTGTGTGATTATCTTGAGTCATCGTCTAACGATTATCCTACAATCACCGCACTATTAAATCTTTTGCTGCTAGATCAAAATATTCAATATTTCATGCTTTGTATTGGTATAATAATACGCCTTCGGATCGTTTGCCTATTCCGCCTGCTTGGCAATTATTTCTCTATCAACCACGGTTGAAGTTTATTACTCCTGAGAAAAATGTTATTGAATTTGTTACTACTTTTAATGCAAATGATTTAGTTTGGGTAAAACCATCGGATTCCATTAGATGTTATGAACCTTGGTTGCCCGGAATTATTATTGAACAA
This sequence comes from Haliclystus octoradiatus, assembly GCA_916610825.1. NCBI lineage: Eukaryota > Metazoa > Cnidaria > Staurozoa > Stauromedusae > Haliclystidae > Haliclystus > Haliclystus octoradiatus. Next base: position 17,867,673 of record OU744449.1, on the reverse strand, counting down.
ATATCTGCACAAAAAGTTAATGTTGAAATAAATGGTGTATCTTCATATCGGCATGTAGCGCATTTGCGTCGCCACCAGCCAGATACCGATAAATCGTTGGATGATATTGTTGATAGTACTAATCAATCATCTGACATTTAAGATGAAGATGATGATGTTATGTTGGTTTAGCATGAGTTAGAGGCCAGCCTCGTGATAGAATGTATAAGTAAGAGGATCAAGAGATGTGAGACAGAAGAGTTTTGAAGTGGATCTGAATTATACTTGATGTTGTTATATTACTAACGTTGTATTCTTTATGTATTTATCCGACTCTACATTGGCACAGTGGATAGATTTATATATTTTTTTTTTCATGCATATATAATCAACCATATTTTTACGTTATGGCAACTTTTCGTGGGCGTCTTCCGCCTGAATTCAATCCTGGTCAACGTGATGCATATGACCGATTTACGAAGTGGAAATTCGGTTTCCAAACCTATATGACTGCCACCGACTTAGCACTGCAATCAGAAGCAAAGAAGCTTGCTATTCTCTACAACATTGCAGGCGAAGAGTTCCGGCAATTTACCAAGAAAAACTGTACGTTTAATTTGGCCGACAACACGGAAACTGTCACTAATGTCCTCAAAGGAATAACTAAGATCCTGAAACCACAGAGACGACATTTGGATTACCGTTGTAAGTTATTTGATTGTCGTCAAAGTGAAGACGAGCCAATACATGAATACTTACAACAATTGAGAAATTTATATGATGAGACTGGTTACACTGACCGCACCCTAACCGGAGATATGTTAATGCGGGATTTGTTGGTTCGTGGTGTCCGAAACGAAGACGCAAAACGATTATTATTGCAACAGGATTTTGACTCTTTAACTATTGACGAATGTACAAAATTAGTCTCAAGTTATGAAACTGTTAATAGATCAGATGCTGTTAAAACAGAGATTATCGCCGCTACAATTGCAAATAATACAAAGATTATCGATTCATGCAAATATTGTGGACGATCGCACGCTGTTGGACGCTGTCCTGCATATGGGAAATCATGTTCATCATGTGGACTTCGTAATCATTTTCACAGCGTTTGTCAGCGTAGTAAATATGCGAATGACAGTGTTAACAAGACAAGGACGCCATCACAGCATAAAGTATCTGTCAGGCGTAAATCACATCGCTCTGATAAAAGCGCTGCTCTTGACAATGAGGATAACACCTCATCATCGAATGAGTCGGAAATTTCTTTTGCATTAACTTCCGCTCAGCCAGGTGAGCGTGCTTATGTACATTTATTTGTAAACGGAGACCCTTTGAAATTTTTAATCGATCCTGGAAGTACGGCAACGATGTTACCTGTAGAATATTTAAAGAAAGGTCAAGAATTTAAAATGCTTACTGACACTTTTGTGAAACCATGGAATAGTAAAAAGATACCTATTATTGCTGAAGGAAAAATCAAAGTGTCGGCCTCATCAAGCGACAAGGCAATTTTGATCAAGGCTAAATGTATAAAGAAATTAAAATGTCCTCTGTTGAGTTATTCCGACTATTTATTATTAGGAGGACAGCCGTTACAATTACCTGAAGCATACGATGTCAGCGTAAGTGCTGTCGATGAAACGCTAGGAAATATTGGTGTTGCAACAATTAATGTTAAATCTAATGTTACACCTATTGTTCAAGGTGCACGAAAGCTTGCTTTCAGATTACATAAACCAGTTGAAAAAGAAATAGAAAAGATGGTTAAAGCTGATATATTGGAGAGAGTGACTGGCCCTAGTAAATGGTTATCGCCGATTGTTGTCGCTTGGCGAAAAAATGGAAATGTACGTCTTTGCGGCGATTTTAGACGTTTAAACGAAGCTGTTCAACGAGAACGTTATGCCATTCCAAACGCTGATTCATTTTTCGCTAAGATGTCTGGTTCCAAATACTTTTCCTGTTTGGATTTAGAGTCCGGGTTTCATCAAATCAAACTCGATGCGGATTCTTCGGAATTAACTACAATCTCAACTCATATTGGAAATTATAAATTTAAACGTTTACCTTTTGGTGTGAGCTCTGCTCCTGAATTGTTTCAAAGAGTTATGTCAGATCATTTAGTTGATCTTCCTGGATGTCTAGTTTATATCGACGATATAATTATATTTGGCAAAGACCGTACTGAACATGACGCTCGTCTAAATGCTGTTTTACGACGTTTAAAATCCATTGGGGCAAAATTAAATAAAAAGAAATGTAAATTTGCACAAGAACAGTTGCTTTATCTTGGTCATACAATTTCTGCTGCTGGTCTGGCTCCAGATCTTACAAAAATTACTGAAGCTTTGGCATTACAACCACCAAAGTCTGTCACAGAAGCGCGTCGGTTGTTAGGTATGTTAAACTACTTGCAAAAATTTTTACCTTCATTATCTAACAATTTAAAAGCTATACGAGATATATTGAAGGGCTCATATGATCAGAGCGCTATTGATAATTGTTGGGATAAAATGAAGGATGATTTACGATGTGCTGCAACTACTTCGTTTGCATTTTACGATTGTAATGCTACTACTGCTGTTTTGTCCGATGCAAGTCCACATGGATTAGGAGCTGTGCTCATGCAATTGCATAACAATGAATGGAAGCCTGTTTTGTGCGCTAGTCGATCCCTCACCTCCACTGAGCAGAAATACTCGCAGATGGAGCGTGAACTATTATCTATTGTGTTTGGTGCTACTCGTTTCCGACAATTTATTTTGGGTGGTCCTGTACAATTTTGGACTGACCATAAACCTTTAGAGTCTATTTGGAAAAAACCATTTGACGATGTTGCCCCTCGTTTACAGCGTATGTTAATGAGATTAGCTTCTTTTGGGGGCACTATTTGTTATAAACCGGCCCGTGAACAGATGAATACATTAGCAGATACTTTATCTCGTTCACCTATTGCGGATGACACCACTGAATTGTCTACTAAAGATTATAGTGAAATTGCATCAGTTGTTCTTGATGACGCTACACAATTTCTTACTCCTGAATTTGTGTCTATAAAAGAAGTTTCCCGCGAAACAGCTGCAAGTAATGCGTTGTCGTTAGTTATCAATTGTTTAGAGACTAGTAATTGGTCTAACTTACCTGAAAATTTGGATTGTTATTTTAAAGAACGTTATTCATTATCTGTTTCTTCACAGCCACGTTTACTGCTAAGAGGTTCACAGATTGTCATTCCATCTACCTTACGTGAACGTGTTATTTATTCTGCGCACGACAGTCATGTTGGCTTAAAATCTACATTGTCTAATTTATCATCAGTATGGTGGCCTGGTTTGACCAAAGAAGTAAAAACTATTATTGAACATTGTGAACAATGTAAAGAATTTGATGAACGGTGGCCTAATACTGAGTTAAAGCCATCTGATGTATTACCGCCGTGGCACACTTTAGCCATGGATATTTTCCATGTAGATGGTAAACCATATTTAAGTATTGTTGATTATGGGTCTCGTTACCCTGAAGTGTTTTCTATAAAACGTGAGAAAACGCCTGATATTTTAGATGCTTTAGAATCTGTATTTTGTTCTCATGGTCCGTGTTTAGAGATCATGTCTGATAACGGATCGCAGTTTACGTCTAAGAAGTTCAAGTCATTTTTGTCATCATGGGGCGTTACAATTCGACACTCGGCCCCGCGATACCCCAGATCTAATGGGATGGTTGAACGTTTTCACCGGACTTTTAAAAGACGATGGTCTCGTTGTGACGATCTTAGTAATAACCAACGTTTACGTCACGTTTTATTTATTATGCGTACTTCTCATCATCGTATGATCGGTACATCGCCTTTGCATGCTTTGACAGGTCGACGTCCTATAACGGCAATTCCTGCTTTATTTTCATCAAAAGCTGTAAATGTAGATAGTCAATTAAAAGCTAAGTTAGCAATGAAAAAATATCACGATAGCGGTAATAATATTAGTAATGTACCTATTCCCAATGACGGGGAAAGAGTTTTATTTAGACATGGTAACAATAACGTCCGTGGTATTGCAGTAAGTTCGTCTGAAGACCGTACAACAATTTCAACAGATTCCGGTCAGCAACTTGTGAGGGCTAGGTCTCATGTGAGACCAACCTCAAGATTTAATAATAATGATAATGTACATACACGATCTGGACGAGTTAGTAAACCGCCTGTGCGTTTTGATCCATCCGATCCTTCTACACATTAATCAGGTGTCGTTAACGTTGTTCTTCTTATAATTAAATACTTCTTGCTGTTACATATTTATTCGATAATTTGATTTAAATACTTCATATAATTATACATAATTAATAATTAAAATTAATAAACTTTTGAAGAAGAAGCGAGTGTTGGTTTAGCATGAGTTAGAGGCCAGCCTCGTGATAGAATGTATAAGTAAGAGGATCAAGAGATGTGAGACAGAAGAGTTTTGAAGTGGATCTGAATTATACTTGATGTTGTTATATTACTAACGTTGTATTCTTTATGTATTTATCCGACTCTACAGTTATTAATAACGATTCAAATTCTGATGACAGCAATTTATCTGACAATGAACATGAACATGAAGACTTTAATCATATTGTTCCAAATATTGAAAATCGGCCTGTCCGACAACGGAGACCTCCACTATGGCTGAATGATATTCGTGAACTTTATAGTACCATTGTATAGATCTAGCGATCTAGGTGGAGTGTAGTTTTATTAGTTTTAACTATTACTTTAATTATTCTAAACAATGGTAATTCATATATTTTATTAGAGGTGTAATTTATCAGCCTCGTTCATTCGGTCTCTCTTTGAATTGCATAACAAGGCGTGGTGCTTGAAGATATGAGGTCAGATTTCTGGATGTCCGTCTTTGGAATTAGTTGTGTATTTTCTGACGAATGTTACATATTTTATGAAGTTAAACGCGGATTAAATAAGCGTTGTATATCCTATTGTGAATTATCCATATTATTAGTTATTATTCTTCTTGTATTATTGATCATTGGAATTATATTACAATATTATTGATCATTGGAATTATATTACAATTTACCATTTGTTCTATTCGATCAGTTTGTTAGGTGCATTATATTGTCATATTTCATCTTACAAATACGACACAATCCATATAATGTTAATACTCTTTATTATGATAATGGTAGGCCGTGTCTGCTGACATTACAGGGAGAGATGCTAAGGGCTACTATGGTTGTTAGTCAGAGCTCTTTGATACAACAGACACAACCGTACAGTAAGACAACAGGAGGTAAAAGAGGACGTTTACGTGATACAGTTTACACACATATAGATTTACAGGAAATGATTAACAATAGACAAATATGCGATGACGTGAATACAATATAAAACCACTATATAACTTCAACAATGAAGAAAGCGACAGTTAGACAATAGCTGCAGAGTCAGAAGAAGATGAGAGAGTAGTAACAGATGATGAACTCTTTGTACCTCGGTAGCGACCAGCACGACAAACACGGATGCCTACCTGGTTAGCTGGTTACTCTCAATAGTCAAATAAATAAAAGTCATTATCATAATGTAGTCATTCTTTCTGTTTTACTTAATCATATAATATAGCACACTACTTTATAGATAAGGAGAGATGTGATGTTCAGGAATAGTCTAAAAGCAATAACTCTAAGGTCAGCCTCTCTCGAACCAACTCACTAAACGAGGCTCGACACTAGATCAAGGATGATTGCAATTTGATCACGTGTTTCACTCGATCACGTGGTTAGTGTTAGTGATTAGGGTTAGGGTTTGGTCACGTCGTAACAACCCGGTCGAGTTTAAATTCGTTTCCGTTACCAAATCTCTCGTCGGCATGGCGCAGTGGTAGTGCGTCCGACTATTATGTGCATCATACTAGTTCGATGACAGGTCGCTCCAAATTTTAAATTTATTTTCATTATTATGTTTCAAACTGTTGGTTAAGTTGCTATTCGTTCATAATACGCATGCGTTGCTACTCAAAAGCAACGAAGCAACAAGTACCGCAGTCGCCCTTAGAGTTATGGCAAATAGACTCTTCCCAAACTTCCTGATGTTCATGTTTACTTTATTAAATAGCCTCTCTGTTTTAATTATGGAATAGCCTCATTGTGCGACAAGCCACATAGGAGTACCAGATTATTAAAGATGGAGTCTGTAACTGAACTTGTTTATTTACTGAATATTACAGAAACAATCGGCAAAATCGGATTAATCGACCGATTGTTATGACTAATCGGCGGCTAACTAATCGGCATCGAACATCGGTACATTTCATTATCGCCTCATCCCTATTATGTATATTGTGTGAAATAAAGCTATCAGTAACCAACTACCATGTCTCCCTTGCGCTTTACAATACGTGGCATTACATAAATAACAATAGGCCTACGCATGTTTTTATTTTTATTTTCTCATCTTCAATAATTTTAGTCTCACTTTTGCTAAAATAGAAATACTGAACTAATTATTTATTTTACTTATTAAATTATTTATATATTATTTTGTATAGCTTCAAATTTCATAGATTTCTTAATGCGTTATCTCGACATCCTGTAAAACGTGCCTAATTTGGCAACTGCTGTATTTTACGTACATGTAATGTTAGTAGAATGCGAGTTGAAATAAATAAAATTATTATTATTAACTGAAGTATAGAAGGGAAGAGAAGAGAAGAGTCAAGAGGAAGAGCAGAGTGCATCAATCAAGACAAACAGATGTCATGCCTACTTTTACAGTTTACTTTATTCAACAAATCATAAATTACTGCAGTTATCTACGTTATTAGGTACACAGTTATCTTGAAACATACCCTTCTCTGTCCGCTTTTCTTCGTCATTAGCGACCATTTCAAGTTCATCAGCATAACGGGACTCATATTGATCATACTGTAATTGTTCCAAGTCATAATCATCCATGTTTAGATCTCCCAATCAACTTTTACTTTAGAATCTAAAACTGTAGTAATTGGTAACAATAATATGTTGATGAAATCTGTATTATCATATAGTTAGTGGAGAAGGATCAAAACAAAGAACAGTTAATTTGAAGAAACTCAATAATCATGTTATAAATGTTGACATCATTACCAAATTACATTAGTATGCATTTCAGTTTCTTCACACAACACATAATTTCGCGCCATATTGTAAGTTTCATAGTGAGGCTGTCCGAAGGGTTAATTCTCAGGATATCGGGCAAATTGGCGATTATTTGTTACGGAAATATCCCATCCTGAATAAAAGTTTATCATTGGTTATGGTTGAGTTAAATTATTAGAGTGATATATGAAATATGGAGCGAATGAAGTTGTTACTTGGATAGAATGTATAAGTAATATGAGGCTTCCTTACGATATACAGGTTGAGTGATAGATTATAGAAGATAGATTAGAGGGGGCAGATTGAATGAGACGTTGCTCGAATATTGTTATCTTTTCATACAAGAGATTTATAGTTATAATCTTTTAATAGCGCCACTTTTATAATGCATTAATTCAGTGGCGCTTTACAGGCACTGAAGAAATACAGATTAAATAAAAATAATGAAGAGTATACGCAATATGCTTTTTTAAATAAATACGTTTTAATTCTTCTTTTGTAAATTTCCAATGATGAACTGTCACGAATTGTAAGTGGAAGTTCGTCCCAATGTTTTGGAGCTAGGTACGAGAATCTACGGCCATCATAAGAATTTAGTTTGTACTTTGGTTCAAGTAATAGGCCCCGGGAATAGGCCTTTATTAGAAGAACGTAAATGTAAAAGTATAGATCTTCTCTGTAAAGATGCATTCCGTGATCTTATATAGCATATACCACGTTTTCTACAAATAGAAAGATCTCCGTCATGGACTGTAAGAAGTATCATGAAATTGAAAGTCATATTCGATGAAAGAGATTGATCTATGTGGAAATAGATGTGCCTGCATCAGAGGCTATTTACAGAAATTTTTGAAAAAATGATTGAAAAAAGTAACGAACGTTTCCCGACGAGTAGGGGTGAGTATCCCCTATAAATGGTTTTCAGTTTCTGTTTAAACATTTCCTTCCAGGATTTTCTTCATCTTTTCCAATTTCCCCAACGGCTGTGCAATGATAACTAACTGCATTACAGTATTAATTGATTTATATATCTCAAAACTAGTAATTGCATGTCGTGGCATTATCCCATCGTGTATAATCGTGTTTCGGCTTGCCTTCGTTTCATCTTGTTGTGTTTTGAATGCACAACATCAGTATCTAACCTTATTCGTCCAATCATTGATATGATAATTTCAAGTTAAATAGTGTAAATAGTATATTTCTTCGTAAAGGTTTACTTGACATGAATTTCATGATGGTATTTGCGATAAAAAACACACAATAATTGGCGCAACAGTTTCGATTTAATCTAAAATCATCTTCAGGCAATGTGAAAAGAGAGAGTTAAAAAGTTACATGAATATTTATATAAAAATCTAATTAGTTTATCTATTGAATTTATCGGAACGGTATTATACTTTTTAACAATGGCAAACAATAATTACAGGAGAGATATTTTAGCACAAGAACTAATTACGAATATACGATACAAACACGGTGAAATAACAGTTACAATCAAAAATAGTTTAACAGCGGCAAAATGCTCTTTGGTATTGTTCTTCCATTTTCTGTATTTCTTCTGGTCGTTGTTTAATATATTGCCGACCTGAGTGGTCGACATGACAGCATCGCGCATGTCACACAAGATAACAACAGTTAGATTTAGCGTAACTATGAATATGGAATAGTAATAGTTTAGAACAAATTGACAAACAGAAAAACTAAGTACGGATATACTATAAGACAGATACAATGAAATAATTATTACAACCAAAAACAAATAATCCAAAATCCATTCATCAATGGCAAAATGTTCTATCAGATTGATTACCAACTTTCTGTATTTCCTCTGGTCGTTGTTGAAAAATCAGGTCGGCAATTTTTTCAACAACGACCAGAGGAAATACAGAAAGTTGGTAATCAATCTGATAGAACATTTTGCCATTGATGAATGGATTTTGGATTATTTGTTTTTGGTTGTAATAATTATTTCATTGTATCTGTCTTATAGTATATCCGTACTTAGTTTTTCTGTTTGTCAATTTGTTCTAAACTATTACTATTCCATATTCATAGTTACGCTAAATCTAACTGTTGTTATCTTGTGTGACATGCGCGATGCTGTCATGTCGACCACTCAGGTCGGCAATATATTAAACAACGACCAGAAGAAATACAGAAAATGGAAGAACAATACCAAAGAGCATTTTGCCGCTGTTAAACTATTTTTGATTGTAACTGTTATTTCACCGTGTTTGTATCGTATATTCGTAATTAGTTCTTGTGCTAAAATATCTCTCCTGTAATTATTGTTTGCCATTGTTAAAAAGTATAATACCGTTCCGATAAATTCAATAGATAAATTAATTAGATTTTTATATAAATATTCATGTAACTTTTTAACTCTCTCTTTTCACATTGCCTGAAGATGATTTTAGATTAAATCGAAACTGTTGCGCCAATTATTGTGTGTTTTTTATCGCAAATACCATCATGAAAATAGTATATTGAGCCCGATATTAGGCAATATTGCATCTTTGAATATGAACTGACGAATTTCGTTTTGATTTAAAGAGCAAAGAGACCAGATATTATTAAAAAATTTACAACTCGATTTGTGTAGACAAATCTGTTTTTACATTTATATTAGCTATGGAACAATCTGCGAAAGAGGCAGATAACATTTTCAAAAGCCACTGTAACGGATTTCTCCTTAATGTATCATAATCGCACTGATACATTTTTAGTATTGCTAGTTGTTCAAAAAGTATCTACTGTATATATCCTTTATTTTGTTTGTTCTCGTGTTGACATGTATTAACTCTGAACATCAATTGGCTATACGGCAGAGTAAAGCCCTAAACCAATTAAATTGCCGGAATCAACTCAGTTAAACTACAAAGTCAATTATTTTATAGCATGTCCTCTAATATAACAGTGTTAACGACTGTGACATTGACAAGGCTTTTTGAAACAATTGACAGAGTTCTTAATGGCATGTAACAATAATATGTACAAACGAAACTGAAAGTGTAAATGTTTCCTAAGGTCATCCAAACTGCAATGGGTAACTACAATATGTTTCCTTTTACTATTTTGCATGGTTCAATAAACATTATCTCATAACGCTTGGAATCTCCTCCACATTGCCTGTCCGTCTAAATGTTCTGCCTTCTATCGAGCTTGGATGAGCTTCTTAGTCGATGATTGAATGATGTTTATCTAAAACAAATAAATATGCAAATACAGTTAGTTAGAAAATTACTTTTAAATAATCAACACGAGGGCCGTTCTTAGTATGGGGGTATTGGGGGGCGTGACACCCCCTGGAGAAGTAAGAGAGTTCTTTTAATTTTTGTCCATTTATTAATGTCTATACCCAAATCATGAAATATATAGTGAGAATTATCTTCAACGTTTGGTGTTTGATGATCAGGACAGACCGAGAGAAATGATGGGCTGCGCGGGATCTCTTAAAAACATGTACGGAAAAGTTTTACTCGCTATGCTCGTTCGTAAAGTATTCCAATGATGACTTTGGTTAATGTACAATTTAAACACCAATGGCAAAACTTTATGTGGCAGATTCAATTCCGCATACCACATATTGACTTGCTTCAAATTTTCGGCTAAATATCCGGATCAGACTCCCGTTAGGTCAGCAAATTTCTTGCTCGACAACCTCCTCAAAGAAAATTTCTCGGGACCGTCGGCCTTGATCAGCACTATTTGCATTATAAATTAGGATTTTTAACCCTCGATCGTATATATTAGACTCTAGCAAAATCCCATGCGTTGCAAGGGTAAAATGAGTTGAGTGAAATTATGTTGATTAAGATTTATATCTAATTTCGAGAAATAGCTCTAAATTTGGAACAAACGATTGCTTTTTATGCTAGCTTTGATGTAAAGGAACGGCCAGAGCCGTCCCAAGGAAATTTTTGAGGGGGGTGTCGACCAATAAATTTGCCGACTAAACCGGAGTCCAATCCAAACATCTAACCGTAAATTTGGGAGCAAGTTCAATACACAAACATGTTTATATGATAAAACTATGAGGAATACGTTGACAGTGAAATTCTCCAAATTTGGAGGGCGACCTACGGTGGTTTAACAATGATAAATATACACTCGGCAGCGGTACCTGAAACTACCCATCATACTTGCATACCTAGATCAGTTATAGACTACAAACTTAGTCAACGATCTGATGATTGGATGAGAAGAATACAATGGAAATATGCAGGTTTGTCTTGAATCCTCGTATACTGAACAAGAGCAATCAAGAGACAATATAATTACGATAGTTGTGAATCAGAGATTCTTTCCAATCTACTGGGAAATATCCTAATTGGAAAATGTTGTTAAAAAGTTTTATATTCAAAGGTGGGAGATATTTGATGTAACTTTGATCATTTCTGCTAGCAGGTAGTAATTGAAAACAGTATAAAATTATTCAGAGTGATATTCTGAACCAATTTGAGTCAAAAAATATTTTCAAATGTGCACTGGAATTAGTTCCAGGTTGCTATTGTCAAAACTTAGATACAAATGGAAATAATCTGGAACTAGTTCCGGTGCACATTTGAAAATATTTGTTGACTCTAATTGGTTCAGAATATCACTTTGAATCATTTACACTATTTTCAATAGTTATCTGATAGTAGAAGTGTCCGTATGATTGGTTGATTGTTACTATGGGACTATACTACACAGATTGTAGATTTGCTAGAGCCAAATGTTCCATCCCTACATGGAGATTTGTTTGATTTTAGTAAGGAATGGACAATTTCATTTTTATTTTCTGTGATTGTCTGATTTAGATGTGTCCTGGCTTTTGTTCAAATGGATTGTCATCAATGACGTTTGATGAAGACATTTTTCGATTTTCTGTTCTAGTACAGTTGATTCGTGCATTTTTTAATGTGTCGAAGTAAAATATAGGGATCTGGAAGTGTATTATAAATTTTGTTTTTTCTATTCGCTGCTTTCAAAAATCGCCGAAATATACTTTTGTCTTTAAACAGGTTTTGATTCAGCTCTTGCAAAGTAGACATGCGCTGTGTCACTTTTGATTTTCTAATTTGTCAATGCCTCTTATATTCTTTTTTATATTGAATGAACGGCCACGTAGATAGGGATTGGTGGGGGATTTTTTTGAATGACGTATAACATTATTCAATTGTGATTTTGTCGAAGAACATGATTTTGTTAATATTTCGAAATTCCTTGAGAAAATTATTTTTTGAAAATATATGCTATTTAGTGCTGTTTTGGTAGAGAGATAAAGAGCTTTACTTCGTGCTAAAGACAGTTTAATTGATGTCTGATTCTGATTAGATAGATGCTGAGCAAAGAGAATATATTAATTTTCTGTTGAAGACAAGGTGAAAGTGATATGCCTGCCTTTTAGACCAGAGAAAACGTGACGGTCGGACACCACAAATTGGTGACGATTGTTGTATGCTTCCAAAACATAATTGGCAATAAAATATCTACCATACAATAATCTGAAAAAATTTTGCAACTAAAGCCCTGAAAACACTCTGACTATCGATAATTGCACCACAATGATTGATAAAAACATTGGCCATATGCATGAGTTACTTATAATGGGCATATTTAGATATGCTGTTAAAGTTGAGGTACATGTCCAGGCAAATTGCTTTGATATTTAAATGGTATGTTATTGAAGTAATTACCGCTGTTTCTGTTTATAGGAAGTTCCAACTTAATTATGCTAAATGGGTCCGTAGAGGATGGGAAATAGTTACCAGGCATATTGTGGTAACTATAGGTGGGCCTACACCCACTTGTTGCTGCAATTGGCGAGAAATGGTCGAGATTTTGAAAACTGAAGTATGGGTTTTGCTGTTTATGATGTTGCAATGTTTATAAATCTGATGATGATGATGATGATGCAGTGCTTTTGTTGGCGATTGCCAATGCATCGTTAGTAAAACAATAATGCATGGTGTGAATAAAGTTCCTTTTATAGATTGTGAAATATGAAAAAGGAACTTGGCGGACAAAAAGAAAAGATTTAATGAAAAATTAATGACGTGCTTTCGTGAAACTCTTGGACAAAACTATTGGGTAGATTCAAAGAGTTTTTGCTTTTAAAAATGCATTTTTTTGTATAGCAAAACAATTGCAAACATACTAACGGGGATATCTTATTCCCTTTGAGGACATCTTTTCCTTCATCTGATGTTCTAGACAGTAGTCCTCTCATATTGGACAAGGATGTCAATAATATCGCAAAGTACAAGATGGTAAAGAAAGATCTATTGCTCATGCGTCATGGACACTATCTTGAGCAAAATAACTATTGTGTTACTCGTCGAGAACTCCTGGCAATTATCAACGCTGTTATACGATTCAAACCATTTTTTTGTGAGCAACAATTTTATCTGGTTCACTGATCATGCATCACTCAAATGGTTTGATAGCTTCAAAGAAACAGAAAGCCAAACCACTCCCAGGCTGGAAGAGTTCAGCTGTATACATATCAACTGCAGTATCGTCCTGGTAGAACACACAAAGATGCTGATAGGCTTTCTAGAGCTGCACCATGCAAATGGCGTTACTGTACGTAGAAACAAGAAGATAACAAACAATTGAGTTTTGTGGGTATTGCAAATCATCAGATCCTACATGGCAGACAATCAACAATTGAAAACCATACTCAATGCAAAAGTTAAGCGATCTCGATGCAATGTTGGGATGTAAACCGTCGAAGCTCTTTAGCCTGCAACGGCACTGCCCATACGTCTACTGGTTTTACTTCGTTCAGCCTGTTCTTGCAAAAGAGCAGCTCCAATGCTTATTGATGCTGTCTACCAACTGCCTTCGTAATGCGAGGATCAGTCGGAGGGCATGCATGTTCGTGATTTTCAAGGACGCCTGCAACATGACTATGCCACTGCGAGGGACCAAATGGAGACATCAGAGAGTTTCAGATTGCATGAACGACGACGTTAGAAGGGTGCGCAGTGCGTCTGCGCATCTCTTTGGGGAATCACCTCTGTGCAAGAACCGTTCACGTGAACGGTTCATGAGCAATCTATCGTCGTCGTGAACGGTAGCGAAACTCAACTTTGAAATACGACAAATGTAGCATAGAAAGTGCATTCAATACAATCTTAGTACTGCTATATCAATCAGATATGCAGTGAATTCTTTTTCTATCAGAATTTATTGATAAATACACTTGAAAAATATATACTTGGATGAAGTTTATGGTCTTTTGCGTGGTCAAATACCTTTGGCTACATAAACATGTTGAAAACAACACCATAAGGTTTAAAGTAAGCTGAGGTTTGATTATTTTGACATGGAATTATAGATTTTGTTCTTGTTGAAGCTTGAAGTTTAAAATACAGAATTAAATTATATTTCTACCGCTGTTTGTTGTATGTTATTTGAATAAGATTTGGCCGAAATGATGATTTTGTTCCTTTAGTCTTTATTTACAACATTAGTTGATTATTTCATTTAAACATGATTTAAAAGAAATCTTCTTCCAATTATGTTTCATTAACGATTGCTTTAGACCTTTGCAATATGTAGCGTTGTTTTATCTTCAAAATCCATAACATACAAAATGCGTATTCGCCAGATTGACATTATCAAAATGATTGTTTTCATGTTTTGCAATGAAATGGAACTACCGTCGTTGGCCAAAATAATCTGAAATGTAAACTGCGTGAGTACGACGATCAGAACAGGAAGTTGTAAATGACGTGATCCTACCGTCGTCGTTCAACGAGATCTGAAACTCCCTATCAACAGAACGTCAAGCAGAGTATCATAACCGCAAGGCCCATTATGAGCCATTCCAGTAAGGGTGACAAGGTTATGTGTAAGCTTTTCAGGATCCTCAGGTGCCTGCAAGAAGTGGTACCCAAAATGGGACTGCCCTTACATCGTAAAGAGAAATTATCGGATGCACTTTATCCCATTTCTAAAGAGGGGAGAGGAAAATCATCATTTGGAGAGTTATTCAATTCAATAATTTATTAAATTAAGGTATACAGATGGTAGTGATGAAGATAAACAGAGTCACAATGACAGAGATGAGGACGATCATACTGGTAATGATGAAAATCAATACATTACTGACGATAAAGATGACAGTGATGAAGAGGGAAATACCTGCCTGCAACAATGACAGACAATCAAACCAATCACCCATCACCCCCAACACAGACGATGACAGCGATAGTTAAGGCGATACATCAACCGAAGATGACTCCGTATAATCAAGTCGTCCACACATGATCAGACGTTCACCCAAGCGCTTTGAACAATGGTTAGGACCTAAATTATAAGAGAAAATCGACGAGGTCATTGACTACAAGAATATGGACAATGAAATGATAATCTAGAGTTATAAGACTGATAAATTATAATCTATAACTTTATATTCTCTTGGTGGAGGGGATTTCTGGTGCGAATCAAGCCGATGGCCTCTGTTATTTGACGAGTACCTTAGGTACGAAGCTTCTGTAGCGGAAAAAAGACTTCTGAGCACTGGGGACTGTTGTCTGGAACGGAAAGAGCGCTCCCTTGACAGAGATAAGCGATGGTCTGCGGTTGATTGGGTATTTCTGAATAAATTATGATGATAATTCGCAAGATGCAGTCACGCGACAAATATCAACACACAGCTGGAAGTCTTGGTGAAGCACCAGACACTACTAGTACAAACCTTTGCTAAATATAGCACATTCTAATCTCATTTAAGACTTCGCTGAAAGTCAAATTCATATTTTGAGAATGGAATCGTGATATATAAAAATTCAGACATCATAAAGCAATTCTGTAATCTTTTTCCCGTCTCTGTGACCATTTTATATGCATTTGAGTTAAGAAGGGTTTGACCGTAAAATTACTGCCCTTGTAAAAGCTGTCCTGCTGTGATTCTATTGTTTGATCGGTTCAACACCTCTACTGCACCTTGCGAATTTATAACAGAATGCTGATGATTAGCTGTGAGTAATAAACGGTCTTGATTGTTAGCGGGAATATTGTTTGTACTCTTCTATTTCTATGGATTTAGTCAGCTCAGTAATGCTTTTCGGGTGCAAATCTGAAACTCTGGCAAGATGAATCAATGTATTTAATTCACATTTAATTTAGCGTATAGGTCCACAATGCATGTGGATGGGACAACGTACTCAACAAGTTCAAAGCACATGCATAGTCAACCTCTGGTTTCTTGTTCTTATATTCGGCAAAAGTGACTAAGTGAAATCTTCTCCGCAGCCAGAGTTTCATATACGCAATGCTTTTGCTGGGTTTATCAATTCCCTATGAAATTTAGTGTATGTTCTTCAAGTATGTGTTCTTCTTTTTCTCTTTATGTTTCCAATAACCGGAATTAATCATGATATGGAAGAATAATAATTCTTGCCCTTAATCAAATCTCATCAGTTCTCTTAAACAAACCTGTAACTGGACAAATATGAACAGCTCAATTGACAAGTATATCAGAACCTTAGCGAATATTTGCTGACTTCCATCAGATCTGATAACAATTTCAAGACCACTGAAAATAAAGGCGATGGTGCACCACCAATGTAGAGACGACGACTCTGACCATCAATTTCGTAGACGACATCTTACCTCATGACACTACTATAGATACTACTGAGGGAATTTCAGCTGATCCATAGAAATTGAAATTTATCGCTGATTTCCAAAAAACAACCAATATCCGAATTGCGGTCATTCTTTGGCATGTTTGAGCAACTAGGACTCGTTTCGACCCTCATTTGCAAATTATGCTACATACTTATGCTTCAAAGCTACTACGACTTAGCTACCATTTACTACAACAACAAAATATAAAATGGTCTCTCATCGAATGTGATTTGAGATTTCTAAATGATGCAGAGAGCAGATATGACTTCATGTATTAAGTATAAATGATGATGATGATGACGACGACGACGGTGAAAAGAGAAATAAAAGCACTTTTACTTTACCCACTAAAGTCACAATAGACTCTTTTGCAAACTAAACTCGAAACAATATGTTCTTACTGTCATAGAAAGATGGTTTTGAATAGGATTTCCAGCCAGCGAAGAGGGATTTAGTCTTAGGATCACATTATTTTCAAACATTTATGTATAATTTAAAACCACATCGAGATACAAGCGAATATAAAAATTAGAAAACAAATACTCTTAACCTTCTAGGCTTCAAATATATTACGGTTAAAAAACGGATATTTTAACTCATGAGTGATGCAACTTGGTATTGGAAGTCATAAGTAACTCTTTCATCAGAGAAAAATACGTTTCATTTAGAAAAACTGCTCAAAACGTGGCTTGAAATTTCACGCTTTTCACTCAGTTGTTTTGGTCCTTTGCATCAGCCATTATGGGTGTAAAAGGGTCGCTACGTGTTTACCATGTAGTTGTCCGATAGAGGTATAAGGTATAGGTTTTTAACTTTTTGAAGCTCAAGTAATTTTGACCGATGTTTTTGTGGAGATGGTACTCACCTCACAGTCTCACACGACGAAGAAACAGTTATATTATTCCGTAAACTTTCAAAAAAAAGTAGTGTTGGATCAAGCATAGACAATTGTTTCTTCGTTACTTTGGGTAACAGCTATTTGCTGACAATTTTGAACAATTAAATTGTTAAAAGTATGATTTAATACGAATTATTATTGTCGATTTCATTTACGTTCAGGTCCTTTCAGCTTTTGTTCACACGACAATACCATGTATTAAATTGTTTCAAATAATCAGTTCCAAATAATTTCCATTGGGGATTCAACCGTTTTTAACCTGTTTCGAAAAGAGTAAAACTTTCTCCACTCAAAACAGCTGATCTTTTGTTTGATTTATTTTCCCGCCAAAGCTGCCTACAAGTCACTACGCCATTGTATTTCCCTCCAAGAAAATGGCGAAAGCCGGTGACAGGAGACGTCACGTGGTTAGCGCTCTATATCTTATACCTCAATGGTCCCAACTATTGTAATAGATGGCTCTGGTCTAGACTCCCTATCGACAACAGTATACCACCTAGTAGTATGCTCGTTTGAACTCAAACAGTTCAACCTTTAGAAAAGTACTAGTAGACATAACTACCGAAACACTTTGTGAATAACATTTATTTTGATATAAAATAGTTTCTGAAGATAAATTTGCTTACGCTCTGGTTAAAATTTCATTCAAATTCAAAATTTTTGTGGTTATGCAGTGAAACCTGTATTTAACAGCCAGTTATGAGAACACTGCTAGACTATTTTAGACACTGCTAAACTGACCACTTTAGACAGGTGGCTGCTGTATAGAGGTGATCGTTACAACCATGGTTGTAACAGGTAATTGTAGCCAGAGCCATCTATTTGCAAGAGTTGGGACACTCACGCCATTTTGTTTTTTTGGCCTGGACCGGAGTAAGATTTTAACAGTGCGTATGTGCCAGGAATGTGCGGGAAACTGTTGTGTTTTTTCATTAAAAGATCAAAAATGGTGTGAGTGTCCCAACTCTTGTAAATAGATGGCTCTGATTGTAGCAGGTGACTAATTTTGGGATATCAGATTGGATAAAGGTTAGTTAATTATCTATGTGGACATGGAATGGGATTACAAATCAAACACAATGTGACGTTGAATAAGGCATTTCAATAAAAAGAAATATAAACAAATTTAAAAATAATAGAATAAAAGTAGAAATCAGAACTTGTAAGTTGTAAACATTATAAAGTATGCGAACTTCAAAATGTCATAGTTCAAATGTATATGATATCATCTAACACACGTGACCAATAAGTCTCATACAAGATCATTGAATTGTTGCAATAAGTTTCTTAATAAAATTCATTGCAGTTACGTACACAATTAATGTACTGCTTCCTAGTGCCTGCAATGTTAATAATGTTTGTTTCTAGAACGGCGTCTTGATAAAGAACGTTCTCTTGGTGGAGGGGATCTCTGGTGCGATTCAAGCCGATGCCCTCCGTTAACGGACGAATACCTTAGGTACGAAGCTTCTGTAGCGGAAAAAAGGCTTCTGAGCACTGGGGACTGTTGTCTGGAACGGAAAGAGCGCTCCCTTGACAGAGATAAGCGATGGTCAGATCTGCGGTTGACTGGGTGATTGGATTCTGGAGATGGATAGGGGTCAAATTTGAGATTCTCAGGTGCCATGAGAGGTATAACTGAGGGTGTGATACATATTGATTGGGATGATCTGTTTTTGCTGCTGACTGTATTTGTTTTAGAGTTATCTCTGGGCTTGGTGCTAAACTTATAAAGTTTGTTCCGTTCATTGCTGATTAATGATTTTATAGGGTCAAACAATGTCCCCAAACTTGCAGAGACAAATGCTTCAAGCTCTTTTACAGTTAAGATTGGGCTGCTTGGGTGATTGTGTGTAAAGTAGAAGCGATGTGAGAAAGAGCAAAGATCTTTCGATACATACTCGTAGGTGACTTTGTTGAGCTTTCTAATTGTCTCTTTTACAATTTTTTCACGTTCCTGTACATATGACACTTTCAGGTTTTCAGGGTAGTATTTGGGAAGTACAAAACAATTTATTTCATCAAATTTATCTTTTCCGAGATAAATACTCTTTTCAAGGCACTCATTCAAAGTATTCAACTCCACAACTTCCTCAGCTATTTTTTTCAAGTCCTCCAAAAACATTGGGAAGCGCGAATGACCATGGGTTAAGTCGTTTTGTGGCGGAGGAGGTCTAGATGAAATTAGATGATCATAGGGCAATTTGAATATTTCAAAAAGTTTTCTGAAAAAGTCAATGACATCACTTGTAGTTGCATGATGATTTGATCCACCAGAGATAACACCTTTCATGTGAAAGTCTTTTGGTATATAGTAGCTGAACCAGTCAGACGAAGGTTCTGTTTTGATGTGTTCTCGTGGTGACATGTTTTTGTATTCTTCGTTATCTTGATTCCAGGTAATTTTGTCTCGGTGTTCCATTTCTGTTGATTAGATGGGTATATTTCATAAATGGTTATATTACAATATGAAAGATAATTCAGCAAGCTTAGGTATATCACACCTTGTGATATTGTATGTGATAAGATAGGGTACATGTGAGCTGAATATGAGCCACATACTTTCCATTTCACAAACGAAAATGATGGTGTTATAGTAGCTACATGTGCGGGCTGCATATAAAGGGATGGGGGAGTAGTTGAGATTGAATCTCCCTGAAAGGAAAATAACAATATATCATCTTAAATAATAAGACCATGGGCATGCATGTGTATTACAAGGTGTGAGACACCTCCGCACACGCCAAATCACTCTAACGAGTACTATTGATCGCATGCCAGGATGTAAAACAAACACTTCAGTTTAGTTAGTTATAATTCTTTAGTTAAGATTATTTTGTTTCAAATTCCTTTTTTATATTGTTATTTTATTTATTCAATGAATTTCAATCCACTACTATGATGATTCTATTTCAACATGCATGATAATTATTTTAATGGAGAGAAATGCTCGCATTGAGCCAGAATTTGAAAGGAAATGTGATGTAAAAAATGGTGTTGCTATGACAACTGATAATCATGACGTGCTGTCATGAAAATAATCATCCAATGGTGGGCAATGGCACGCCTAAATCATTGTTGGCATGTGATTCATAGCACCTGTGTCATGGCACGTGTGTCATTACTATAATATAAACCATGGGCATGAGGGTGTTTCAATGTGTTCTCTCATAATAAGTTCTTTACTGCCTCTTTCTGTTTTCTGTTTTCTGCTTGTCTGAATGTGGCTGTGATGTGGTAAATCAGAAGCTGGGGCTGATGTGATTTTTACAAACTCCATACTCCATCTTGGTACCTTGAAATATACTGACAATTATATTTGGGGTAGTTGACTAGTTGTGCATGGTCAATTAGTTGAATTTATAGAAAGGTGGCAAATGGGTTTTCTTGATCAGGATACTAAGCAAGGTGGAATTTGCAACTTTGTAGGAGACGAATTCTATTATTGAGTAACAGAGAAATCGGGATGTGCTAGCAAGGGTGTATAGCAATTGATCAAAATAATTATTATAAAATATGTTTGACAAGAATGCTATGCTAACATGGATGTAGGAAAGAGCCTAGAGAGTCGTGGCACACGAGCTAGAGGAACTTCTTACTAAAAATCGTTGCTCATTCCTGGAAATGGGAATGCCAAATCAGATACAAGGGATTGTGACCTCGAGTTGTGACAGAATTATGTTGTTGCACGATTGTGCAGAGACAGTGACGTGTAAAACAGATCAAGACGTAAAGTAAAAGATGGACACAGTTATTAGTTTTGCAGTCAAACTCTTCTTATAAATTTGATTGAAACGAAGAAACTTTTTCCCATGAGTTCAATTAGCATGTGTGCTAAAGGTCTAACATAATCACAAATGGTATTGGAGTTTGCCCAATATGAATGTATATTGTATAATTGGAGTGGAGATACTTTTGTTGTGGAATATATACTGAGCACAAACTTTCCATGTCTTTAGTGTACATACGGTGCTAAATTGGTGTTGCTAAGAGGATTACATACGTGCCTTGAGAGTCTCGCATGCACTGCACTTCCTAGATATTTAATCTACTATGAGATGGTATAATTGCTGTTTCCAAAAAATATTGTCTGTGAATAAAGCCCATGATTAAATGGGGAATGCATTTAATGTTTGTCAGATATCAAGTTAGATGTGATGATTCTTAAAATGTACAGCGTTTAAACGATTTTCTGTGGAAACATTTAGCTGGGGCAAATTGACTTTGTAGCTGCAATTTCTCAAAGATGCGGCAATGTAATAGATGCGTCCATATTATACACAACCCTAAATAATTGGTTTAGTTAATTGAGGTATAATACTACTAATATATATATACATAAAGTAACTATAAGCAATACACAACTACATGTCTACATGTTTCATATTAAGCATAGACGTTGAAACCAAACAAATTGTAAGTTAAATTGCTTCACTATTGAAACTGTGGTTAGAATTAAACATATCTAATATCTATCATATTCTATCGTTGCAATACTTTTAAGAATGTTTCGTGTTCAATACAACGGAATTGCACTGTTGTCCAAAGAGGGTGTGACTAGTAAAGATGTATATAGTGTAGCGATAGAATCGCTGTGAAACACAATTTGATGTTTACCAACATTCTCATTAATGTGCAATCTCTTTGGTTTTTAATACTTCAAGAAAAGCCTGAGAGTTGAGGGGTCTGATGTAAATTGACAGACACCCAGGAGAAACAAGCAAAAATTACGACTGCAAGAAAGGGATTTTAAAGGAGACATAAATTATATGAAATTTCAGAAAAATAACAAAGAGTGATGACAACACCGCGATCTAAAGAATCGCACATTAGTGATCATTGAATGACCTATACTTTCTGATGAGAATAAATTAAATTGAGGATACAGAAAAACAACTGCATACCGTAGCAATGCAACATTTATAAGTCGTATTTTGAAGTCAACATTTTTTCCTTCAAAATCGTGATGTCACTTATACACGCAAAACACCAAAATATCAACATTGTTTTGCTCATTTTCAGTAGCCTCATAGATTCTTGTTTTTACATTGCATGCACAGTAGGACATCAAAACATGCTGGAATCTTATCACCCATTCAAGAAGAGACATCCAAAACAACAAATTACTTAATTTTAAAGAAAAATCCTACTTTAATTTTGAAAAATCTCACTGCGACGTATACTCATGTACGACTTATACTCGCTGGACTACGGTATTTTCAAACTCTCCTTCTTTAATGGCAAAACATTAGATTCTTTTTGAGGAATATATATTTCAAATTTTCAGAATGTTTTCAGAGAAATTTGGCTTGGAAGAAAGTTTCATAGGAATAATAGCAGCCTAAACATCAAGCATATGCAATTTGATTCATTTCATTTATAAAGTTTTGAAAGTCACATATAGTTTTGGTTGGTTGAAAGACTTCTCTTATCGTAAATTTGACCTTTTCTTTCGTTAATGGTAATGGAGTACAATTTTGAAAAATTTGCCAATGCGCCGCAGCTACTCACAATGTTCCCTCTGGACCATTCCATCTGCCATCCTTAGATGGTACAGTACTCATTTGATATTTTAGATAAAGTCAAGGCTGAGTTGACCTTAGGGGGAATTTGAACCACAGACGATCAGATACATGATCCGAACTGACGTCAGGTTTCTCTGCCATCTGAGATAATCTTAGTAACGAAAAAAAGCTTTCGCTTCTTATTTTTATGTATAATACAACTATATAAGTATCACTGGCATCTAATCAATCACAGGCACAAAGAAAATTTCTTACTTTCACTGAAGAATATGAGATATCGTATGTGAATACCAAACTTCTCTAACAATCAGCAAGTCGCTTTGTATTGTAAAAATTGCTTCATTAGTTGATCTTTCCAAATTCAGAGTGTTTTCCCGGTTGTAATTTGAAATGAGGGGAAATAAGAACACCAAAAAGGGGAGATCCTGACAGGCAATGTTTTAGCGCGCATACAACATGTTTGCTTTCAATGTTTACTTTTGAAAGCTTGGTTGTAGAAATGTAGCAATAACTATGAACAAGATTTCCAGTTTTACAGGGGAAATGATTTTTTTAGTTTTGGTGTGGTTTCTTGGACGAATCATTTTACCACAAAATGGGTAATGTAGTTTCTTTTTCACCAGGGTTAGTTGGTTAGTTGGTTAGTAGGTTGGGAGTGAGTGTGAGTTTAATAGCCGAATGCCCATCCTAACTCCAATTAATTTAGTGCTTCCAGGGATTGAACACTAGATCCTGCTGGCCGAGGTCCAATGCCCTAATTGTAGCTGCCATGAATTATAGATTGGTCTTGTATAGAAACAGAAAAGTGGGGGGCCAAGAGACTTTCTTTGAAAGTTCAACTAACACTTTTGTAGTGGAAAGATGAGCTAACGCTTTTCATTTTATCTTTTCTTCATTGCTGTTGTCTAGGCTGCATTCATACTTCCTCTAGGTAAGCCTCTCTGCATTTCTTGCCATGCATGGGTATCTATACTATTAATTACATTAGAATTAAAATAATTTCCATTCAATAAATACATTTTAATACACATGTAAAGTAGCGCACACCATGAAATTGCGGTTTATCAAATAGCAAATAACAAGTCGGTCTTATGGAAGTTGATAGTGGTGCTATTTTAATGTCTGAAATTCACATTTACACATAAATCATTTAAATCTTGTCTGCTAAAATACAAGTCTTCAGTTTCGCTAAATCAGGCTCTATGTCCGTATTAACCCAAAATAGCTACAATATGGTCGGACAAAAGTGGGAATCCTGCGATCCCAGATTCCAGAGGACGAGAACAAGTTCAAAAGAAAAATGATGTAGACCTACTTGTGATTTATAGCTGAAGACTCAAATTTTGAAGCGTCGTAGGATTTCCAAGATAATAAAGTCACTACGCCTTCTGTCAGATCCTGGAAATGACAATTCAAACTCTTGGAGAAAAATTTGATAATTTCTCTACTTCAGCTTCTAACATTGAAAAATCGCTGAAATCGTCAATTACATTCAAGATTTTTGTTTTCCACTCAAGATTTTTATTTTACATGTAGAATATTTTTATCTTACATTCAAGATTTTATTTTACATTCAAGATTTTTATTTTAACATTCAAGATTTTTATTTTACATTCAAGAGTTTATTTTCCATTCAAGATTTTTATTTTTCATTCAAGATTATACGAGGATAACGGCCCTTGTCTTCATCAGAGCGAGAATCAAGGTTTTGTTTTCAAAACAAAGATTTGTCATGGAATCAGTCGCGTCTGGAGAATGGAGTGTGTGATACCTTCAGCTTTGATTATCATAATGTAATCGATATATGTTAGCGTAATTATTGGAAAACGATTGGTATAGGAGCAAGGCGCAAGGCGCAACTGTCTATAGGCATTGTCAATTTGCTCCACAATTTTATTCCATAAAATCAATTTATTCCATAAAATCAAAATGCCAATTGTCGATAATTAGTTTTACGAAGAGGTAGTTTATAGCAGAAATTGCTTCAGATTTCCTCAGATTGCAAAATTGTCAATCTATACTTAAATTTCCAGCCCTTACTTAAAATTAAATCATTAAACTGATATCAATTTTCCATAAACTAATCGACCTGTTGTTGCCATAAACGCTGGTTTATTCTTTGTTTCTGTATGTCATAGTTTGGTAAAAGTATCGTAAATCTAGCAACGCCTTATATCACCACCAAACAAGGCTGGTTGATCACGCAATCTATTCTCCAGACACACAGATCCACAGATTGTACTGTCAAGCTCAGCCACAATGATTGAATTAATAAAGTGAAGTGTAAATAAAATACAATCGCTACTATCATGGACGTGATTATAACTATAAATCAGATAGCTTCCTCAAAACGTTCAAAATGACGAAGCTTTGTTTTGAAAACAAAACTTGATGCTTGTTCTGGTGAAGACAAAGGCCGTCAGCCTTGAATAATCTTAAATATAAAATTAAATCTTGAATGAAAAATAAAAATCTTGAATGTAAAATAAAAATCTTGAATATAAAATAAAATCTTGAATATAAAATAAAATGTTGAATGTAAAATAAAATCTTGAATATAAAATAAAATGTTGAATGTAAAATAAAAATGTTAAAATGATAATTTGAACAACAATATATTTAGATTTGTATCAATATCTTAAAAATCCCACTAGGCCTATATATATATATATATATACAATTTGACATATATATAGAATTCTTGAACTGTGAATACGAAACTTGAATTTTTCTACATTCGGCGAGCCATAGTGGAATCCATGTATGTTACACTGGATACATCCGGCGTAGAACTGGGTTAATTTTACGCCAATTTGTTTTCTTTGGCGTGGAAATTTAATAATTTTCTATAGTTTTCAACTAAATTTGGGCTTCTGGCGAATTCTTGAATACTGACTTGGCGTGGCGTAATTTTGGAGTAAATATCCGGCGTTCCACATACGAGGAGTCCACTATGTTCGGCATGCCATATTCGATCTATCCTTTTGAACATAATTAAATTGAAAAACCCTGTGTTAAATTGACTTAAAAATCCCAGAATTGTTATTGCAATATTCCGTTTTCTGATCTAACAAAAATGAAAAATAGACTTTCTCTCTTGTTTTTCCGTTTTATAGGATCCCCTTATACCCACCATAAGGACCAAGGTCTACCAACTCATCGCCTCACAACATTTGGCTTTGCAGCAGCTACCTCGCATGCTTGCTTGTTCTTGTTACAGCTGAGAAGTGAGCTAGCTTGCAATCTAACATCTGCATTCGTTGCTATTTTTAATCCATATTATACTAATAGACTGATCGACCAACGCTGCTAATAATCTAAAGAGTAGTAGAATTATAGAATGTCAATCTTGTAGTGCATATAATCCTTACCATTGGTAATACCATTTATGGTTCGTCGCTCCTCTTCATTCACAAATATTTCAAGTTCATGAAGTTCATCGGTTTGATCGACGTAACGTGAATCGTATTTATCATATTCAAATTGTTCCAAGTCGTAGCTAGCCATTACAATTTAACAAGTTAAGTATAACCAACTCATGACAGTATCAAGCACCTCAGCTCAGTCTTCAAAATTATGGGAAAGTCAAAGCTAGTGAATAACTAGTGAATATGCTTGAAGATGAAGCAGGCTGCAATACAATGGGTGCTAGGGAAACCGTGACAGTGACCATGACCATGACGGTTTCCTTGGTCAGTCACTGAGCTCGAGTGGGTGAGAAAGGTCAACTTACGGACACGCCGACTTCGCCAACTTTTGTTACTCTTTTCTATCGAATTAAGGCAAGATTCTCGAATGTTCTGCATTACATAGCCTTCATAAT
Organism: Haliclystus octoradiatus; assembly: GCA_916610825.1. Classification (NCBI taxonomy): domain Eukaryota; kingdom Metazoa; phylum Cnidaria; class Staurozoa; order Stauromedusae; family Haliclystidae; genus Haliclystus; species Haliclystus octoradiatus. Next base: position 17,840,687 of record OU744449.1, on the reverse strand, counting down.
TCTATTAAAAGGCAATCAAAGACACAGTACACAAGATCAATACAGTCGCCAAGGAAACCAGTAGAGAACTGAAAATCGACGAGAGGGTTGAACAAGAGGGCAGAAGTCATCGCAGAGCAGCCAGCGTTTATCACGGGGTTTATCATGAAAACAGCAAAAAATACTTACGAAGACGCCTTAGCAGCAAGTGGCCTCACTCTACTACTAATTTAAAATACGAGCCAAGGCCAATAACATCAAACCGTAGAAAAAGGAAAAGGAGGAGAAATGTTTCATTCATTCATTCATTTTATTTATTTAACCTCGTATTTTACTGTGGCAATACAAGAATGCCGCAGTTACCTACCGCGTGGGTACGTTTTACAAAATAACGAGCTAAAGCCTATTTATATACTGACGTGATTTGCTAGTTTAAAAATTTGAATTAAAAAAAAAGATAATAATAATAGTAATAGTAATAAATAAATAAGTGCTGTGATAATTAAAGTAGAAAATAGTTGATGAAATTAAGTAGATAAAACGATTATAATAAAATTAAGTAGATTATAATAAATTAATATATATATTTTTTATTTTATTTTTTTAAATAATGAACAATTAAGAAAAAAAAAATAAATAAAAATAATAATAATAATAATAATAATATTAATAATAATAATAATAATAATAATAATAATAATAATAATAATAATAATAATAATAATAATAATAATAATAATAATAATAATAATAATAATAATAATAATAATAATAATAATAATAATAATAATAATAATAATAATAATAATAATAATAATAATAATAATAATAATAATAATAATAATAATAATAATAATAATAATAATAATAATAATAATAATAATAATAATAATAATAATAATAATAATAATAATAATAATAATAATAATAATAATAATAATAATAATAATAATAATAATAATAATAATAATAATAATAATAATAATAATAATAATAATAATAATAATAATAATAATAATAATAATAATAATAATAATAATAATAATAATAATAATAATAATAATAATAATAATAATAATAATAATAATAATAATAATAATAATAATAATAATAATAATAATAATAATAATAATAATAATAATAATAATAATAATAATAATAATAATAATAATAATAATAATAATAATAATAATAATAATAATAATAATAATAATAATAATAATAATAATAATAATAATAATAATAATAATAATAATAATAATAATAATAATAATAATAATAATAATAATAATAATAATAATAATAATAATAATAATAATAATAATAATAATAATAATAATAATAATAATAATAATAATAATAATAATAATAATAATAATAATAATAATAATAATAATAATAATAATAATAATAATAATAATAATAATAATAATAATAATAATAATAATAATAATAATAATAATAATAATAATAATAATAATAATAATAATAATAATAATAATAATAATAATAATAATAATAATAATAATAATAATAATAATAATAATAATAATAATAATAATAATAATAATAATAATAATAATAATAATAATAAGTTAGTAAGTTTATTATCATGATCAGATTATTACGATTATTAGCAAAGACTGTTTTATATGTAACATGTTTTGATGGAGCAGAAGTCAATTTGGGAAAGTTTATTTTTTATTGTCTTCCTATTGCTTGAAAATAATAGAGGATGATCCTTTGAGATTGTGTTGTAAAGGCGGGCACCTAGCACACACGGAGAGTTCATACCACAATGTCACAATGTCATCATTGCGCATTGACAATCGAGGCCTATCTACCATAAAATCTGTTGAAATTGATCTGCAGTGTCGTGGCTGAGATGAACAAAATGCGTTTAAAATCATTGCTCCCAGCGAAAAAAGCAACTCATCTAGAAATAGAGGAGTGGTACTGGGACTTCGGTAGGGCGACACTGTCTACATTACTTTTTAACTGTCTGATGATCGCAATAAAGCGTGAAACTTCAAGTTACAGTGTCTTTGATGTGTTGTCTTTGACTCCTCTATTTATATATATATATTGTAAGTCAGTATGAATTTTATTTAGATTTTATTACTATTATTTTTATTTTTTATTGTACACATTAAGTTAAATAATTAATCGTTATTCTGTAAAACATACCGTACTTAGTGTACTGGTAACTGCTAGCATTTATGCAAAAATTGCAAAACAGTAGAATGCAACTTTAAATAAAAAAGATCATGATGATGATCATGATCAAATTAACTCAAATCACAAGAAGCAGCATCATTTAGACGGGGGTCGGAATTCTTTCAAATTGACAAGCCCATGGTTGAGACATGGAGCCATTTCCATATTTTGGGCTTGGTTGGTAAGTTTGCAAGAGTTTGCAGTTTTTTACCCTTACCGTGACTTTTCTCACCCCCGCCCCCCTTCCCCATCGCTCCGGTAGCCAGTAGCCGTCACGACCATTGTCCCCGTCACCGCTTCCGTAGGACCCGGCTGCAATGCTCACACGAAAAGGGAACTCATCTTCGCATCGGTAAACAGAATATTCAACAGGCTGCATGGAGTCATGCGCAATAGCACCCTGTCCCGTCTGATATTTTGGCCACATCTGAATTAAATCTGAATCTCGCACGATTGACTGTACTGCGGTTTGATTTGTATTTCAAACTCAACTTGACTTTGAGATTTCTGATGGCGGCCAGAAAAATGGCGGTCTTGTCCGAAAGTAATGAGATTAAAGTTTCAAAATAACAGCTTTCGACAATAGTCATCGTCATATAATATAATTTGTGTGGATACAAAGTTCTTATCCTGGTCATGGTAAAATTCCAGTACAGTTGATGTAACATTTATCAATTATTTGCATGTCTACGTTGTTACTTATCAACGAACAGTCTAACAGAGACAGAGTACACGGTGTATTTTTAAATAGCTAATATTGAATATTGGACAGGGTAAGGGAAGATATTTGAAAAATTAACATGAAATATGGTGTAATCTAACTCAGCTTTGAATAGTAAGATATGATAATATCAATATAACATCAAAACATGAATAAATTGTACACATAGAATAAGCTAGTCTATATTTTCTAAAGTCATTGCTCGTAGACTAGCCTACCTTCAAATCATAGTCTATAACCTACATTAATCAGAAAAGCAAGGGAAGGAGCTCACTCAATCAAGTAAGGGCCAAGGTACTAACTGATGATAGATAGGCTTAGTGACCCACTGTCTTTGATCTGATATAGTATTTATTAAATTACAAAAAAGCTAACATTAATGAGCGACTATTATGGAAGAGCTTTTGGTCTCCACTACACACAGTATCTCAATTCAGTTGAAAACTAATAGTTATTGTTTTTAAAAACAACTTATCTGAAATAGTAAACAAACTTATCTATTTTTATTGTAGACTTTGCAACACTGAGCCAGAGTAAATGTTTGTAATATTGTTTAAAATCATAGAAATGTAGGCTACTTGCAGAACAAAATCCTCTGATAAAGTGTTCCACCGTGGATATAGCGCAGCTAATAAATGGACTCTTAACCACTTGCAGAAACAAGACAATTGTGGCATTTGGGACGATTACTTTGTCATAATCCTTTACACCTTGCCTATAATAATTATTAATTAATATGTATCAACATGTGTGTATATGCATCAATATGAGATACTTACACAACAAATAACTAATGGACAATCTACAAGATTATGGGCTAAGCTAATTTTTGATTTATAAAGGGTAGTAGGCCCCTACAAAGTTGAAAGAGACAGCATTCTGAGGTGATCAGTCAAGATAATTAAAATTTAAGCAACATCGGTAATCTTCATCAGGATGTCTCGTGATATTAAACTACCTCCTAGAAATTATGTTAGACATACGGGAGGCTGAGAGCTCGACTGTACGCAGACATATGTTTTGTAGATTAAGCCTAGTAATCAGCAAAGAGAAATGTTAACTTTTCAATAGCAAATATGCCCCTAACATGCCTTGGCAGAAATCATGAAACAATAGAGGGATGGTTTATATTTCGTGTAGGGCCTACTTTTGTGTGTGTACTCCTTTACTAAAAATAAAAAATATCATCATACATTTATGAAAATTGATGTTCTTCAAGCAAACATCAAAATAATGAGTTTAGAAATAGATACAGTTGAAATCTGTGTATAGCAGCCAGCTATGAGAGGTAGATAAATTGATCAATGTAGACTGGTAGCTCAATAGTAGAGTGCATGTAGTTCCTGTGGGAGACCGGGGTTTGATACCTCATCGCCTCACACAATGTATTTTATCTATATGTACCAGTAACTTTCATGTAATAGAGCTCATTGTAATTTAAATTAGTTGATTATAAATTTGACTGCTGTTCAGACATTCATTCCCATGCAAACGAGCTTGAAGCTTACGTGGTTAAATTTAAATTGTAAACTGCGAAGTGAAACAAAATGATCCCCTCACACCATTATATGCAGGTGGCCTTTATATGCAAGGTTGATTAGATAGAAAATACTATTTCAGGCATACCAAGAGTGACCACTGTAGACGGTTGGCTGCTGCATAGAGGTGACCACTATGAATTCTGGCAAAGGAGCATGTGGCCATTGTTTTCAAATTAATTTTAATAAGACTAGGCGTTTGGCGTGGTCCTGGAATACTGTAGCAGAAAAAGCTACATGGGTGCAACCCTGGGCAGCACAATGCTGTACCAAAACCTTTGAAGGCATTGTTACTCGAGTCTTGTAGCTAATCTGTCTCCCCTACTACCTTCTTTTAAGTCACTTCAGAATCAATCAAATGCATTTCTAATTTTGTACCGATTTTGTCTGAAACTCTCCTCTTACACCCCCTCTGAGTTTTGAATCTCTCTCTTGTCACGTGGGTATTTTCAGTGTGCGTTGTTCAAGGTAGTCAAATTAGCCCTATTCACAAATTTATTCATAAACAGGATAACAATAATTATGGAGCAATTTCTCTTTGCCTGTATTGTCGAAATTAATTGAATTCATTTAACAACTATCAATTTACCAATCATGAATTAGAAAACGTTCCTGCACAACAGTAGTAAGTTTCACTTGATGTTTACATCTAGAAACAAGAAAGATTTTGTTTGATGCCTTTGTTTTCCATCATTTCGAAACTGTGCTGACGTCTGGGAGAACCAACAGTATGCAAAAACACCTTGATTGCCTACATAATCTACTGAACAAGGATACATGGCATTGGTGTCATTTATATTATCGATGATTAGAAATAAAGTATACGCTAAGTAAAGCCCGTGCTCAAGAATGTTTAAAGAACGTGCCTATTTAACTTGCGCTAGTGCAAGTTTTCCCGTCTGTTTTGATCCTCTCACAAGGCCCATGGCTGCCACCTAGTCTGCTGCTCTTTGGTTAATCCGTAAAAGTATACGCAAAATGCAGGCTGTGATAACAATTCTTGAGCTTTAAATGGACCAACAAATATTCATGAATTGTTCATGAAAAACAGGCCATTTAACCAGCTATAGCTACGTTCAGCCCAAACTATCAAGGCTGTAAAAATTGTCAGTAAGAAAAATTGAAAGCAGCACAAAAATAAGTGTATAGTATGAAGATCAGTATGTATAGTACTGCACTTTGAAAAGTTGAAACGACTCAACGCAACAGTTATTCTAATGTTTCTTGAAAGGCCTATTCAAAATGAAAAACTACATTTAAAATAACTTCTCAGAAAAGTGACTACTGCCCAGAATGTGTAAAACAGGCTTGTATTTAAGGTTCATGAATAGTTCATAGGGGAATAGGCCTATGAACTATTTTAAAATGTATTTAAAATTTTTCGTAGGGGAATAGGCCTACTTATTTGCGTAGCACCAACCAAAGATATATCTATGTGAAAATCATATGATAATAATTAATGAAATATTTTGTAGTAATAAAATGAAATAAAATTTAAAAGGAACTTTCTTGAAAGCATCAGGACCAAATTTCTGAGTAATGAAGAAATCATACCCTCTATAATATAAACTTTGTAATAGAACCTACATTAATCATACTATCACAGAGTCATATCTGACAGGTATAATTTAAGTGAACAACCTTCAACCTTTTTGGCTGTGTTTAAAATCAAACCCACAACGAAAGTTGAACTAAAGTGACAATATTGTCAATTACGAATAAGAAAATATAATAATTAAAGAATTTGACCATTCCAAAAGTACATATATATGTTAGTTGCGAATAACAAATTTAACCTCTGAAAGTTTTGAGCCTCATTAATTTTGCACCTGCGTATTAAAGATGTGCGAATCCAATCAGATTGGATCGCATCCAGGTAGTGATATTTTAGGTCTTTGGACTGGGTAAAATTTGTATTTATTGATTCCAGATGATTTTGGATTTTGAAACTTGGAAGAGTATTTGTACTTTGTAGCGATTAATCAATGTGTTCTAGTTTCCTCTCAACTGACCGCTTCTTGTACATATAGCGACATTCATGTTCCACTCTCTAGTATTCCACTCTCTAGTACATCAATTACACGTTTGATGTGAAATGAATTATACAATTTCTTCAAGGAAATGATCAAGATTATTGATTCATTGTACATATTGTATTATCATTTTGATGTGCTGTATGTGACTGTCTCATGTCAACACCCTATATAATTCCTGTAATCTATCTATGTTGTCTATGTGTAGATTGAATAATAAATTAGATACAGTTTAGCCTTCATTGTGCTCACTATCCATTGGGTCTCGAATACCAATTAGTTGTTGTTATAGCAAAGCCAGCTATACGACATACAGTGATAGTACGTCACATTTATTCATGCTGGTATTTATTATTGCTGTGGTAGTTTTGTATTTTATCACAGTAGTAGTAACTAAGTGTCTAACGCAGAATATCCAGCATCAAGTTAAAAGATATCTGATTAAAGCGCCTGAGACTGTATCAAGAAATTATCCATAAATTTATACATTAAAAACTTGGATTAGTTTACATTAATTACAAATTATTTGCTTCGAATCGGATTATATTTATAATTGGCATATTACTTCAAATTGGATTGGAATCGGATCATTACAACATTCATACCCGTAATAAATTTTGTGTAAATTCGATCTGATGCACACTTCAATGCGTATGGTTTTGCTTCAAGATGACATGAACATATATACTGGCTCTTGCTATCATTGAACTATACTACAGTTACGCCTACTTGTAGTTTTTAAAATTGAAATAAATTGATTAAAAGCCTATCGTTCATTCATGCTCTTTTAAATATTTACATTGTTTTATGGAATTCAGATAATCGATATTTTCTGAATTGATAAATATTGCACGCTGTTAGTTTTGAAGCTTCAATATAATTGTTTATGGTATGACGACTTTCAGCGCAATACACTGCAACTGACTTGTTTCAGTCAAAACTCTGTGGCTTGGTAGAGATTTTATCGATAAGAAGTACTATATTAACATATCATATCATAACTAACATTTTGAAATATATTGAATGTTTGAGAATTATTAAGATTTAAAAAATCAATTTCTTATTCAACGAATTGATTAAAATTAAAGCTGATAAATACATGTATATATGATAATCATATCATAGACAGTGGATCACTAAGCCTCACTATCATCAATTATTACCGCAGTTGATTGAGTGAGGTCCTTCCCTTACTTTCCTGATTAATGTAGGTTATAGACTATGATTTGAAGGTCTATGAGCAATGACTTTAGAAAATATAGACTAGCCTATTCTATGTGTACAATCTAGTCATGTTTTGATGTTATATTGATATTATCATATCTTACTATTCAAAGCTGAATTAGATTACACCATACTTCATGTTAATTTTTCAAATATCTTCCCTTACCCTGTCCAATATTCAATATTAGCTATTTAAAAATACACCGTGTACTCTGTCTCTGTTAGACTGTTCGTTGATAAGTAACAACGTAGACGTGCAAATAATTGATAAATATTACATCAACTGTACTGGAATTCTACGATGACCAGGATAAGAACTTTGTATCCACACAAATTATGTTATATGACGACGATGACTATTGTCAAAAGCTGTTATTTTGAGTCAATCGTGCGAGATTCAGATTTAATTCAGATGTGGCCAAAATATCAGACGGGACAGGGTGCTACTGCGCATGACTCCATGCAGCCTGTTGAATATTCTGTTTACCCTTCGCATCGCGCCATTTCTGCGATTCTTTAAAACGAGGCCTAATAATATCGTGCAAAGATATCGGCAATACATCTGTATCCTACTAATTCAGCCGATTTTTATGGTGATTTTGTTTTTAGGATTTTGTGTTTGAATTTGAAGCATCCTTTGTCTTTTGAAATATCACCCCCTATGACTTTGAGCGATGTCCAGTCTTTTTCTAATCTTAAAAAATTATTTTATTATATTATACTACAGAAACTTCATTAATTTTCAAAAGAAATACGTAACAAAATATGCTTAATGTGCTTATCTAACTTTGGTAATCTTTAGTCTGTTACTGATTTTATTAGAAAACCTCAGAATTCCACTGTAAAGAGACGCAACTTCTACGATGACGTCATAATTACTGCAAAACGGCACGGTGCCCACTTTTTGAGCGGGCTGAGACTACCTCGAGAAATGATCTCGGCCCGATCAAAATAGTAGGCACGGTGCCGCTTTTCAATGTCTGAAAAAGCCGTTTAGGCCCTGTTTACAAGGAGGGCGAGTTACCCGGGTAGGCGAGTTACTCGCCTTACCGAGTTAAAATGTGTTGTGTGTTTACAAGGGTCACCTGAGTAACCCGCCTACCCGAGTTAAATAATTTGAAGCCAATCTAAGCATGCGCGCTGAAATGGAACGATTAGAGAACAAAAGATGTCTACAGCGGAAACGTTCGAAACAATAGAAAATTAAAGCTACCATTTTTAATTTTTTAACCCGCCTACCCGAGTTACTCGCCTATATCCGTTTACAAGTCAAAAAGTGACAGAAAGTTGTCTCGGGTAGGCGAGTTACCCGGTCTGCCAAGGCGAGTAACTCGGGTAGGCGAGTTACTCGGGTGGGCGAGACAACTTTCTCACTTTGCTTGTAAACAGAACGCGCATAAACAATAGACCCGGGTAACTCGCCAACCCGAGTAACTCGCCCTCCTTGTAAACAGGGCCTTAGACAGTGTTTTTACTTGGCCCGTGCTCAAAAACACTTGACACCTTCACACCTTTGATGTGTTAATTGACGAGTACCGTGCCTATTTTGCTGCAGTGTAAATGGCCCTTGTGTGACAGTAACAGCGCATATGATTTATTACGTTCTGTTTTTATACAATATGAAGACTATGCTTCAGATAACTATATTATATACCTTGGAGATCATTGAATTAATTTTCTGCTGCATTTATTATAATTTTAACAACCTCTGTATTCAGAATGATGGATTTTCTACAGTATTTGGGTTCTTCGTAACAGCTCGATGTTGATTATATAGGTAAATCGCTTTTCAAGCGTATTTTGGTAATGGTATACGTATATCTATGAACGATCAAATCCATGGCTGATTACAAAGTTGAAGTCAAGTTCAGACATATATTTCAAAACGTCAGAAACGTGTATATCGCATTATCATTACGAATATTCCAAGTGAAGACATGATTTTGGATAAACTTTAGTATTCAATCCTATAACCGAATTTTACAGCTCAATGCAAAAGTACAATAACAATCTAACCGGTCGGTGCATCATCACCAAAGATAACACAACTGCATGCAGCACACTTAATGTATATTACCATTGTAGAAAGTAGCTTTACCCCGGCATTACCTGTGCCTGGATTAAGCCACGAAAGTAAAGGAAGACATTTCCGAAGCATTTGCTGCAAGTGAATCGGGAGGTGAATGGCAGTTCGTAACAACCAAAGAAACGTGTCGAGACACATCTTCCTGGTAAGGCAACCAAAGATAAAAAAAATCATATCAGATGTGTATGCATCATGCGATGCAAAAGCTCAATCATTTCAATTCAAGATATAGGTTTTTCAATAAGTGAGGTTTTCTCAAGTACACTAAAAATGTGCTCAGTCAGCTGGACAATAGGGGCGTCTGCCAATACAGAAGGCATAAAGGACAGAAATGACAATACAGTATAAGAGAAAATATCATTTCACAGTCCATGATAATGGTGCATGTTTGCAATCTTATCGAAGCAACCTCGCCGGCACAAGTCAAAGACACACGGCAGTTTTTGGCAAGAGAAAGAAGCAGATTGAGAGCTGCCATGGATTGTTAGGACCAGCCAAGGTATTCTGACGTGGGACTTTCCAGAGGACAGTGCAAAGTACTTGCAATTGACATTGCGTATTGCGCATCATCATCATTTAGTGAGTACCTTTTAGTCATTAGGATTTTTTTAAAGGGCTTATACATAATCAAATTAAAATGGTAACAACGTTCTGTCCTTAATTACAATATAGACATGGCTTGCCATGTCTGTGTCGAACTGATTGCCCTGGCCACAGTATGTCTGATCGTCTTTTTGATCTTTGGCAGTACCACGCTGCAGTTCCTTGACGTTTTGCCAATAATTTTCTGACATCTGATTTCTGAGGTAATAGTTGCGAGGTGACGAAATGTAGGTCGCTACTCAGATTTCTTCTATAGCAATACTGCAGGGGAGGGGAGGCCATCATCAAGTGGTGTATTTCTGATGCAAGATATTGTTTCTTCCAAAGTTGTCCCTTTTTCAGCCATTTTGCGTACGTAGGTGAATTTTCACAATTTGCACATGTCTTTCGGCTGCTCCGTTCGACTGTGGGTAAACAGGGATTGATGTAATCTGTGCAATTTTTTTGTATCTGACGTATGTTCTGACCTCTTGACTGCCAAATTGTGGTCCATTGTCACTTATCAATTGTTCTGGTATGCCATAATCAAAGAACAATGTATTCAATGATGTTATGACATCACTTGTTTTGGTTTGGTTTAATTGAGCAACCCATGTCCATTTGGAATAGAGGTCTACTGCCAGTAGGTAGTGCTTTGTATCTAATTCAAAGAGATCTGTGGACACGGTTTGAAAGGGTTATTCAGGAATCGGGTATGAATGAAGATTTTCTTTAGCATTTGCATTTCTGTGTTGTTGGCATATTCTACAGGCTTCTACAGTGTCCTTGATCTGGGCTGCGTAACCAGGCCAATATAACGCAGACTTTGCTCTTTCCAAGCATTTCGAAATGCCCATGTTACCATTGTGGATTTCTTTCAATGCTGACTGAATCATAGATGTTGGTACCACGAGTTGCTCATTTCTCAAAAGTAGATTATTGAAGACACATAATTTGTCCTTCTCTCTCCAAAATTGTTTTACAGCATTGGGAAGTATATTAAGTTCCAACAGGTTGATTAATTTAGGTAAATACACAAAAATGATGCAAATTTTTTCAAAAATTCTTGAAAAAGTCAAAAATAGGATACCGAAAAGGTCCGGAAAATTTTTTGGTGTCATGTGCACTTTAAATGTGATGTCAGATCTACGTTAACTAAGCTAGAATTAAAGAAGTTTAAAGAGCTACAGTATTTTGTAATTTACTGGTAATCGATGTTTTAATAGTATTTGTTTGGGATTTGTTTGCAAAGTATGACTTCTTGCAGTTTTGACGATTTCAAATTTAAGTAGTAAAGTGTTTCTTTGAGTAAGTAAGTCATGTAGTCTATTATTTTAAAACCATAATTAAATCCAATTTGAGTCTTGTCGATTCAAGGGAGTCAAAATTAAGAATGCTGAGGCGATTATGATAGCCACTATAATTAATTTTGGCACATTAGCATACTTGTTTCGTAAATGTATTTGTGAAAGTAATAAAGAATATGCCATTCACTAAAAACAACAGCAAATGCAGGAAGGAGACCAGTTGTAATCTCAATACCTCTGCCAGATATCAATTACAGATAATGACGTCAATTACAAGTTGAAATATCCACATGGAGAGGTTCCTGCCCATTGGCATAGAGTTGAGGCGCAGGTGAAGGGTACATCACATGTCCACTTGATACTGTGGACAACCGATGCAGCGATTTGGCATGATATGAGGAACAGGCAAGAATTTTTTTTATCACGAGCCTGTTGCAGGCTATAACAAAAACAAATATGGCAAGCGTGATACTTATGGTTCTACAGAAACCATGGTGAACTCACGGTGACAGTGGAAACTTTTAGTTTATCTCTAACATTTATTGTTGATACCTTAACTGGTAATGTTGATAAGAGTCGAAGACTAACAGCCACAAACGATTTTGCTGATTTCAATTTTATAAGAAAGATTGCCGAACAACCAAATCAGGCAAATCACCAAGCATTAACTCTGACGTGAAGCACTTTCTGCCTTTGAACGGAAATTATAGTGCTTGTCTGCCTTCTTGAAAACGACAGATGATTGGCGTAGAGCTCTTACATCAGGCGAAAAATGACTATAATGAAAATCAATATCAGCAAAGATGATGCAGCTGTCCATACGCTTATCTTTATAAATCATCAATCTCCTGTACGCTGTAATCGTATATTGAAAGTGACATAACAGCCGTGAGGCACTTCAACACATCGGCAATACGCCTGAGACTTGCCATTGTTAAGGGGCGGCTTTTCCAGATTCTAATGAAATACTAGTTAGGGTATCAATTTTGAACACTTACGAGATATTTGAACTTTCCTTTGTTTTGATAGGATAGGTAATACTTTCATTATATTTCATCGTGTATATCAGCAAAAAATCAAAAGCACAGTTATTTGCGACAGTTTTGATATAATCTTATATCATTTTCAAGCAATTGAGAAAGAGATCGTTAAACAGTTCGACATCTCTACTTCTCTACTACTATATAAAATTTTCCTTCAAGACTTTGTACGCGCTAATCTCAAAAACCATGCGAAAAAATCCTGAATATCATATATCATTCGAAAGCTTGACAATTATGCTAATACGCACTAGCATAACACCACCTATATATTGAAATGGAATGTAACTGAAATTGGCACCATGTTTAGTTTAAAATTTTCCAAAACGCTTCAGTGATCATTGTAACATTGTAATAATTTTAACTTTAGCAAAGTATATTTCAACATAATATTAACTAACTGGAATCGAATAACGCTTTTAAAATCTTAAAACTCTTAGAATTTAAGCGTTAGATTTAACCAATAGATTTTGATTCTGAAATCCATACTATGAATGCAGCGAAACCACCTCCATAGTGAAGAAAAGCAAATACATCTTCTCAAAAGTAACAACATTGGGCCGAAGTTCCACAAGGCCCTCCGCTATAGTGTTATATATAGGAAAAATTCTAATTTGCATAATAATAATCTATTGTTCTTTGGGTTTTTTAACATGCTAAAGCTGCACACATTATGACGGAAGACGAAATTCTGTGTAAAATGTTCCGTCAGGTTTATCACGAATCTCATGATTGTCCAGTAGGCGTTGAAATGAAAGTGCCGACTTGAGATGCCGACATAACTACAATCCATAATACTTACAACTATAAGGCATGAGAATGATATGATACTTCGCTTACAAATTTGATGGTACAAAGTCCATAATGATATACAGTCTTCGAATTTGTATGTCCAATTATAATAAAACATTTCAAAATACATCTACAAAACAAATTACGAATAATGGAAAACTGACTAAATACGGACCATCCATAATTACAGAATTAAAGATACGAAAATGTCCAATCAGATTCCCAATTTCATTTAAGTATTTCAGCAAAACGTTGAAAATGATAGCGCCGACCTTAGAGGTCAACCATAACTACAATCCAGTAGTCACACAAAATATTAACTACAAGGCATTGAAACAACATAAAATTCTGTTAGTTGTAAACTTTTTCATCATCCAAATATCCAATTCGTAAAACTCGCTCTTCCGTCAATTTTTTAGTACAATATCCAATTAATAATTTATACAACATAATACTTGGCAACATTGAGGCTCAAGATCTCCGACGTTGTGAATAGATTTGTAGCTGGCTTTCCAAGTCACTTGGAAAGGCACAACTGGCTATGGCGATTGATAAATGGATATAATAGGTTTTCAGGTCCTTTGTTTTGATTGTAGAAAACATTGAATCTTAGGGTCCTCCCGTATACTGAAAATGGTTAACCATCGTCCAAAAAATGTCGAAGTCCCCCGTAAGGCCTAATAGCTAGGCGACAAAACATGTCAAACATCTGGCTAGAAAGACGCCGAATCCGATATCCCGTAAGGGAGTATCCTCTGCTGTTTAAACTTGTGATTGACTATATGGCTCTCTACACATAGCATCCTGTCAGTGCTCTACAACATAGGCCATATTACAAGCACGGTGAAACAGACTAAAACCTAATTGATACAGTAAAAGCAAATCAAATAAACATTGGCAACAAACAATGTTTCTAGACGCAGGCAAATACAGTTATATATAGGTATACATCAATCATAATTAAGATCAGAGCAGCGTTCCAACTCCAAAATCTTTAAAGTGCTTTCATTGATGACCAGTACGATAATCGATGACTATTGATCACCCAAAGAACGCATAATTGTATTCAGATGTAATAAGGTATTCCACTAAGACACCTGCTCTTTATATAGTTAATCATTTGCTACCAGTGTCAGTAGGGTAGCCCTGGTTATCATTTTACCATCATACTATAGGATTTTGTTGTTTATTGTCTCTGCAACGAAGACTTGACAGATCTAAATTAAGTCATTGAATATTAAAAAGCTTCAAAAGTTACAACCTTTATTTTATTTATATGAAATGATTTAACGTTTCACAGCTTTTTATATTATCAATTGCTTTTTGCAGCTCAAGTTTAATTTTTTGGGTTTGTTTAATATCATACTAGTTGATTTAGATATGATATATGCATTGCCCCATCATACCTAGCTTTAATTGAAACCACAAGGAGAAGGACATACCATATTTTATTGTCCCACCCTGTTTAATATCCCCACGTAAACTGATTTCTATTTTCTATTCTTCATACAAACTCAATCACTCGCTAAATGCCCCCACTTTTTATCTGTACCAGAGGGGGGACATTAAGCAAGTCCGATTGTATCAAGTTATTTATTATCAAAATGATATCATAGAGAGAGACAGAATCATGAGATAAATGTTCACATCTTTTCAATAATATGTTACTGACTGCACTGTTACTGAATTATCTCAATCGTAATACCTTGACACATTACTTTCTTATAAATCACGAATTGATTTCATACACAAACTAATTTCATAAAAGTTAAGAGTATTTTAATTAGTATTTTTTCCTTTGTTTCACGAATCACGATTTCTGCTTAAGAAAAACTGTCTACTATTAAGTTGAATAACAAGTACCTGCGATCATGCTGCGGTCGGCAAGGAGAAATGAAATAAACGAGAAGGGGCATAAAATATTACAGTGCAGCTTGATCGCCGAGGAATTGAGCATCAGAAGGCATACGTAGTTAAAATGATATTCGTTGTAATCATATCGCTGCTAATGAGTGACTATGTCGTAGGGACTCACGAAGGTTTCTGTTCGTTGACAAATCACCATTACAAAGGCAGGCTATTTAGTGGCAAGTCTCTTAATTCAACTGACCCACCAGAGATTACTATGGCTGAAACTATATTTATCTGTTGTGCGAAATGCAAACGAAATAATTTCTGTGTCGCTGCTGAATATCACAACCGGACTGGTTTTAATTGCTTGCTACATATGGTGCCAAGTAGCCCAAGTATGATTAAAGTGTTGGAAGAAAATTCAAACGCAACCGTGGTTTTGTTTGAAGAGGTAAATGCAATCAGAAATTTATGCAGAATATTTACATATACGGAACTCATTATCTCGCATTGCATGATGGAGATCGTTATTTTCGATAGCGTTGGTAATTGACAACACCTTAGCGATGCAGTAACGAGGTGGACATTAAATATCTAACTTTGAGTAATATGTACACCTAATTATGTACACCTAATGAAGGCGGCAGTGTCAAGAATGTCCTTAAAAATAATAAAATAAATCTACGTTGATGACGGTATGTAAGCTTTATAGAAAAGACAATGGAATAGTGAAAAATATTTGAATTGAACAAGCAAGTACAGATTTCCTAATTTCATTTCACTTATAAAAAACTAGCTAATATTTTATCTATGTCAATTTCTCAGCTTCCAGTCTACGTGCACTTTCGAAAGAAAACAATTACAAAATGTAAGCAACGCAAATTTCAAAGCGCTAAAAAGAGTCTATATATTTTATCTCTGTACGATTTACAAAAATATAAATATTATAAACACAATTCGAACACCAGTTCTTGGGAGGGAACGAAACAAAACACCTAAAGATCGAAACAATGACCATTTCTCAATTATTATATTATCGGGTAAATAAAGAAACTATTAACAACTTTTATATATAATTCTATTTTGTAGAAATTTTGTCAGAAGTTCAGCAATAGTAAGTATATAAAAAAATCATCATCATATCATTAATTGATTAATACAATTCACAATAAAAATGGGTTACTATCTTGGATTGCAGACGAGACAATTTCGATTTCCACGGTGAAGAACGAAGGTTTCTGTTGGATGAAGTTTCAGGAAAGCATTATCCCTGTACCCAGTGAAAAGGATCAAAAAAGTCAAAATGGTAGGTAGATCTTACACGAGGATGTTGACTAGTGACATATGTGTCAATCTGCTAAGACCTTTAATTTATACTTAAACTATATGCATTTGACCTGCGACAATCTTTATGCAAAGGAAATTCTTGAAGGCTGATCTCTATCTTTACTCCTCTTCTGAAAACTGAAGACCTTTTAGATGAATATAACGTAGATGTGCGGCATTGGATGTGTAGATTCTTATGCAATATCGAACATCACACAATCAACAGAAACAGCTGATGCAGAGAAACAGATAAAAACAAATACCAGTGCCTCAGACTGGTACACGTTTCAATCGATAGTTGCTTACACCGTTGGAAAACTTGGAAAAAATGAAAAGAATTTTATAAATTACCATAAAACGAAAAATTCTTCTCGAAAAAAAACAGACGAAAACGCCCAAGATAGAATATATAGTTTAAAAATTATCTTTTGAAATAAGAAAGAATTTAATATATAGAGTTGTAGAGTGTTAAAAAATAAAACGACCAGGTATATCTTAAAAATGAATATAATGAGCATAAATATGGACCTCCTCGAAATAAAATTAATACATGGATATCTTTTATAGTTTGGCATATAATACAGAAGAGGTTTGATGGCTCAATTAGCTTTTCATTGCCTTGGCAAAAATACAAAATGGGATTTGGGAACTTGTCAACTGAATTCTGGCTTGGCAATGATAACATTCACCAACTAACTAAAGATGGAAACATGAAGCTGAGATTTGATCTGAATGACGGAACACAGAAGAAATATGCAGAATATTCATCTTTCATAGTTGATAATGAGATTGACATGTACAAGCTGCACATTGGAGTCTTTTCTGGTAGGTGTCTTAGTCATATTTTCTATATAAGTCTAAATTTCCATCATCATTAATATACTGCTTATGATCAAGACCTCGAGATACTTTCACAAAATTATTATCTTTATCGGTGGCAAATTATCAATAGATTGCTCGATGCTGGTATATGTAGAGTAGTATAGAAATAGAAATAGAAATGGTCTCCGTCACTCAGAGTTTTGAATTAAATCTTTGTGATGAGCACTATTGCGCGAAACTGTAAGTAACATGAGAGACAAAATATTATATTTGAATCTATTCCTATCTATTATATTTGACTCTATGTAGGATGTCAATATCTCCCAAGCCACAACAGATTCAAAATTCCTTAAAATATAGTTTTACTTTTGATAATATAGCATCTATAGTCACTATCGATTATATTGTTTGTTTCTAAATCATATATTGCGACAGGATCATAATATTAATCAAAGTTACAACATTTCAAGCAAACTTAAAAATATAGTAATCTAGACGGTGTCGCCCAGCCGAAGGCACCCGTACCACTCCTGTATTTCTACAGTGGGTTTTATTCGCTGAGAACAATGATTTTTTAAACGCTCATTGTTGATCTCAGTCACTACATTGCAGATCAATTTTAACAGATTTCATGGCAGACAGGTCTCGATTGTCAATGTGCAACGATGCGCCGCAGCTACTCACAATGCAATTCCCTCTGGACCATTCCATTCGCCATCCTCAGATGATACTCATTGGATGATTCAGATAAAGTCTGATAAAGTCAAGGCTGAGTTGACCTTCGGGGGATTTGAACCACAGTCGATCAGATATGATCCGATCTGAAGTTCGGATACTCTGCCATCTGAGCTAATCCTCCTTTGCAAACTTAGCCAAGCCCATAATGCAGAGGTATAATCCTTAGACGGTTTGGATTCATGTGTTAATAGTATCCATTGTTTTATTTGTGTTACAACAGGTAATACCAGTAACTCATTTGCCTACCATAACGGACAAAGATTTTCTACTACGGACAAAGATTATGACAGTCATAGTGCGGGTACAGGACATTGTGCAAATAATTATAAGAGTGGATGGTGGTACAACTCATGTCACAGAGTAAACATCAATGGGAAGTATGACGGTACTGGCCCTGATGGGATGTCGTGGCACAATTTTCATGCTGCAAATGATGAACATGTAAACCTACACTCAACAACCATGAAGGTAGAAGTAGATTTGGATTTGCCTTGAATTGATTGATGGAGCAATAACGTAATCACTGCATTTAAATAGCCTACGCAAATATTATATGAAGTGTAAATTGTAATTCATTAGATCTCCAGTCAATAATATTAGAATCAACTTGTATAAGTGGATCATTGGCAATTTAGCATACAGAACATTTCACTATCGTATCGCTTTAATCATTTATAATCAGTAATCTTACTTTGAGTGTTGAAGAAGAATAATACACTGTCAGACGACAATTTTTTTTAAGTTTTAAATTTTTTAATACTGTATAGTACTACAGGCACTATGTGGAAGCTTATTATTGAGATGATGTTAAGAATTGATGTGAGATACACCAAAATATAACTGGCTAGTGGCTATACACTTTAAGAGAATAACTAGCACATATCAAATGAAACATTTGAAAAGACTGTCTAAGTTATTGCCTTATATTGTCTAAGTTATTGCCTAAGTTATACCCTATTTTACACTGAAATTTAGCACATACCTTAATCAGATTTTTTGTAATTTTACTATTTAAACGCTTGTAAATCATTTTATATTTCTTTTTAAATCAACTTCTGAAGATGACATGTCAAAATGTCAATTAACTTGCTTAACTCAAGTAGCAACTTATTATCAATAAGTTTCTACTTATTAATTGTGTAATAAAAATGAACAATAAAATAGACAATGACATGACTTAAATGCCATCATCAGAAATTTCTTTAATTAAAAAGAAAAATTGTCTAAAAATCATAGTTAATTAAATTGAAAATGTTACACTTGTAAAACTTTTTAACATTTTTAAAGCTATTTTAGATCATTTTTCTTCCTAACACTTGTCGTACCGAACCCGAGTATACTCGGGATAGCTGGACCCCCACCAGCACCCAGCAGGCCGATCCTGAGTATAGGCTACTTGGGATAGCAACGTGGGCTTTCTACAGAGCTTAAAAACAATGAAAAAGGAAGTCTTCAAGCAGAAACATTTGGGCAATTACACCAATTGAATATCAGCTAAGCAAGGAATCTTCTTTCACATGATTCCAATGTGATCTTACGATTTTACGTCAGCTTCAAAGTTTGAAACCAAAACAAAATGGCAAAGTGTGGACACGCGGTCGCCTTGGTGCTAAGAAAGCCAATAAAATGGGCTATTATCACTTCAAAAACACAATAAAAACTGAAGCAATACAATTATATGGTCACCAACTATTATTATTTTGTGCCTTGTATGTGGTTTTATAGCCTAGTGAATGAAGGTTATTTGTAGACAGAGAAATTTGTGTTGTGTTTTGGAATCTAATCGGATTTTTTCAAATTCGTTATAATGAAAGCTTTGTCCAAATTAACATCAATCAAGGATGTTACAAATATTTATTTTCATTTCCTGGTCTAATTAGTTGTATTGGAAGTTGGCTTAAATCATTCCTTGGATATAAAACGTGGTCTTACTATTTTAAATGCATCGACAGTCATGGCGTACGGGAGTGAATCTACAGACTGAATCTAGCAATCTAGATTCTCTCTTAGATATCATAGTTGCTCTCTTTTTCATCTTGTTTCACGGTTAAATTACTCGTACCAAGACCAAAGAAACAAAGAAATCAAAAGTTTACATAAAGTATGATATGTTAGAACTTATTTTCTTTAATTGATATTAAAATTGATATTTGAATTTAAAACTGTTTTTCATGAAATATTTGAAACATTTCAGTCATTGTGTTTTTGTTTTGAAAACTACGCAGTCTTTGATAATAAAATTTCAAACAAAAAGTACACAACATGAAATATATGTTTCGAAATAATTATATCCAAAAACTTTGTTATATAAAAACGAATATTTCTTGAGATAAATGAGCTTGAAAGCTGTTTACTCAATATTGTGATCGCATGTAAAAACAGGGCGGCCTGTGGTGAAAAGATGTTGAAAAATCGTCGGCAACATAAGTCTTAAATAAATTTCTGCAGATGACATAAGATATGTCAAAAGCTCAAACAATGTCTACGGTATTTTATCGCTCATTTTTAGAAACTTATTAATACAAATATTTAAAATGTTTTCATTTAACAACAAATCTTAAGTCTAAATGAATGTTTAGCATTTGTTGTGAAAATTGAAATGTGAAAGACTCTTCTTGGAATTTGAAATTTGTCTGAATGTTTATAGAGTTTAATATTTTTTTCAAACTTAACTGCGTATTTATGCAGTGACACATTTAAAATAGTTTAATACATTGCTTCCTAAACAAATGAAAATACTGTATTTCAAATTATAAATTATATCACAGATAATTATAGGACTACTATTTAAACGAAGATGTGAAGCTCCTTCCTTGTTGATACAAAATAACTGGATATAAACAGAGTTTAGCTCAAATAGGCTGGAGAGTAATAGCAACATTATCATTTGTTTCAAAAATACCTGTATGGTAGAAATCAATGGCTGATAAATTCAACTTCTGTTTTCATACTAGTGTCCATCTAATCTCAATAATTTCTCGTTTAACATTTGTAACAATTTCTTCTACAGTTTTTACATCGAAGCATTTTTTAGATGATATAAATGACTTGAATTGTTCTACACTACCACCAACTCCAAAGTAGCATGATTTAGCTCCAAATAAAGCAACGCCATTCTTTGATAAATGATGCCATAAAAATGAAAATAGATCGTCATAAGATTGTGGATTATAAATAGTTTCTGACGATAAGATAATGTCACATGTATTACGACCATTTACATTATTCAACAGAACGTTGGTATGATTCCAATCACCAGAATAAAAGACCGTTTTGCCATTAAATTCATTAAATTCCAAGTTATTCAAGTTCACAGTTGGAATTGTCATATAATCAATTACTTCAGGGTTATAGTCTTGAAATCCTACCATAGAAGCACCAAGTTTTAAACACATGATCGCTGGTAATCCAGCACCGCAGCCTAACTCAAACACATTTTTATTTTGAACATCAAGTTCTTCATGATGGAGGATATACTCTGTTAGGTCTAAAGAGCATTCCCATATTTTGAAACCACCTTCGTATACACCATTAACCAAATCTGACTTTATCAAGTGAGACGATAAGTTGATTTCATTGTTTACTCCTGATGAGGCTTCCTCGTACATTTGAACAACATATTCACTTGTAAAATGGTATAATTTTTTATTATTATGGAATATAGCAGTACTTACACTAGTTTTATCTTTGCAATTTTGCATTTTCATAAAAATATCGTTTGTCCAAGCATGTTTTTTTGCTACCAATGAAGATCTTGTCGACTCCTCAGCGTGGCTAACTTGTGGACGTGGTGACTTTGATTCACATTTATAACTCTTCTCACACCCCGTAGCGTTTGTATCACACCCAAAATCAAATCTAAAGGATGACATGGCATTAATCTTGAACTATTTAATACGAACAAATTATGTTTAAAACGTATGAAAATATTGCAAAACAATCACAACTTGATTTCATCACAATTCAAAAACCCACAAATCCGCAAGTGGAAATTTGAGGATGGGAGCAGCTTTTTAGATTAGCCATGTTTTGAATTTGAATAGCCTCCATCACGTGTTCATACTTTCTGTTGAGAGTTGAGACAGGAACTTTTGAAATTTTGAATTTAAGTTTTGCACAAATTCTCAACACGAACACAGACAGTCATCCAAGTCTCCAAAGAAAAAGAATTGACAGGATGTCTGAAAATTGTGAAACTATACACAAAGAAGAAAACTGCTTTCATGATGACCAGGTGCTCGTGGTAAGGATTAGTGTGTTTTGTTTGTTCTCCAATTTTTATCGTCGAAACGAAATAGAGGGACGTAGTGCGGTGGATCTAAACAGCGGGAGCGCGGAAAGCATTGTTTTAAGCTTGGGCCTTCTTGGAGATTGCAGAATCTTCACGCGCGGCGATTCTATTGTCACGATCTGCGATAGTCTTTCAATACTTTCTAATTTCGAAGTGTCTATTTGACCGGCAGTCGCAGCCATTATGGATTCAACTGCGCGTGCGCCGACAGTCAATTACGTCATTCACTCGATCACGTGTTTCACTCGTCCCAGTATTAGGGTTAGGTTTAGGCTCCGATCACGTGATCCACCCGTTTAGGGTTAGGGTTAGGGTCAAGTCACGTGATAACCACTCAGTCGAGTATAAATTCATTTCTGTTTCATAAGCTCTCGTCGGTTGGCGTAGCTCATTTGGATTGAGTCTGACTAGAGTTCAGGGTATGCTGGTTCGAGTCCTGGTCGAGATGAATTTTTAATTTATGTTCATTATTTATATCCCGATATGTTTACAAGTTACTGTTCGTTCATTATATGCATGCGTTGGTATCCATAATGGCTGCGACTGCCGGTCAAATTAGTAATAGTCACAGCGAATATCGAACATAGATAGTGTGACGTATACATCTTTGCGCATGCGCTGATGACTGCCGGTCAAATAGCCCTGGCGCTAAATGACCGGCTGCCGGTCAAATAGTCACAGCGTTCTAATTTCTATTGATTAATACGATACACTATTGGGATTTTTGCTTGCATGCTACTTTTTCGAAATTATAGGCCTAGTGTTAAATATTTCAATTATCGTTGAGTTAACATTTTATTTGTCTTTTCAGCATAAAATGATCAGAGCCTGTACTTGGATCGAAATTATTGTTTGTCAGATCGCGTCTAATAGGTAGATATCTATTGCAACCAAATTCAAAGAGTATAGGACAAAACAATTAAAGTTAAAACATTGCATGAATATGATTATATGACGTTCTATAGCTTTAGTCTAAAATATATACTTAATATTTTACTGCCAAGTGATTTTATGCAGATATGCTCTTTCAATCGGTATTTTTAACAAAGCCATTTTCATTCACCAAAGCAATTGGTATTTGATATCAGAATGGATCAAATGGATTTGGATCGAAGAGAAGTAAATGGTTAGGCTCAATTCAAGTTCAAGTTCCAAGTTCATGGTGGGTTCAAGTCAGTTCCAAAGTATATTTTTAGAATAATGTGACTAAATAAAATCGATTATCAAACTGTCATTTGGAAAGGACAAGAAATATTTGTGTGAAATCAATTGGTAGTTAAATTATCAAGTAGGCTACATCATTTAGACTAAAGCTATAGAACGTCATATAATCATATTTATACAATATTTTAACCTTCATTGTTTTCTCCTAATTAGGGGCAGACCGGGTACGCATCGGATGCTTTTCGGTTTCTTACTTCTAATTATTTTATTTTTCGCTCGAAACAAATAAATCGTATTTCATTTAATAGCTAATGTGCCATGTTTAAAAGGGTAAATTGTTGGAAAGTTAAATATATTCAAGTGCCGAGTATTTGATCATTCTTTTACCCCTAGTTGAGCAGGGTGACTTCGGCCAGACTGGGGACCTCTGGACAGTGAATTTCAACTCTCAACAATGCACGAAACAAGTGTTTATTGACATCAATCGAAAGCTTCATCATTCATCTACTCAGAGAAATCAATGAAATTATTCATAAATTACAAACGTTGCTAATATTTATAATTTCTTTAGCGCATCGACATAGTCATCGAAAGCCGTAGGTTCAAGTGATAACTCAGCGGCCCCAAACGAAAACAAAACATGCTCATAAATCAACAAGAGTAAACCAAACTCTTCGACGTATATAAATTGAAACATATCTGTAATTAAATGCACTTCATAC
Source organism: Haliclystus octoradiatus (assembly GCA_916610825.1). Classification (NCBI taxonomy): domain Eukaryota; kingdom Metazoa; phylum Cnidaria; class Staurozoa; order Stauromedusae; family Haliclystidae; genus Haliclystus; species Haliclystus octoradiatus. Next base: position 17,816,254 of record OU744449.1, on the reverse strand, counting down.
TTGATTTTTCATCCACAATTTGATATTCTATTTAACTAGACCATATTATTTCCATATATTCTAAGCCGACGGATCATGCGTGCTCTGAAATGTTTACACAACATCACAGCTGGAGCGTGTCAAACTTGAATGGAATGAGAAACTTGACACCCACTTAATTTCAGATTTACCATTGTTTCACAGCTTGATATTTTACTTCTTCATCGCTTTGCTATGTTTTGACGCTCTGACCGTAGTCACCCCGTTTATAGACGAATATCATTTCTGCAGTTGAATTTTCAAAGCGCATGTGCATGAAACTTCAGTATGAGGCACACAACGTCACTGGCTTCAAAATGGTACCAAATATCAACATGTTGGTTGCGTGGATTTTCTTCGTCGAACTTTTTCTTCGAGAACAAATAATACACAAAAGCGAGACAAAGTTTCAAACCATAATAACTTTTTTATTACTTGATGAAATTATCTAAAATTTTGGCAATAGGTATGTTTTACCTTTGTATTTAACATACTGAGAGATTTATTTAAACTAAAATTTTCTAATTTCCTACTCCTGATGTTGGTTGCGGTAGATATCTATCTATTAGACGCGATCTGACGAACGATGATTTCGATCCAATTACAGGTTCTGATTGTGAATTTGTGATCATTCTATGCTGAAGTGACAAATATGTTAAATCAACGATAATCCAAATATCAAACGCTATAATTTCGTAAAAGTAGCATGCAGGCAAAAATCCTCATAGCGTATCGTATTAATCAACAAAAGACTATCGCAGATCGTGACAATAGAATCGCCGCGCATGATGATTCTGCATCTCTTAAAAGCCACCAGTTTAAAACAATGATTTCCATTCTTCTGCTGTTTAGACCCACCGGACGTAGTGCCTATAATTGAGCCATCGCGTATTTGCGGTTGCGTCAAATTCATACAAATCTCGAAAAAATGTGAACATTTTGAAGCAAAATATACTATTTACAATAAATAAACATTATCAATCATCCCAACCCAACCAATTCTGTTAATTTGACATGAAAAGAAACATAAAAATGATGTTAGATTTTGGTTACTTTCTAAAAAATTCCCCTCCAAGCTTCTCAAACATCGGCAATATTTAAACTCATCAATAAGGGTTCGTACGGCCAAGTATAATATCGTGTGTAGAATCGCAAGCAAATTATCAAGATGACGTAAAATATAGTAAAGGAATTCATCAAGTCAGCTAGTTCGTGGTAGGGAAACCTATGATTGGCTATCGTCGCGGGATTTCACACATGTCTGCTCTGTAAGAAATGATATTCACACTTGATGTTTGTTTGTTGTTGTTTTTGACTCATGTTTTAGATTACTTCTTTCATGTTAAATATTATAGTAAATTTACAAGATTTATACGTTTCAGTAGAGATTCGATACAAATTATTTTATATTTTATTAAAAAGCTGTTTTGATATTTTACATAAAAGCTACCAGCCCATGCCTTGTAATTAGTTTAATTTAAATTCTGTACAGCATGCTATGGACTATGTTTATGTCAAATAATAAATCATTTGAATATTTTATAACTGTATAATATCAAGTTTTCAAGCTGGCATATCAACCTGAGAATGGAAACTAAGCTGAGTAAATGCCTATTTCTTCAACAATAAACACGCCACACTGACTTGAGCTACGGCTAAATGACTTTTTTTTCGTAGCCCGACACACGCCAACTATGATTTTTTTTAATGTTGGCCAAAATAAAAAGTCATTTGGCCACCCCAAAATTGAGTTTGGCTAAGTTGGCGTGTGTTTGGCTACAAAAAAGCAGTTCGAAGATGATCAAAAAATTGGCCAACGGAGCCCAACAATCCATTGTTCTCGAAGTTGTTGGCCAAATCACAAAAGTCATTTGGCCTCTTTGGCCAACTCAGACCAACATAGCTTCGATCAGCAAAGTACGAGGCTTCAGCGATAGGTTGAAAATGACGTAATTCGTAATTTGACGCGGACAGTTATTTATGTCTAGAATTCGCTTCGATTTATTTCAAGTGTGAAATTCTGTTATTTTTGAGTTATTTATGTCTATATTTTACTGTCGTTAATCAAAACAAATCATGGTTCTATAGTCCTTAGATAAATTCAGACTATACACGTTGTATATGAAGTCGACATGCACAATAACAACACTACCACTTCTCAATTTCTGTATTTTATGGTCGCCATTTTGTCAACTAAAATTGTGCTTCAATCTGTTGATGTTGGTGAAAATAAAAAGTCATTTGGAAACCCCAAAATTGAGTTGGCGTGAATCGGTGAGTTGTTGGCCAAAAATAAAAAAGTCATTTGGCCACGTATCATTTTATTTCGCCAACACACATTTATTTTGGCCACTGAGTTTGCGTGTGTTGGGCTACGAAAAAAAGTAGTTTGGCCATAGCTTTACGCTTTAAAAGTAAATAATCAGTAATATGGAATCACTCAGAATATACCCAAACATGAGTGTATAAATATGTTAAAGAATGAATTCTCTTGAATTGCAATACTTTTCTAACTCTTTCATCTTTTTTCTTTTTTTATTTCTTTCTTTTGTTCAAAACAACAACAGATGACCCGATTTTGTCTCCCACGAATGTCAAACATGTGGGAGATTTTGAGCCATCGCACATGTTATTTTTCAAGACATGCGCAATGTAAAGTGGCCCTATTATAGGCACTATGAGATTGATACATTTAATTTTTATAATCTAGTAAGCTAAAGACGAGGAGGCGAGCACCAGGTTTCAAACCATCACCATGACATGTGACGGTGGGGTACCACAGAACCCTAATACGGAACAGCCTCCAGAATAATTTGTGTGTCAAACGTCACTCCCATACCGCACAATCCCCTTGTTGCAGAGAATCACAAAAAATTGTTTTTTGCTCTTGGATTGCACTTATTTTTACCAGAGTTCAGTACCATTTGATGGATATTTGTAACTTATCTAGTGATAGATAAACAGGCAAACAAAGGAAAAAATGTTAATTTTTTAGTTACACACAGCCTAATGATTATGTTTACATTTGTTTGAAAAATCTAAAGTGTCCAGATTATTTTTAAAACTTTAAAATGAAGATGCTAAAACAATATCTTTGGAAGGGAGCCCAATAAAGGGATAACACGAAAGAATTAGCTATGGTATTCTTTACAAGTACAGAACGTGGTATTATCTGCTTACTGTGACCACGAAGTTGAAGATTGATGTTTCTAAACTCTCATAAAGGGATTAGAATGTCAACTGGTTTGTTTACAATTTTAAATAATATGTGCAGATCAGCTTCAATTGTCCTAGATTCTAGAGAATCAATGTTTAGATTTAGAAGTTATAGGCGATGATGATAACCAGTCGCGGATAAAGGATTTTACATACCTTTTTCTCAAAGATAAATTTGCTCTGTCATGCCCATTTCGGTGAAATGCATTGGTAAAGTGGCAGCCCATAAAACGTATATTCCCCAAATTTAAGGCAATATTAATAGAAACCCAGGTAGAAAACACCCTTTGTATAGCAGATTTAGATAACACAAGAAGAACACCAAAACAAGCAAAATATATTAAAATACAAATTACAGGGTATCGATGAATGTTATTTTATCGGCACAAGCAACGTGCAAGAACACGCTTCCAAACATGCGAGAGCTCCAGGCTTGCAGAGGATGTACGATGATGATCAATTTAGTTTCAATGAGAATAATATTAGGCCGCTGCAAGAAAGAATTTTCAGAATCATTTCGCTGATATCATATGTGTAAAACATTAACAAAAATAACAACACAGGCAAAGTTTGATTTCTATTTCTATTTCTACCCTTACTAGATTGCACTATCTTGATGTGAGGTAGTTTGCAGATTAGAATATCAAAACACATATCCCCGGAGACCTAGAGACATGCTCTTGCCACAGTATAATAAACTCTAAACTCTAGGGAGAATTAGCTCAGATGGCAGAGCAGCCGAACTTCGGATCGGATCATATCTGATCGATTGTGGTTCAAATCTCCATAAGGTCAACTCAGCCTTGACTTTATCTAAAACATCAAATGAGTACCATCTGAGGATGGCGGATGGAATAGTCCAGAGGGAATTGCATTACAAGTAGCTGCGGTGCATCATTGCGCATGGACAATCGAGATCTACCTGCCATTGAAATTGAAGTTGAAATTGATCTATAAAGAGCGTTTAAAATCATTGCTCTCAGCATAAAAGCCACTTCTCTAGCAACAGAGGAGTGGTACAGGTACCTTCAGCAGGGCGACACCGTCTACATTTTTAATTTTAAACTCTAGCTAAAACTAAATTTTCTAGCAATATAAACTATTAGAAATATTGAAAATAGGAGAGAAATGATCCTTATTGCCCGATATATTTCCTGCTCAATTACAGAAATCACATGAGAGGATTGTTGAAAAGTAGTCTCGTTCAGTCTGACACATTATCAATGTTTCGCAAACGGAGGACAAACACGATTCTGATACCTTAAAAACTCTGGATATTATATAAAAAGCAAATCTTTCTCAGAATAATTAAATATAGGCTACAATACTCACAAAGAAACAGAGAAGAGAATTTCAAACTCGAGGGACTCATGTGATGAGCTGAGCTGACACTGATGTGACATCTATTTTCTTTTGAAAAGTTCATCTCAAAGATGATTTTTCAATAAATTTCTTAAGATTTAATGTTGAAGTAATTCATAACTATGCTGCAGATCTTTTTATCATTGCATATTTGCATTGTTGCCCACATAACTATAACCATCTTTCAGTTGATGTATATTGTAATTATTGTTGCATGCTATAATTGTATGAACGTAGAGATTGTGTAATAATTAGTAATACAAAGTTAATAAAACAATCAAAATACCATGACAGTCTCTTTGACAGTATGAGTGATAATATCTACGAGTTATTTGTCTTTGATTATGTGATGTCTGATATCGATATCGATAACATTGTCAAAGCGATCAAGAAAATATTGTAAACAGCCAGCCAGTATTGAGAGTTGAGACGATGGAAGAAATTTTGTTTGAAATTTAAATATATAGTTAACGGCAGGAAAATCTGAGTCATGTGACAAAACCTGAAAATGTTTGAAGAAATTGTTGAACTTTTTCTATTGTCTTAGGACCAATCAAATGCCTGAAAAGATTAGAACACTTCAATTTTATCCAATCTTATGGTCATCATCATCATCATCATCATTTATTCAGAAAAGCCTTTGAGTTATACATATCTTTTTTCAAAGGACTGATACATAGCTAAGTTAACAGGAAAACAGATATTAAGTAAAAAAAGGTTTAAATAACAGGAAAGAGTTGTAAGTATAAAGTATATTTGTTGGAAAGTGCAAGTCGTCACTAGACACTTGGCAAATCAACTCATGTGGCACGGCAAAACTAACGGCGTGCTGTGCAACTAGTTGAGTTCACAGCTGGCGTAACAAGAGTGACTTGCGATTGTTGTGAGGGTAGATCAGATGACCGCGTAGCTAAAAGGTTAGAGCACTGGACCGGACATTCAGAGATCGTGGGTTCGACTCCCACGCACGGACATGCTTTTCTGCTTCACAACAATTTCCTAGATTTTAACAATATTAAGAACGTAAGTGCTTCTCAAGGAGACACTTGAAAGTAGGCCTGCTTTGGACTTCCTTCATTGCAGACGGTAGATCGTTCCACTTATGCGCACTAGCATCTTGAAATGAATGACGATGGCTCGACTTGATGTAAATGTCATTGTGGGCGTGAGGTCTTGTTCTGGTGGAATGCAGCAGTTGGAAAAAGTTGGAAAGCAAAGGAGGTGCTAGTTTGAATTTAATTTTATGAGTGAACATTAGTTGATGCGATGTTATTCTGTCTCTAACAGAAAGTCAACCTAGTTGACTTTGCATATCAGAGACATGAGTGCGATAGTTACAACGGAGCACTTTCCTCATTCCTCTGTTTTGCAATCTCTGGAGGCGACCTAGATGTTTGGTTTTACAATCCCCCCATACGACAGCGCAGTAGTCAAAGTGTGGCAAAACAATGGTGTTATAAATAGTTCTAGATGCTTCTTGCGGTATGAAGCATCTCACATATTTCAAAACGCCCAAGCTTCTATTTATTTTCTTATTAATTGCTGCGACATGTTTGTCGAAAGATAGGGTATTGTCTATTTTAATGCCTAGGTATTTTAAAAGATCTACTATTTCAACAGGTTGTCATCCAGCTTTATTATTATTGCAAGCTTGACATGTTCTATGTCTTTTGTTACGGACTATGTCAATTGTAAGCAAAGAGAATGGTGTTTTTGCAAATAGACCAATCCAGAGCAGCAACAAGATCATGTCATTTGTCTGCGATTTATGTCAATTGTGTTGGTTCTCTGATAGTAGTCTAATCAGTGTCTGCATAGCTTTTTGATTGATTGGAATGTCACAGCAAGGTATTTTCCTTGGTATTTTCTACTTATGCAAAAATTTTTATCTCGAAAAATTTATTGATTACGTCATCGAATTCAAACTGAGTACGGTACGTCATTCAAATTACGATAATTCAACCAATGATGATTACGTCATTCAAAAGGGAAAAGATGTGTAGGTCCGGAGCAAATAGCAGATGATAACCCCCTCTATGTGTACCTGATAATAACCACTATAAAAGTTAATGTGACAGCGCTGACACACTATCGTTGTAAAGCGGCATTCTACGTTTTTAACAAGATCAATGTCCTTGATTAGTGCCATCTCCTGAAGATTGCGAGGGGAATGCATTCCCGTGCAGACAATTCTTTTCAACTCGGCCAAATCGGGTCCGGACAAAATAATCATTCTCTTAATAATGCAAGGTTTAATGAAATTTCATGTACATAAGTGGATTAAATTACACAAAGGTTGGTAGTAGTTATGAAAATTGAAATCATATGTGTAAAAATAAGTAAGTCAATCCAGCATTTGATTTGATTTTGATTTCTTTGGTTTGACTTCATTTAAATCAGAGAAGTTTCAAATAGCATTTCTTTCAGCATACATTACCAAATGCATTATCAAGTTGTATTTTCCATCTGTTAGATAAAATAGTGTTCAATTTTACACAAAAAGGATATTCAAAACCCTTCTAGACAAAGGCATTGTAGATGACACCCGGCGTCTGTGGAGTTTAATTTGTATATTTGGTTTGGTGGTGAAAACACACAGAAATGATACTGTTTGATTGTTTATCTCAATCCGAGTAGTCTTTGTACTCTGAGTATTCTGTATAATCTGTAATCTGGTTTTTTTAAATAACAATTAATTAATTCATAAGTTAATACAATTCTAAGAAATATCATAATAAAACATAAAGAACAAGTCATAACATTAAAGTGTATATCCCGGATATTGGGAGATTGCTTCTTTAGATAGAGAAAAATTTTCTATCAGTACATGTTCTTCTTGTATTTTTAGTTTGCGCGAGCATTTCCCCCTCAAAATGCAATCAAAGTTACGATTTTGTGTCTCACTCTTTTTCCTCAAACAGGAACCCACTTATTTTCCACAAGAGGGTTTACACCGGAAAAAACATTAATCTTTTTACTTATTAGTCTCTAAATAAAATACCGCTAAACCAAATGACAATCTGCTTTCGGAATGAAATAAATTTTCAACGTTCAGCTGAAGATTTAGAGCTATATTTGATCAATATTCAAGATCCAGGTAAAGAGATATAAGCCTCTAAAGTCAAAAGTTTTTAGTTTTGTATTTTTCTCACTCAAGTGCTCATGCGATTAGCACCTCTTTATGACTTCGTCTAAGCAGGTTATCGCTGCTGGCTATTGAGGGTGTGCGACTATTTTTAATACGCATCAGCTATGCCGACTATGCTTAGACGAAGTCGCAAAGAGGTGTTAATCGTGTGAGCACTTGAGTGAGAAAAATCCAAAACTAAAAACTTTTGACTTTAGAGGCTTATATCTCTTTACTTGGATCTTGAATATTGATCAAATATAGCACTAAATCTTCAACTGAACGTTGAAAATTTCATTCCTAGAGCAGATTGTCATTTCGTTTAGCGGTTTTTAATTTAGAGACAAATAAGTAAAATGTTTTGTTTTTTTCCGGTGTAAACTCTCTTGTCGAAAATAAACGGGTTCCTGTTCGAGGAAAAAGAGTGAAACACAAAATTAACCCAAAATCGTCACTTTGACTGCATTTTTGAAGGAGAAATGATCGTGCAAAGTAAAAACACAAGAAGATCATGTACGAATAGAAAATTTTTCTCTATCTAAACAAGCAATCTCCCAATATCCGGGATATAAACTTTAAGATAATTACCTTCGTTCTTGACTAAGCTAACTTTTTAAAATACGATTTAAACCAGTTAATATACAATTTGTCATGAGAGCTTCACACGCACGGAAGGTTCCTTACGACTCAATCTTTACATGCATATAGTTAAGTTATTAAACGTAATAAATTGATAATCAATATCAGTTGGCAACTAAACATATTTACAAACTCGTAGGTGTAACTAATTTAATATATACAAAAAACTGATGTCAATTAATGCAACTTTAGATTAATCAATATATTCAAACAACGACTGGCGTTTTTATCTATATAGCCTAAAGTAATACGTAATATACATCTAAGAACGATTAGCGTTGTTAATATTTAAGTAAAATAATTAATCTAAGTAAACAGGGATTTTGAAGGATTTGAATTAAAAACCATATCGATTTTGAGTTAGACCTGCATAATTGAAGTGTAAAACTCCAATTCCAACAAAAAACTGATAAGAAATACCAACGTTGCAGTCAGTGTTCTATTTAGGCAAATTAGAGCAATCTAGCATTGTGTAAACTGACCACCTACGGTATCTGAACTTTTTGAAAGTGGATTTTTGAAGAACTTAAACTGAATCATTTAATTTCTGTCTCTCAGTTGAATTCTTGAAAATCTAATTGCTTCTTTATTCTTTTGCAGTCTATTGTTATGCCAGTGTACAATGCAGAACTCTTTTTGGATGAATCCCTACAGTCTATACTGGATCAAACATGGAAGGATTCTCTTGAGCTCTCCATTTACAATGATTGTAGTGAGGTAAGGTTAATATACTAACTTGAGAAGACAGTATAATTGATGTGTTAATTGTTACATTTCTGTTCAAAGATACTGATGGAAAATGCAAACGCTTTTGTTTGACTGTTACCTCCTTTGCTTTTTGCTTTTAATTTCAGTTGTTAAGGTCTTGATTTTCATTCTGAATGAGGAGATGCATTGTGTGCTAGTGGGGTGGTACATACCAATATTCCTTAACCGACTTTCAAATATTTAGGATCACATTGTCCCACTCTTTACATGGAAATTGAAATTTACCCCCTCTAGGTCGCTTAATATCCCCTTGGGTAAATCCCGTCTCGTTTAATATCCCGCTTTCAAGTCCTTTTTGTCATAAAACTCGTTTATTGTCCTGTTTCTTTGAATTTGGGAACAAATGATAATCGTTTTATTGTTAGTGTTTACCAATGTTGTGTAAATTATCATCACCTTGAATTTGATATTGGACTTTGACACCATCAACATTAATTGTTTTAAATGAGAATACACATTTTAATATTTCAAAGAATAATCTTTCTTTGTTTGGTATTCAAAATAAATATCTTTGAATATTCTTGCACACCACTTGTACTACTGCAACAATGACTCTGTCAATGACAAGCTTTCATAAATGTCTTCTTGTAAACAAATTCACATGGTTTTGACATAGGTCACATGTACAAGTGTTATCAACACATGTGTACCATTTTGCATTGCACATTTCGTGAAATATACAAACAGTAGGTACACAGGAAGAATTTTTATGAAACAAAAATATGAAACTGTTAAAACGTTATGTAGTTGAACTTATTTTGAAATCATTCTACAGTTTTCCTTGTTATTTTATTATTGCACTAATTGAATAGAACTTGTTAACAATGAAACAAAATTCCTTTGTTTTTCTCAGTCTGGATAATATCCCACCTCAGATAATATCCCGTTTCCAGCTTGCATGGGGGAACATTAACTAAGTTTGACTGTAGTTATCTACGTGTTTATGACTTTTTCAGGATTCCTCATTAGAAATAATTAATGAATGGAAAGATAAATTTGTTGAGTGTGGAATATCTGTTGTCCTGAATAGTAAGGATGATGGAACGCCTGGTGGAGGTGAGTCTGTAAAATGCAACTTTTTAACAGGAACATGTTTTTCAAACATGCTTTACAATAGCCCAGAGAAACTGGAAGTCATGGAAAGCTAGTCCTCACCAATTCTGAGGAAAGAGAAGAAAATAGATGAATTCAAAATTTTTATGAATTTCAGAAGAATAATCAATAGCTTCCCTTTCTGTGAATGGCGATAGTTGAAAAGGTGCAATTTTTATCATAATTCTTTGACAATAATATCAATAATATATGACACTGAAAACTCTTCCATAGTGTAATCACTCAACAGAAAATTGCAATCGAAAATTAGAATCTTGAAAGAAATCTATTATCTGATCCTGGCCTTCTTGAATTGTGACTGCTTCCTATATTATATTAGCAATAAGTTGCCCGCGCTGCTGGGCTTGACCGGGGAGATCCATGGGGAGGTCCCTTAAAAACAAAAGCAGTTATAACGTAAACACCGCAAAATGAAGATATATATTTTGCTTCGATACGGAGAATAAAAAACGAAAATAAAACAGAAAGGGATATAAAAACACAGATCAAATCACAGGGATTTGAATGATAGCATTCTCATACATGATGATGGAGAATTCAATGAGTTATTAGGGTACATACATTTGAAGCAACTCTCTTTTATATGTTAAAATTTGCGGTGGATTCACTAACTATATTTTCATTTTTAGTTGGTCGCTCCAGAAACAAGGCCATACAGCAAAGCCATGGAAAATACTTGTGTTTTTTTGATGCGGTAATTATCTCATACAAATCAAGTATTACTTGTTTGATGAACACTTAAATTTACATGAGATACTTGATATATGATTACTTTGTAAAGTCAAATATACAAAACAATTTGTAAGTATATGCCAAATATCCACTATAAAACAATAACAACAATGCGGTATTTTGCAATGCTTTTGATTAGATTTTCTTGGTGATTAAGGTTTGAAATCTGTTGTACAATGGCCAATCAACAGAGCATACTAGGGAGGTTTAGATTAAGTACAGGTACCGGTTCAAGTTCATCTTTCTCGTTGCACATCACTTTGCACATTGGGGGAAGCCCCTTTGCTCTGAAACGTGTACTGACCCCCTTATTTCGGAACACCTTTCGGCGCGAAACATGAACCACAGAGTACATGTTTTGATTTCTTTATTTTGTTATATTTTGGTTTTACTTTTGCTTTTTTGAATAAAACTACATTGTCCCTATAACATTTCTACATAAAATCACAATGAATCTTGTGATTTTGTGTGAAAAAATGTCTGAATTTTCTTTTTACCTGGAAAACAGAAACTGAGGATTTATGTTATTGAATCTAAACGTCTTGTTTTGAAAGAACGAGTACTGGTATAATCCAGTCTTCCTATCGACTAAACATGAACTTGAACCGGTACCGGTACTAAATCTAAACCTCCCTACCAGAATGGAGAACAGTGCCCTTGAGAGTCGCTCAGGGAAGTATTGGATAACCAAGCTGCAAATTTGTTGTAAAAATGATCAAATTGGGGGAAATTTTTCAATACGCTATGAAACAAGAACAATATTTTTGAATAACTTTATTTTTATTTTATCAATTTATTCATATTACATATTTTTATTTATATTATCTATTTTTTAATTAAGGAATTTCCAAATATTTTTATTTAAATCATATATGCAATTAAATCTTTTTGTTGCTGTACTTCCATGCTTGTCATTCTGTAGAACATGTTGTGCTTTTTAATGATAACAGTTTTTTGTATTCATACTGAGCAGTAGAATTTGAGTAAAAATAATAAGGACCATGATGATGATAATCACAACGCAATTAGATATCATATGGAGTTTTATTAGTCCTTCATTTTTAAATGATATTCAAAAGCAGGTTAAAAATGATTTAATTGTTTTAGGTTGTACTGTAATTTTCATTTTGTTATTTTGATGTCCAATTTTTGGAAAAATATAAGATTTATTCCTACATTTATTTTCTAATGAAAGTTATTCCGTATGGAGGAAATATACACTTTTGAATTTTCAAATAAATCCGATTTAAAAATTGTTTTGAACGCTTCAAATTTGTCAATGATGTTGTCACAATTTTATGACTCCAATCAAAGTAGTAAAGGGAAGTTTAACTTGTAAAACAGAAGGAAACTAGTTTACTTTTATTTAATAAGTTCTGAAAACAAATTAAACCAGTATTATTTAAAAATTAGTGTAATTGGAAAGTTACGTTGACATAAAATATTGTTGATGGTCCATATGACATGTTGTTGAGAATTGATAAAATATCCTCGATGCTGGAATGTTGTAGGAAATAGATGCTACTAAAGGTCAAATATCAGCAATTAAGATCTTTCAAGGGGAATAAAACATCACATGGGCATACTAATTGTTTTCTATCAAGTAAAATAATTGATGGGATGGGAATAATAATGATACTGTAATAAGAATGATAGCAATGTTTTGAAGGTTGTGTTGATTATTACTTGTATAGGATGACATAATGCTACCTCAAAGATTAGAATGTCAACTTGCTGTCTGTCGCACAACAAGCGATACGGTAAGTTTCTGTCAACATTACCATCTGCTTGTATTAAATGAATTAATATACTTGAAAATCTCATGATGGATGTGGCTGTAGGCCCACACTCGAGTTGTGTGAATTCAACCCGATCTGATCAGATTCGGATAGACTCTTGGCTTTCGGAACGGATCGGATCAGCATTTTTTTGTCGGATTAATTCATATTTTTTCATTCTGATGACTAAGGACCTGTAGTGTCAATGTTAGTACGGTGTAACCCTGTAAATATCGCTACTTTTAACATCACAATCCTCTTAAATATCATTGATTTTTAAAACCGGTTACTATCAAAGTCAACTAGATCACTCAGATTAATATCACAACCTGTTTATTATCACGATTTTTAGCTGCGCCAGGACAATGATATCAACAAGGCTAAAAACGTTTTTTTCGGAATATTTTAGTATATGGTTAATATCTGGCTATTGTTTAACCTGTTCTTGTGTTATACTTATTTTATTTGTGTGCAGTGCTGCACTTAGGTCTCGCAAATGTATTTTCTTTTGAGATACCCCTATGTGTCCAAGTTTGTTGTGCAGTGCTGCACTTATTTTCAGTGTTATGCTGGCAGTGTGTTATTATTTGCAATACTGCACCTATGTCCCCCATAGGAGTTCAGATGTGAGTCTAATGTTGTTGTGCAGGGCTGCACCTAGCTACAGCTGTTATGCTGGCAGTAGGTTGCCGAGTGCAGTGCTGCACCGACAATCCAAGTAAAATTTTCCCTCCCTCCCTCACCTTTAATGTATAAGGTAAGTATATTAGGTACTCCACTGACTTAGCAGTGTGACTGGTGCTTGGTCTTGATGGTGACAGGTGTGCCTTTCAAGTTTCTCGGTATCCTAGCTTCTACCAGTTATTGTTGGCTGCTGACCTCCCACCAACCATGCACCATAATGCCAAAAATAAAAAATATGTATTTGTGAATATGGAATGGAATAAATGTTATGCGATGCAGGCAATGATTTTAACTCAATAACTTCACTCCATACCAATGTCAACAATCAATTTGTGCATAGAAATTTATTTTAGAAAAAAGGTTCAAATTAACAAGCAGAACAGTCTTTCAAACAAAATTATGTGTTATTTCCAAAACTATATAAATACAGTAGTTAGCCAGGAAAATGAAGCGGGAAAACGACCAAAGAAAACGATTTTCTCGCTGTTTAATATCATTTTATGAGTTGGAATCCAACTATTTTCGAGATTGCTGTTCAGTTTTAATATTTCTGAAAGTCAAATCTTTGGATCCGGAAAAGAAGATGATAAAATCAACTTTCTTTGACATGTAGAAGAATAGAAAGAAATCAAAGTAAAAATCTTTGGGAAACTTTTGAATTTTGCGCTAGCTTCGGTGAACTAAGTTTGTAGGTTCGGCCTGTTTGTACCACCCTGCCTGTTTGTATCACGCTGTCCGCTGATTTTTTTCATATTGTGTTGTAACCTGAAACAGTTTAGTAGAAAAGTGTTCAATAATTTTCCTACTTTATTCAAATATGTACAATGAAATTATAGTCAGAACATTACGCACATTACGCACATTACGCACATGCACTTTTCATAAATGTTCAATGTTTTGATTTTTGATTGGTCAATTTGTACCATGTGACACCTGCTATGTCATAACTTAACGCTCATGAAAATCAAAGTCACATTTATGATCTTATTACCTTCAATTTGATAAGTTAATTTTGAAAAATAATATTATTTACACTTACCCGATTAAATCGACATGGTTGAATAGTTTGTTGATCAAATGAAATACGAAAAACTAAGTCTGGGCAACTCCAAAATATAAAAAATGACTCAAACAACAACAGTTTGAATCTATCTCTAATTGGAAATGAACTATTGTGTGTACTTTATGTCGAACCACCAATGATTTTAAATTTTGCAGATTGTTGGTTCATGCTTCAAAAGACTACCTGAAGATTCAACACCGCGTTATACAAAATGGTGTGCGAACCTTACACAAAGTCAGCTATCAACCCAGGTGTGATTAAGCTCATTTTAATAATATTCATCTTTACTATGCTATGCATTAGGATAATCAGTTTTATGTTGGTTGTCAAACTGTCACTTTTTGCTTATCCTCTCTGATACAATTCTCTTGGGAAATCTGATATTCTGCAGCATTAAAATGCTTCTATAAATGCCTCAGGTAATCTAGTTTTGAATATTTATTTAATAATTCAAACTTTTTAAATAAGGCACAAAGCATTTGACTATCCATCGCACATAGCAATCTGAACTGTAGAATCCTATTTATTTGTGATTAGACGCATTTGATGAAAAATGACCATGAGAGAAATAAACGGTGTTCCCATTTCTTCTTTTCAGCTGTGTTCTAACGAGGCGGTTCTATTTCTATTTCCTTTAATCAGTGTGTCTCCTTCGATATTTAAATGTTTAAGACAAAAAAAATTATATAAAAAGTTAAACCCTTTATCTCAAATCGTTAATATCACTATAATTTGGCCTAGGTGCTTGGTTGATGGGAGATTAGCAGCAAAGTACAATAGCTAGTTGACCAATAGCAGACCTGACACCACCAACCAAGCTCCAGTCACACTGCTAAGTCAATGGAATTCCTAGTTATACTTACCTTTGTCAACCAACAAGGGATGGATGGGAGGGGGAAAGTAAATAACATACAGCATAAAATATCAGCAGCAAATAAATTAACCACATCAACAAACAACAATAGCAACAACATTAAAATTGTGTTAATATACATTATACAAACTAGACATCATTTGTTGAGATGAATGGCCTTGACATAACAGACCATAGGACACACTCAGTCACAGATCAAACAAACCACTCGATAAGCACACCTCTCAAAGAAAGATTCAGATGTTAGATCATTCTTCAATTTTCTTTGCAAAGTATAATGCATGTATTAGTAAGGGATTACATCACTCTTGTGAGTGGGTTATCGGAATTAAGATTCACGAGTTTGTTGTTAGAGAACGAGTGGGTCTAAATTTCGATGGCCCACGAACAAAGAGTGATGTAATCATTTTAATAATCATGTAACATAACCTTTGTCTGGAACATCAATTATCTCTCATCAATTTCAAAACAACAATGATTTGTTTTCTAATTCAATGGGTCATTGCTTCTTCATTAAATAGAATTTTAATGAAATTTGTTACGAATATCATTTAAAAATATAACGCTAAGAATTCAACATGTTTGCAATATTAGAAATATATAGTAAAAGTTACATCTAAATATAGCAAATCCCAAGCTGTTACTTGTTTTAATTTCTCAATTGAAGTTTCAATTACAGAGTATACATTTAAGTTGATTTTATGAAAAAATATTCAATCTGTCGTTGCTCATCGCCATTTTCAAAACATACGTTCTAGTTGTTTGACTAAAACCGTGCAGGTATAGGTCTATATCCGCACACGTACGGGTATAGACCTATACCTGCACGCTTTTGGGGGTTGCCATGGAATTTTGTGGGTTGTCTTGACATAACTGCTAAACACGTGGTACAAATCCACCAATCATGATACAATTTTTTTTCAAGGGATTATTAATACAGGATAAACCATTTTTTGTGCTAGTGGATGCTCTGCATAAACTGTCTGCGGTGGAATCTGTTTGCTCAATCGTGCGATATTTGATCATAAATCGTGTTTGGTAAATTTCACCAGTCCTTTGAAATTTAGTTAGTACTGCTTTAATGGTTCTAAATAAATGAAGATGATGAAAAAATCAGGATAATTTGTACAACTTTTTTCTACTTTATTTCGTAATTTATTTTCTTAACTTGACTTCTATCAAAATAATTAGACTCTAGGTTGTGTACCATTGGATATAATAGTCAACGAGGCTTGTTATTACGTAATGCCTTTTATATGCCAAAATAATAATTTCATTGTAAAATTTAGGTCTATACATCATTTGGTCCTACCATCATACAACCATCGTGGTTTTGTCCAAGAGAAGTATTTACTACTATTGGTCCCTTTGTTGAAACTGGGAAGGTAAGGTATTAATGCAATTTGAGACTTCTTTGCATTTAATAGGCTGATGCTCATGTTTTAACTGCTGTGCCTTTGCTTCCTGTTAACTTGTTCCACCCAGTTAATGATCAAAAAGTTCTCAAAACCTTTTTTGAAATTATTTTTGTGCCGCAAGATGTTAACACTTCATATATGTGGCTCAATTAGCACTATATATTATCACATCCAATATTACCCTTTACGCTGTCTTGCAAAGTGCATCTAAATGGTTTTTCTAATATTTATTGACTATCTTTTCTATTTTTGTAGGGCATCCCAGAGGATTTGATATTCTTTTACAAACATTTAGACAAAGGCGGAAAAGTAATGCGTGTTAACAAGTCTCTTCTTATATACCGCTATCATAATGAAGCTGCAACATTTTCTGTTAAGCAAGAGACAATATTGAGTATAAGAGTTACTGCATTAGAGCAGAATATATTGAAAGATTGGAATGAATTTACAATATGGAATGCAGGCAAACAAGGGAGAAGATTTCTCAGGTTATTATCAAAGGAATCACAATCAAAGGTAGGTTAGCATTGGAATGATTATATAGTTAGTTATTATTGCAAGGCTAGGCCAAATAAGTATTGAGATGAGTAGCTCATAGCTTAGTTGGAAGAGGATTAGCTCAAATGACAGATCACTCTGAATTAAAATATAATGAAGCCTGTGTCATCTTACCAGATGCGCATATACTACCCTTACCGGACATTACTACTCTCAGACACTGTGATTCGGTATAAATATCCATGCTTTTAGTGTAGTATTTCAACATTCAAAAATAGAGTTAAGGGGTCTTCCATTTCAAGTAAAATAAATCAGTTGCTTTTGAGACTTTTCTAGTACATATAGTGTTCAATAACTCATCTATACCTATAAATGCGAAAGTCTGTGCGTGATGTGTGTATGTGCGTTAAAGGTATGCTTCGGATCGGATTTACAGAAAGTTGATTACGCGTACGAATGCAATAGTGATCCAAACCGATCCGAAGATATAATCATAAATGTAATCCGGTCAAAATTTATAAATTTATCCTAACTAATCCGAAATGTTTTGCATTAAAACCGAAAAAGTACAAGTCCTACAGGCCATCAAAGAGATGTAAATCATGTAAACTTCCAATAGACGTAGATTTAGCCAACATATTTTAAAACGGAGACATTTATAAATCTATCGATGCTTGCTTGATACAGTCTCAGACGCACAGCCAGATATTTCTTTTCTCTTTGCTATCGAGTTGGGCTTATGGACATACTACGTCGAACTAGAATTTAAGTCACAACTACTGCGATAAAATACAAAACCACCACATTCTAAAAATAAATTCCAAGATGTGAATATATGACGTTTGATGTACTGAGCTGTCTATCACTGTATAGTACGGAAAGTGAAATGTGGAGAAGAACATGAGACACAACACACATTGAAATGATGTGCAATTAATCAATACATCTTATTTATTTCCTTCATAGTTTAATTTATTTCACATCAATGACATCTCTTGAACCAATTGTATAATTGATATAGAGAGTGGCATATTAACTTAGCTGTACAGTATTTGCATTGAAAATCTTTATGTTCTGTGTGGAAAGGAAGTTAGAACATACTAATTATTACAAAATACAAATACTCAGTCAAATTTCAAAATCGGAAATAATCCGAACAAAAAATATCACTACAATTTTGATCCGATCTGAATGCCTCAAATATCAACCCGAATCCAACCCGATCGGATCAGATCTGGGTCGGATTTTCAAATTTTAATGTGTGTGATCCATTTTTCCGCGGTTTGCTCTGTCTGGGATTTCAAGTAAGATATTTGAGTTATGTATCATTAGCATCGCTGTTTTCAATTACCTTGTGCTTCGGACGGGCTTTTTATTTTACTTTCTGTTTCTCACAATGGAAGAAACGATACTGTTTCAACTGCATTGATTGTATGGCTTCCATTTTCAATATCGAATTACCTTGTTGTTGAATTCCGATAATTCATCTGTTATTTAAGTTAACCCAGTAGCATGGCTGACTCATTTCTAGTAGTCAAATATTAAGAAAGTAAGTAATAGGATTAGGTATTCAGGCCAAGGATGTTATATAAACAAGCTTGTATATTTAGAAATTGTTCTTAAAACTCACAATGGTTGTTTCTAATGGTTGATAGGTAATTGCCTTTTGTGATGTTGATGAAAAGAAAATCTCCAAAGGGTTATACACTTGTGAATTTGAAAAAGTAAGACATTTAATGTATATAAGTACCTATGTATTTATTATAGCATTTTCTGTAGCCTATGTATTATACGGGATCGAGAGGCCTTTCCACGGAATGATGCAATGCATCCTCAGCCCTGGCCAAATTACTTTTTTATTTCACCAACATCTTTGGGGGTGGCCGAACGACTTTATTCGCCAACATTGATAGGATTTTGTTTAATTCATTTTTATCAACAGCGATTGATATTTTGAGGGTTGGTGACTAGTCAATCAAGCCCGCCAATCCTGAATTAAGCTACGCCATTGTTGACCAATTAGAAGAAGGCTCATATTCCACAAATCCTACCGATGTTGGCGAAATTAAAAAGTCATGTTGATTTGGCCACTTTGCCAACATCGGTAGGACTCCTATGAGAACAATAGAATTCAATAAAATCCTATGAATGTTGGCGAAAGAAGAAGTCATTTTTCCAGGCTTTATGTTGTATATATTAGACGCATTGTAGTTTAATGTGAAACAGGTCAATACGAAAATTAAGCAATTCGATTATTCGAACAGCGGTCATTTCTAAGGCTGCATTTACACGACAAGCCTGAGTGGAAATTAGTCCCCTTAGCAACTCTATCAGGACTTTTAAAAGTAAGGAGAGGAACCCCGGGTTTCTCCAGCCAGACTTTGCAAAACCCGGGTCTTTCTGTCGTCTAAATCCGCCAATGTTAGGCTCAGTTGTTCCCGCCTTCTGTGGCGATGGAAGTGTCTATTACGCGCTCCTAACACAGATCATATTGAAGTCACGTTTTTGCGTTTGATTTTCTTAAAATATTTACATTTTAACCATGTTTTTATCCTTTATATGTTTTTAAGTTTTATATTATATGTTTATGCTTTCAATAAGTTTCTGAAAGTTATCTTTTACAATATTATGATTATTGATCAAACTCGGAGATTTGTCAACAATGGCTAACTTAACATATAGCCGAGATGAGTTATTACAATTAAATCATTCAAGATCTGCGCACAAACATATACTACTATTGGATTGTCCTAGAAGAAAGAAATCAAAATGCAGGAGAGGAGGTCAGAAAATTAGGATAATAAAGTTTTTGAGGTCAATCAGGAAATCTTCGATCATAAAAACACAATCAGTATGTAAAAAGATTAGTAATTGGAAAACTTGTACAAACAAAACATACAATATTGATGTGATTGTTTCTCAGCAACGACAGAAAACAATAGGAAACAATAGGTGCAGTGAACAGTCAAATCTTACTAAAATACATCCATTGAAAGGAAGTTTGACAAATCACAATCATCTATTCAAAACAATTACGTTTACCCTACTTAATGTCCGATCACTCAACAACAAATCAGCTGTTGTCAACGACTTTATTGTCGACAATGATATTGACATAATGGCCATAACAGAGACATGGTTGTTGCCAGGCAACACAAATGGGTTTATTATATCTGACACAACGCCCAATGGTTATACGTTTAAACATAGTGCAAGAGAGGGACGTGGTGGTGGAGTGGGAATCGTTTACAAGACATCATTAGACATCAAAATTGTAGCATCGAGAAAATTCAGCTCCTTTGAGTACATCACCGCAATATTTTCAACACCAACTGGACCAATACAAATGATTTCTTTATATCGGCCACCCGCTTCTCAAAAGAACAAACTATCATTTGGAATGTTCTTCTCTGAGTTCACCACTTTACTTGAACTGATAACATCAAGCACAGGATGCTCTAGCCTTATTATCGCTGGAGATTTCAACATACATGTAGATAATACCAGGAACACTAGCGCTATAAAGTTTATCCAACTCTTGGATACTTTCAATCTTGTTCAAAACGTAACAGAAGTAACACATCAAAAAAACCACACCCTAGATCTCATCATCACTAGGAAAGGTGAACAAATATTAAGTACAGTATTTCTTTCAGATCCCCAAATTTCTGATCATGTAGCTGTAAATTGCAAATTGCATATCAATAAATCCCAGAAGCCGAAAAAACAACTTACTTTGCGTAACATCAAGAGTATCAGCATTGAAAATTTGAACTCAGATATTGCCCGATGCACCACCGTCGATATTGTTCCCACTGATGGTAACATCGATGAACTTGTTACTCACTATGAAAGTTCTCTACGCAGTATACTCAACATTCATGCACCCCTAAGAACAAAAACAATCATAATTCGACCAGCTGCTCCTTGGCTCACCTCAGAAATCCGGTTAGCTAAAGTTGAAAGACGGCGAAGGGAGAGAAAATGGAGAGGAAATAGACTTACAGTCCATAAAATACTGTACAAAGAACAGTCTGTCTTAGTCAATAAATTGATATCAGAGGCAAAAACAGAATATTACTCCAATCTAATCTACAATGCCAAAAATGATCAAAAACAACTGTTTGGAATCGTCAAAGGCATAACCAAAGAAAAGAGTAATGACGAATATCCTGCAGCCAGCAACCCAAACGATCTTGCTGATAATTTTGCTGATTATTTTCAGTCAAAAATAGCTAGTATCAGAGATGTTCTTGCACAAGAGCGCAATGAAAGAGTCAACCCATTTCCAGATGACACGCTATCACCATCAAATAGCACATTGCATTCGTTTACACCTGTGACATGTGATGAAGTATCTCTGCTTACGAAGAAGCTAGCAAACAAGTCATGTGACTTAGATCCACTACCAGCTGTACTAATGAAAACCTGTATTAGCACTCTGAATCCAGCAGTTACTAACATAATAAATGCATCAACTAAATCTGCCTTTGTCCCTACTTCTATGAAAGATGCCATTCTTCAACCTCGTTTAAAAAAGCCATCCATGAACACAGCAGAATATCAAAATTTCCGTCCAATTTCAAATCTAAAGTTTATTAGTAAAGCAACAGAGAAAGTAGTTTCCCAGCAAATTTATCAATATATGACAATCAATAGCTTACATGAGAAATTCCAATCTGCTTACAAGATCTATCACAGCACAGAGACGGCATTGATTAGAGTCCATAATGATATTTTGCATTCACTTGACACCAGAAAATCTGTGCTCCTCTTACTCCTCGATCTATCGGCTGCGTTCGACACGGTTGATCATAACATTCTTTTGTACCGTTTACAACATAGATTTGGAATCTCTGGTCAAGCACATAGCTGGCTTCAATCCTATATTAACGAACGATCATTTACAGTTCATGTTGCTGATGGAATTTCTGCAAAGAAGCAATTTAAGTCAGGTGTTCCGCAAGGAAGTGTTTTAGGACCACTCCTATTCATCATGTATATATCACCATTAGGTGATATAATAAGAAACCATGACATTTGCTACCATCTATATGCTGATGACATACAGCTATATACTGACTTTGATTCAACTTCTACAATTGATACACTTAATGCAAAATCTCGAATTGAAAACTGTGTAAAAGAAATTGAGGCTTGGATGACATGGAACAACCTAAAGCTTAACATGGAAAAGACTGAGTTCATAGTGATAAATGATAAGCCTCAAGATGATCCTCTATTACAAACCATCAACTTATGTAATAAATTAATTTCAAAACAATCAAAAGTCCGGAACATCGGTATATTAATGAATTCGACAATGTCAATGGATCATCACATCAATAACATTTGCAGAACATGCTTTTATCATTTGAGGAATGTCAGTAGAATCAGGATATATCTCACAAAAAAATCAACAGAATCTCTGATCCATGCTCTGATAACTACTCGGCTGGATTTTTGCAATGCGTTGCTATATGGTGTCCCAAAAAAATACATCGAAAAACTGCAAAGAACTCAAAACACAGCAGCGAGAATTGTAGCCCTTGCTGGAAAATACAATCATATTACACCAATATTACAAAGTTTATATTGGCTACCAATAGAACAAAGAATTGTATTCAAAGTATTAGTGATAACGTTCAAAGCAATTCACAATCTGGCACCTACATACATTTCAGAACTTGTTACTCTTTATGAGCCTAGAAGATCACTAAGGTCTAAAAACAGTAATACTCTGAATTTTAAATTGTACAAACTATGCCGTTATGGCGGAAGAATTTTTAGCCATGCTGCCCCCGCCGTGTGGAACAATCTCACAGTAGAAGCAAAATATGCAATAACAATTGAAACTTTTAAACAACTAATAAAAACGAGTCTTTTTAAAATTGCTTTTAAATGTTAAAGTATTTACAGTATATTTCTTAACCAACTTTTAACTTATTTACACTGCTGTTTGAAGTAATAAAAAATAAAATAAAATATATATATATTTATAATATTATAACATGTAAAGCGCTATTGAGCAACTATTGGAAATAGCGCTCTATAAATAAATAAAGTTTATTATTATTATTATTATTAAACAGAGATTTATGGAAAACCCGGGTTTACAAAAGTGCACTTTCATTTCGCGGTGATACGGCCTGTAAATATTGGCAACCACTTGGCTCTGTTTTAGGATAAATACTATAGTTTAGTAAAACTATTCAATGATTCTGTTTATACAAGATAAAATCGTGAATAATATTTATTTAAAATGTAATTTTTTACAAAAGCGGTGTCAATTCACGTGGAATTTAAATTAGATATGAATAACAAAAGTCATTTTGATTGATTTCAATAAAAAAAAAAACATATCGATCTGGAGCTGCAGCATCGAAGAAGGATAGAAATCCAATTTCAACGAAAATCCGATCAGAAATACTTGAGTTACAGTGTTTTATATTCAGACATAATAGATGAATCTAGCCTTGTGTAAAAACTGATCACCTATCTGAACTTTTCGAAAGTGGACTTTTGAAAGACTTTTGAAAACCCGGGTTTTTGCTCTCATGTAAACGCAGCATAAAGTTGTTGCGGCGAAAAGACGCAGCAGATAATTACGTTTATGATGCATTAATTATTGATCTCAGATTCTCAGGTTCAATGAGTAGCCTATTGGCATTATGACCTCGACTGACCTTTGTCATTATCAGCTGATATTCATCTCTCCTTCGACCAATAACTGTTTAATGTGCAACACGATTCTGTTCCCCCTTATTAGAACGTGTTAACTTTTCGACGTTATTATTGTGAAACAAAATGATATTTGCTTACATCTCTGATTGTTGGTATTCAATTCAATATTTAATGTAAGTTATCTTACTGTTGTCGAACAGCTTGAAACATTGTGCATTTATCATAGACATAAATAGATATAGACCGCTGATGAGGTCATGTGACGCGTGGCACTCATGGGTAGCCAAAATGGTAGACACATGCGCCCAAAAGTTGCAGTTGTATATTGTAAACTGACCGCAAAAGTCTAACTTCCAATACAATTTGGTATTTGAAGTAAGCACAAAGTGCTTGAATTGATTTAAATCGCTGCATATATCTATTTGTCTTGCTTTTGAGCATTTTTAATATGGATTTAATGATACGGAAACATTGATTATAATAAAAATTAGCATATTTTGATATGAATTGGTATCCGATACGCTTGTTTTGCGATGGCACTGCTGGTTATGATGCTTAGTTTATGGCTATATTCATCAATCTTAGACTTTATAACTATTATCACTATGGGGTGTAAAATATTTGGATATTTGGTGAATTAAATTTGAATATTTTTCGTACCAATATTATAATTTGTTTGTTATTGTTTCAATATCAACCTTTCTATACTCATTCTGCGTCCTGTGCTTTGCTGTAACCAGCAGTAAACATACACCTTGTCCGGTAAATACAGCTGGGATGATTAATAAATGTTAAATCTGAGCAAATTCTGAAATTTTGATGCCTTATTGTTACAAAAACAGCAATATTCCTATTTACAAAATTGGAATATATCAGTGAAAATTTGATAAAATAATTTAGCGGATTTGATGCGAAATTCAGTGATACATTTCGATACAGTTGCTTTAAAAGTAGCTCGAAATAATCCGGCTCATCTATTCTTTTATTTTCTAACAAAAAAATATTGGGTCAAAACACTGCTTTTCCCGCCACTTTGGGAGCATGTGTCAGCCATTATGGATCCCCATAGGTGCTACGTTTTAAGCCCGCTTTCGAACGTCATCAGCAGTCTATATCTATTATGTCTATGGCATTTATGCAACCTGGTTCATGGGAAAGTTCAGATGCAAGCTCCTAATATTTGAAAACTTGAATTACATCAACTTGAAGTTATCTGTAGCCGAAAATATTGAGCTTGTAACGCTGTGTGAATATTGTAGGGTTTATGATAGAAATTAATTTAATTAATTTGAGATTTCTAGTGATGGTAACCGAATTATTCAAATATATTCAAATAGTTTTGAATAGTGAAAAGTTATTATAAATAGTATAAAAACGGCAAAACAAAATGATTTGAACAAAGAAGAGAATACTATGTTCCTTCAAACCTTTTAAATTCTTTGTAAACCTACATTCTAACAGTGCAATAATACATTTATTTTCCGTGAATCCTTTTTCTTTGTCCGAAAACAAAATGGAGACTAAGAAATTCAAAAATGAGATATGTCGGCTAATACATTTTGTTTCCATTTTTTGCGAACAATAAACCATATTGTTTTCTTGAACAATAGAGTATTTGATTAATATTCGAATAGTTTTATTAATCAATAGCAAATTTTCGAATTGTAATTTGGACGTCGGTTACCATCACTAGAGGTTACTTCATGCTATGTTATGTTTATTCACTGATTCCTTTCAGCCTGTGAATGGTACAAAAAGAAAAATCCCCATTGTGCATTTCTCAGAAGCTAAACCACCGTTCATTATTTGTGTCAAATTGGTAAGTTTTATCATTCTAACCTTAATTAGGCACTTCAATCAGGAATTATAGTTTTGCATTATAATTAGTCATTTCACGTTACAAGTCATTATATTTTAAAATTTGAAGAAAAAAAATTAACATTGATTTGACTTGACGATAAGAATATTGTGAACCTCTTCTGGTTGGGTAAGTTGGTTTATCGTTGTATATGAATTTCCTACCCCATTGAATCACTGATCAACATTTTGTATCAATACTTTGTGTATTTGAAAAAAATGACAGCATTAAAAGAGACGTTGTCCATCAATGTTTTGTTATTTGTTTAATAGCATCACCAGGCCAGAGAGAGTGATAATAAACGTTTACAAATATTCATGGTTTGATCCTAAACTGATACAATGGTCTATCTGCAGTGTTCCTCCATATTATCCATATATGTTGGTTGCTGACACCAACGTATTTGCCACCGGACAAGTCAGTCACATTGAAAAATAGACAACCCATTGTCAAGGCCAAAGCCTTACAGCATTGATTATCTTTCAACAAGAAAATGGCTTTATATTTTAAAATCTAGGATATTGTTGTACATTAGCATCATCTATTTCAGAAGCAGTGTGAATCATTGAATATGTTTGCAAATTTCTAAAGCACCATCACCACAATGATAAGATGATATTACCTTCATGCCTGATTTGTATTCAATCTACTATTCTATTGTCCAATCAGATTTACTGATATTGCAATATGTGATATAAACTATTTCGTTTAAACACATTTGAATAGATGGTTGACATCTATTGTAAAATGAATCAGTCTATTCTATGTGGAAACTTCTGACTCAGTAATAATTGCTTTTCCAATCGGAAAGTAGCCCTGTAGCAGTCATAGATTTATGAATGTGCTTATTTGGGCCTCTATTGGGTAACATAAGAGTTTATATGATAATCCATTGCAGCAAACACTGAAGTAAATATATTCTCGTGTGATTCTTGATATTTTATATCGAATGCAATATTTGAGATGTTTTCGAATACAGGACATGTCAAATGGCTGTTTTGAAGACAACCTTGCTTCGTTGAGATTGATCGAAGGAAAAGACTATATTCATTTCAATTAAAAAACAGTTAAGTTGCGTATATCATTACTTGTACATTTGGAAATCAAACTATTCAAATTATTGGTTTAGGCTATTATTCCAGGTAACTGCAGAAGTACGAATTATATTGTCTGATTTATTATTAAAAGGTTAGATATCTGATGTAATAAATTAGCTCAGTGCTGTTAGCATATTTTCTATTTCTAAATGATTACTTATGATTAATAATACGTTGTTTAAGTGTTCCCTCGGGTAAGGCTAATGTAGCTTTGGCCGGCTGGGTTTCGAATTGTGGTTACGTTGGCATTCTATACGACGCAGTGTGCCAGGCTTTTATTTTCAAGCAGGCAATTATTTTGTGAGTGGCAGTTGCACAATTTTGTTGGTTGTTGTCTCGTGTCAGGATAGAGGATGTTGTTGTTGTGGTTTTGTACGATAGTTTCCATGTTGGCCATACATTGATTAATTTGTGGAATTTATGTTGCTTCGGGAAGTGTTTATCTATAGGAGAGATCATTTTTTTGTCAATGTTGGTGGCGACGTCTTTACTTAAAGATGATCTGACAGGGCATCTCTGTCATAGTATTTATTGTAAATTAAGGAAGAAAAATGTAAACAAAGATTGGCTAGAGCAAGGTAAGGCTAGAGCTTCTTAGAAATTGTAAGACGGAGGATGAACAACAGCTAATAGATGCAGAGGACAGGGGCGGCCTGTGGAAAATGAAGAAATATATGATAATCCTTTTTACATCTGTTGACTTGCAGTTCCAAACTGCAACAGCAGCACATTCACATCCCATTGATAATAATAACATAGTCTCAACTACTATTATTCAGCCAACAGGGGTTTCAAATCTAAATGTGCTAACTTCAGAAATAGCTTATGACAGGGCTTGTTAGGCTACTTGGTTGATCAATTATCACTTCCATATGGTAGAATCTGTTGCCACTTTGTTGCTTTTGAAACATTTCCAGCAATATCAGACACAGTGTACTGTGTTTTAATGATATAATTGTGATAAACTGATTTAAAAACAATTGGGCTATCTTGGCTTCTGCCAATCGCTCTTCGTTTTGTATAATACCACTATACTTTCTACTATAACAAGAGCAACAATTTGGAATTCAAAGTTATTACCAGGCATAAGTTTTAAGCGATGGCCATCAGACTTTATGTTACTTGTTGAAATTTAGCCTAATCAATTCGAAAAAACGAAAACTATTTAATTTTGTTGGATTCTACATGGATTTGTAACAAGGTTAATTATCACAGCGAACAAAACCACACATTATTAATATCTGCAATGAAGCCGCATGCATATTTGGAGACTTTCATCTTGTTTTTACTTTTCAGTTATTTTCAGCAAGACAGAGATAACCGTTGTACATACGAAAAGGACATTGTAAGAGTTGATACCCCATAGTCAAGATGATTGGGACAGATCTTCAAACATATTCAAACTTATACGGTGAGTAAGCCATTAATGCAATTTACACTCAACAATCTACTTTATTGATAAACAATAGATCCATCTAACATGTCCTACTTTCTAAAAGATCCATCTAACATGCATTACAACAGAGATTCGGATTGCTGAACCTAAATGACAAAGAATTTAGAAAGGTTTTTCAATTTTGACGCATATAAAGGGAGATATTTGATGCTGAAAGTAGGCTATTTCCTATAGTAAGCTCTTTTGTTATTCCGACTATAATTTCGAGTTGAAAAAGGCTTTCTTGGGGGTAACGGTGGTGATCGTCAAGTAAAACAATTCCAGGTCCAGATCTCAACAAAATTTCAATTACTCTGCTCGGACAATCGAAGTTATCGTGCAATGCTTTTGTTGATGGTCTATAAGTCAGTTGCCAGTTTTTTGATAATAGTTTATTTTACTTACTTTATTAACTTTTTGTATTCACTCCTTATTGTTGCTATTTATTCTTCTGCTTTCTACACTACAAATTCAATGTTAGACATTGTTAGTGCTTGGTGGCAGAGCCAAGATACATCAGAAATTGAACTATCAGTTGTAGCGCGTGCAAGCCGACATGGTGTTAAAACGCAGCGCTAGTGACTCCATTTTGTAATAAATTTGTATAAAATTTATTACAAAATTTTCTGGTGCCTGTTCGTATTTGTTTATCGTCGATGACTGCTTCGCTTTATTAATGATTGTTGAGTATATTTGCTGTTCATTGACATTTATTCGAGATCCCATAATCAAACAATATCAATGTATATAACAATAAATAATAATACATATATTTGATTTTAATAATAATTTTTTGACTTGGTTTTGTAGAATTACAAATCAATAAAATTATCATATTGTGTTACATAGAAGTCTTCAATGCTAGACAATGTTGTTTTAAATTTCTATTCTTCAAATGATATTAATTCAAGGTGGAAATCACGTCCACATAATACGGCAAAATAGCATGTACGTAGACCAGTGCAAACATCCCTGCTTGACATTGTATATGGTTCTTATGAGTGTCTTTCAGTATGTACAATTGTCCACTTTCTTCATTGGAAGGCCTTTCTTACCCTCAAAAGTGTCCCCAATCATAAATTTGAGCTCCAATAAAGCATGGGTGCCATCAGGAAACCCTACAATTCCATCTGGTGATGCTGCAATCTCAGGGTGGTCAATATTGATGCATAAGCCAAATGAGTGTAGATGGGGATCAAGCCCTTTTCGCTCTCAGATATAATAAAACTCTGTTCCTTATTTCATTCTCCATAGCCAAGCCCCTGCTGCATCGCATATGTTTTTGGTGCTTCTTTTGAATAAGCTAGTTAAGAATTCATTGATGACTTTCTCGCGTCTTTTTGATATGGCATGCATTTTAGTAAGCGTAACACGTTTCTGAAAGGAGACAGAATAATTATGTGTTTAGAATTAGAAATCCAGTACACTTGCTTGTTTACCTCTCCATACTCAGTTTCCACTGTGTCAGATGTTGGTGGGATTAACAAGGTAGTTTCTAATGTA
>OU744449.1:17744571-17786187 GCA_916610825.1 Haliclystus octoradiatus | reverse complement strand
TTATCAATAGAATGCTCGATACTGGTATGCAGAGCAGTATAGAAATAGAGTCAATTATGGGATGCTGTCTCCGTTTTTCAGACTTTCGAATTAAAATCTGTTTGATGAGCACTATTGTGCAAATCTCTGAGTAACAGAGACAACATCTTATAGAGGACTCTATTAATACCTATTAATATATATAATTTGATTGCCATGTAGCAAGGGTAGGTCTATATAATGATACATTTCTGTTGTTTTAAAAGTTCTTTATTTTATAAGTGGACAACTAAGGAGCCAATGTGCCCAATAAATACGAACCAAACATTTTGTTTTAGTCCTTTCGTACTTTATTGCAGCCTATAAAAATGGGCACTTGTTGAAAATTGTACTATCGTAATAATGTACAGCGGTTTATAGTGTGAACAAATAGTACTAGCTGCTTAAAAATCTTTAAAATGTTTAAGAAGTCTAGTTCAGCCTCATTTCAGATAAATCTCATATTCTCAACAAGTTAACCAACATTGTATTCATTTAATCATCAGATTCCTCTATTGCAGTTGTACAGGAGTAGAACGACCAACACTGTATCGCTTATCTTGAAATGCGAATCAATCACATAGACTTACATAGACTGCTGATTCCATTGCCAAACGTCATGGAAAACACATAGCGACCACGGGCATCCATAATGGCTGACGCAAGGCATCAAAACAGATGCTTGAAAACCGCGAAATTTCAAGCCATATTTTGAGCAATTTTTGTTTCTAAATGAAACAGGATTTTTATTTATAAAAGAGTTATTTATTACTACCAATTTCAAGTTGCATCATACATGAGCTAAAATTTCTATTTTTTTATCGCATTTGAAGGTAAATAGTATTTTTTTTTTGTTTAATTTTCATATTTCCTTGTCTCTCTGTGTGATTTTGAACGTATTATAAATGTTTGAAAATGATTGTGATCCTATGAACAAATCTCGCTTCGCTGGCAGGAAAATCCTATTTAAACTATTTTTCTATGACATATTGTTTGTAGTTTAGATTACAAAATAGTTTATAGGAGAGATCAAATAATTTTGAAAATGTCAATGAAGAGAGCGCTAAAATAAGTCCTTTGCGTCAGCCATCTTTGTTCCCAATGTTGCACATTTTCGTCAACAGTCTATGTAAGTCTATGGCATCAATGCTGTAATATATAGAAGATAGCTTTCAAAAGGTCGAGAGCGAATAACAACAGGCAAAATATAATTAAGAAGTTGGTCCTTAACTGTCGTTTTATTTTATCCTTTGACTCTATAGGATGTCAATATCTCCTTAGTCACAACAGAACCAAAATTCCTTAAAATACACCTTTTTTTTCATAATATGACATCAGGTCATTATCGATATCTATTAATATTGTTTGTGTCTAAAATCATATCTTGCGAAAGGATCATAATATTGATCAAAGTTACAGCATTTCAACCAATTTAACGAAAACCCATAATGCAGAGATATAATCCCTAAAAAAGTTTTGGATTTCATGTGTTTACAGTATCCATGTTTTGTTTGTGTATCAACAGGCAATACAAGTAACTCATTTGCATACCATAATGGACAGAGATTTTCTACTATGGACAAAGATCATGACAGTCATAGTGTGGGTACAGGACATTGTGCAAATAATTATAAGAGTGGATGGTGGTACAACTCATGTCACAGAGTAAACATCAATGGGGAGTATGACGGTATTGGCTCGTTAGGGATGTCGTGGTTCAATTTTCAAGGAAATAATGAACATTTAAACCTACGCACTACAACCATGAAGACAGCTGTAGATTTGGATTTGCCTTGAATTGGTTGATTGAGAAATAATATAATCACTTAATTTTATATAGCCTATCACGCAAATATTATCTACACTTGTGTAAATATGTAGGCTACCTGAGCGGCAGCATTCTCCTTAGAACTTACATCTCAAGCCAATGATATTAGAATCAACTTGTAAAGCCGTGTGATTGGCAATTTGACATAGAAAAACTTAGCAGTAATCTCAATATCTGGAGAATTATTCACTATCGTATCACCAAAATCATGTACGTACAATCATCTTAATTTTACATCTCACGCGAATAATAAAAGGCTTCTAAATTATCTATAATTTGATGAAAATGATGCAGGTATTCTGTAATTATCAAACACGTGTCTCTAATATGCAAATAGTATATCATTATAAAAAATGGTCTCACGCAAATTGCAACAGAAGTATTTTTCATCAATTCTAAGGTCAAATTTTCTGCTTAACAAGATATCCAAAAAGTTCTATAATCGGAGTAGGCAAAATGCCTTAATTTCACAATTTGATTAATGACATTCCCAGTAGAAATATGAAATCAAGGCTGTCCAGTTTCAGTGAAATCATGTGACTTAATTTGAGGGAATACCATCAGACATAGTGCCCCTGCATCATTTACCTCATATAACGTGCTTAAAATTTCTTTTCTGTCACTTTGTATTAAATGAAAAAAACGTGGCTATGTATGAAGATTAAACAAATCGACATAGAAAAGCGAGAAAAACATATACAAAGTAAGTAAAAAATGTTATTCATTATGTTATAACATTCCACCTGCAGTATAGATCATGTAAATACTTTATTTATCTTATTTAGAAAATATAACTAGGTAATATACATTGTTCACAATGAACAATTTCATGCAAATGCCTAAGGATGGTCATGGTCGCAATTAGTTTTTACAGAAATTGACTTTAACGATTTGATGATCCACCTGCAGAAACACAGCAGAAAAAGATACCCATTAAAAATGTTAAAGTAAACTAAAGAACTAATACCTTAATTACTCCTCGACAGGAAATCAAGGTAACTAAGTATAAACTACAGTTAACCAGTCGTTCATGTTATTAATTTAGCCAAGGAATGAAAATTGAACACAGGAACTTCACCTGAAAGTTATATCAAAAATGTTGACTATATCCTATACATATATCCAGTAAAACCTGCTATAACAGCCATCTCTACAGCGACCACCTGTCTAAAATGGTCACTCTTGAAATGTCTTGAAATAATTTTTTCTATTGAAATAAAGATTGATGAGTTTGGCTGCAGTTTTGGTGATTTACTCTTTTTCTAGTTCTTGGTTCGTCTGAGCAGATAAAGGAAATTTGTATGAAGAAAATAGCTTGTGCCATTTTTCAAATTTGCAATATTCCGCAACCAATAACTTTCCATTCATTAATTATTAACCGTCAACATATTTTGTAACTTTGAATACAAGTGAGTAAAGCTGTAGGGTTCACAATATGTGTTTGGCAGCTCTTCATAATATCCCTGCGAAAAACAGTTCAGGAGTTTATGAACAGTCCATGAACAGTTCATGAACGTTAATTGGCCACAAGTTTTCATGGACTGTTCATAAACATTACTGTTCATGAGCTCCCGGACAAATTATAAATTAATTCAGCAGTTCATGTACTGCTCATAAATTGTTCATGAGACTAAAGCCATTTAACATTTATGGACTATATTCCCAAGGAAGATTATTATACAACATATTTGATACATCCCCTGCGAAAAACAGTTCAGGGGTTCATGAACAGCTCATGAACTATTCATAAACAATTCATGAACCTTCACGGACAGTTCATGAACAATCTATGAAAACTTGGGACCATTTAACGTTCATGAACTGTTCGTGGTCTGTTCATGAACTCCTGAACTGTTTTTCGCAGGGAGAGGTCAAGGCTTTCATTGGCTTAAAATGACTTAAATAAAAACAGAGTGTGTTGGCTTCCTACAGTCAAATCTGTCTATAACGGCCACTAAATAGCCGGTCGGAAATTGGCCGCTATATAAGAGTGGCCGTTCTGTCAAAAACAATAGAATCATATAAGAAAAAGAATAAGATCTCATTGGTTAATGTTCACTCATAAAAATAGATTTAGCCTAGCTTCTTTTCTGCTTCCCAAATTTTTCAAACAGCTGCATATCATCAGAACAAGATATCACGCCCACCATGACATTTACATTAAGTTGAGCCATATCGACTCATTTCAAGATGCTGCTGCGCACACGTGGAACATGCTTGAAACGATCTATACCGTCTGCAATGAAACAAGTCCCACTTTCAAAAGTCTCTTTGCGAAGCATTTATCTCTTCGTAAAATGTTACTTTACTTATAATATATTTAGTTACTTGACCCTATCGATATACAAAATGTCTGCTATCCTGTCCAGCATATCTCCTATCATTATAGTAATTAGCACTTTGAAAAAGCTTTTGTAATGGTAAAAGGTTTCTGAATGGATGATGGTGGTGATGATAACTTGATAAACTATTTGCAAAGCAGAAGATACTTGACTATGGCGAGGCACAGCGAAAGCAATTTATCTTCCAGCACATCACTGTTGCAATGCAAAGCAAAAACGCACTGTGTATTTAAGAGACATCCCTACAACAAGTCAACAAATTTGCGGAATATTGAATGATCAGTTTCTTAAGTTTTAATATGTTTTGTTGACATTTTCTCAAAATTTGTAAATCGTATATAAATTTATGTAACTATAACTTTACTACTGTATCATTTTCTGTGTATAGATCAAATTTAAAGAATAAAATCGTCTCAGTAGGAGAAAGGAAACATTCCATTACAGGTAGATAGATATATAATTGGGGGAAAAAATGAAAATAGACATTTTTTGGCAAGCACAAGAAAGAAATGTTCACTTACATGCGGCCTAATGACTACGGATAAGGCTAATGAGTGAGGCTAAGCAAGATGACAGAGTCTACATCATAACATCTCCCCTTCCAACGATTGTAGTTTAATTTCTAGTTTACATGTATCAAGAGGGTTTAGCTGCATGTCTTTATGGTCGTCTGACTTCGCAAGATGAGCCTGAGCTTCTGTTGCTGTTCTGGTGATCATCTTCTGGCCTTTTCCTTTATCCAGACCAGATGGTAGACTTTGAGCACACGTTTGTGGGTAACGGTATATGCTGCTTTTTTCAGGATTTAAATGTGTCCTCGTACGACGTAAGATCTGACCAGATTCTGTTTCAATCAAATACGATTCTGATGCTTCTGCATGGTGATTGATTGTTGCTGGTAGCCATTGCTTTCCATGTCTGTGTCGAACTGATTGCCCTGGTCACAGTATGTCTGATCTTTTTATTGATCTTTGGCAGTACCACGCTGCAGTTCCTTGACGTTTTGCCAATAATTTTCTGAAATCTCTAGCTTTCCACTGTTGAGGTAATAGTTGGGGGATGACGAAATATAGATCGCTACTCAGATTTCTTCCTTGTAGCAATACTGCCGGGGAGGGGAGGCCATTACCAAGTGGTGTATTTCTGATGCAAGTTATTGTTTCTTCCAAATATTTCCCTTCTTCAGCAATTTTGCGTAGGTGAATTTTCACATTTTGCATATGTCTTTCGGCTGCTCCGTTCGACTGTAGTTAAACAGGGCTTGATGTAATCTGTGCAACTTTTTTGTCTATGAAGTATGTTCTGACCTCTTGACTGCCAAATTGTGGTCCATTGTCACTTATCAATTGTTCTGGTATGCCATAATCAAAGAACAATGTATTCAGTGATGTTATGACATCACTTGTTTTGGTTTGGTTTATTTGAGCAACGCATGTCCATTTGAAATAGAGGACTACTGCCAGTAGGTAGTGCTTTGTATCTAATTCAAAGAGACCTGTTTGAAAGGGTTATTCAGGAATCGGGTATGAATGAAGATTTTCTTTAGCAATTGCATTTCTGTGTTGTTGGCATATTCTACAGGCTTCTACAGTGTCCTTGATCTGGGCTGCGTAACCAGGCCAATATAACGCAGACTTTGCTCTTTCCAAGCATTTCGAAATACCCATGTTACCATTTTAGATTTCCTTCAATGCTGACTGAATCATAGATGTTGGTACCACGAGTTGCTCATTTCTCAAAAGTAGATTATTGAAGACACATAATTTGTCCTTCTCTCTCCAAAATTGTTTTACATCATTAGGAAGTATATTCTTCTTCTCCGGCCATCCATTCTCTACGAATTTGATAACAGTTTGGAAGGCTGGATCATCCTTGGTAGCCTGCATTGAATCTCCTTACTTTCCATGTGTTATCACATCACATATACGGATGATTTGTGCATCTGTGTCATCCTTGTATGAAGTGTCTTCGAATACCCTCGACATTGTGTCTGCTGAAACGTGATCTTTTTTGGGTACAGATTGTAGCTCTATGTCATAACGGAGGCATTTCAAGCGCATCCGTGCGAGTCGTGAGGAAAATTCTGAGATAGTGGCTTTTTCATTATTCCCAGAAGTGGCTTATGATCAGTTTGAACAATCACTGGTTGGCCAAATTTGTATTGGTGGAACCGAGTTTACCCATGTTGGACTGCCAGTATCTCTTTTTCAATCGGAGCATACCTTGCTGAGTAGAATTCAGCGTGCATGAAGCATATTCAATTGGTCTGTTGCCTGCAATAGCACCGCTCCTATTCCATGGTTTAAGGCGTTTATTGCGACAGTTAGTGCCGCATTTACATCGTATAATTGAAGTGTTGGAGCAGATACTTATCAGCTCTTCAATTTCTGCCAATGCTATGGTGTGATTCTCGTCCCAAAGTCTTCTTTCAATATGTCTCATAGTGTTAAGGATTTCTTAGACAAGTGTGGAAAAAACTGTGACACGTAGGTCACCATGCCAACAATGCGTTTTAGATCCTCTTTGTTCTTTGGCTGCGGCATACTACAAATGGTTTCG
Organism: Haliclystus octoradiatus; assembly: GCA_916610825.1. Classification (NCBI taxonomy): domain Eukaryota; kingdom Metazoa; phylum Cnidaria; class Staurozoa; order Stauromedusae; family Haliclystidae; genus Haliclystus; species Haliclystus octoradiatus. The sequence goes on along the minus strand of OU744449.1, from coordinate 17,779,440 downwards.
ACACGTTTTGGATCAATTGATACACCGGTTTTACTGATGATTTGACCAAGATACTCTATTTCAGGCAGGTTGAACTGGCATTTCTCGTAGTTGAGCTTTAGATTAATTTCTTTGCAGCGTTCTAGTACGGCGGTCAAGCGTTCGTCATGCTCTTGCTGTGTCCTGCAGTGAAGGAGAATGTTGTCAATGTAAAGTTCGACTCCAGCTAAATCTTCTAGGTGATCTGCCACTATTCGATGGAATACTTCAGGTGCTGACGTGATTCCAAATGGTAGACGTAAGAAACGATATCTACCAGATGGGGTAGCAAACGTAGTCAGATAGCTACTTCCTTCATCAAGAACCACTTGCATAAATCTGTTCCTTGCATCTAATGTAGAGAAGATTGTAGAATGGTACACTTCTTGCTGCATGGATCACTGGGTTGTTGTCTTTTTTTACCTTGATGTGGTGCTTACCAGGAAGTCTGCCATCTCCATTGAAGACAGATGCGTGCTCTTTAGCAATACTGGCGTAATTAACAGCATTGACAGCATCAGCATTGGGGATAAGAGCAAAATCTTTCAAGCTGACACAACCTAACAATGTAGCTGTCCCATTCTTAACAACTACGAACTTGAACAGGTGATATCTGTTCTTATAGGCTGCAGCAATTTCGCATTCTCCAACAACATCTAGTTTATGGCCACCGTAGGCTTCAAGACTGCGTTTGAATCTGGTCAGTGTCTTTCCTGGGAAATGTCATTTAATGTGTCCAATGGTATTACGTTACATCCTGCACCAGTATCTGCTTTAGTTGTCAACACTTTGCTATTTTCCAGATGTAGTTTTACGGATCATCCAATCGATGCGGTCTTTGGATCCATCATAAGTATAAATGTTGTATCATGTGTAATGGATTTTGATTCTGGATCATTTATTGCATCAACAGGTAAGTTTTCTTGCTTTGTTTCTTTAGAGCTTTGTGTAGGTTTAGAACGACATATAGATGCATTGTGGTTTGACTTCCCGCACTTGTTACAGGTTTTCCCGCAAGCAGGGCACTGTCTTGCCATATGTGTCTCCCCACAGTACCCACAGTTTGCTATGTGCCTCTTCTGCTTTACTGTCACTTTTGCAATTTGGGGACTATCCATGTTAAGTTGACTGCTTATGCGTGCTGCGCCTTCCTTGTGTCGATATATTTGTATGGATTTGTCAAGAATTAAATCGATTGTGTACAGTAATTCTTCACGAATATGCTCAGAATGTATGCCCAGTACAATTTGGTCCCTCAACATCCTATCTGTCAGTGAATCTGTACTAGCACTTGTCCTAATAGTCTGGTTTGTCTCAAGATTAGGAGCATTGTTGACCACCGGGTAATTGCAATACGGCAATTGATTTCGTAACGCTGTCAGGTAATTGTCAAACCTTTCATCAGATGATCGCTTTCTTGAGAAGAATTTATATCTCTCAAACGTATCATTTCTTTTGGGAGTGTAATAATTTCTAAAACCAAGCAAGACTTCTTCAAAATCATTCATATTTGATAGGCTCAGTCCTCTGCATATTGTCCTACTGTGTTGTCCAAGTAGTGTTAGCAGGATGGCCATTTTCGTTTCACCAGACTTTTTGTTCTTGTCTGTAGCAAGCAGGTAAAACCTAAATCCATCTTCCCAGTCATTCCAATTTTTCGATAAATCAATGCTTCCACTTGCATTGGATGGGCCTGGTGGTTTCAATCGTCCTTCAACAGAATCCATCATTACAGTGATTTCTTCAATCTCACGCTGACATCATGTTATAAATGATAGAAGAGTCAGTTATATGTTTTATATCTATTCAAGATGGATACTCCCAAGCCTGACAACATAGACTGCCATGAGGCAGCCTCTTATTCATTACAAGTTAGTGAGGCTAAGCAATATGACAAAGTCTACATCATAACACACATGACACCAAAAAAATGTTTTGCAAGAATCGAGTAGACTGATGAGAATTGTAGAATTGTATTGAAGGAACAATAATAATAACGTAAGTTGAATTGATTTATACATTTCTTCTTATGAATAATAATAGTAATTCCAGTTGATATGTTGATAATAAGCTAGTTTAAAGATAATAAGATAATATTCTACATTTGCTGTATTTATATTGTTTTAAAATAAAGCTAGAAACTTCTAGATTGTGAGTTGTCATTATAGATCATGCATTGTCGTTATATGAGTCGTGTAGGTTATCCTATGTTCTAGAATGTCAAGAGCTTTCGGGAGGGTTCCTACAAGACCATGCAAAATAAATAGGAATGGCGACAATAATTCCAAGTCGGAACTCATGTCGAAATGAAAAGAGAGCATACTATGGAAATATAACGAAGTCTAGACTTCGTAATTTTGTAACAAAAAATCGTAACTTTCTTCTCGCGAAACAGAAATGGTCCACTTTCCAGAACAGATATGCCCATATCTTTTTGACACCTTGTTGGCCTTATATGACTGAATTTGAAATTTGTAGGGTTTAGAAAGGTTTTATTATTAGACTTCGATGTAATTTTTCTGTCAAAAAGGTGTTAAAACACTGGATTATCGCATGTCATAGAACAATGTGTCGTTTCCTTAAAAAGTTGCATGGGCTTTAGGTCTCTCTTGTCATTTCGGCATGAGGTCCGACTTTCGAACGAGCACTATTTCTGAAATATGTCACATTCAACATTAAATAACTCGGCTTATAAAGAATCAAAATCGAAAGCTTTTTGTCGTCATTCCTATTTATTTTGCATGAGCTACTCGATTCCCGAAAAACTTTTTGGTGTCATGTGCACTTTAAATGTTATGTCAGATCTATGTCAACTAAGCTACAATTAAAGACGTTTAAAGAGCTACAGTATTTTGTAATTTACTGGTAATCGATGTTTCAATAGTATTTTATTTGCAAAGTATGACTTCTTGCAGTTTTGACGATTTCAAATCTAAGTAGTAAATTGTTTCTTTGGTTAAGTCAGCAATGTAGTCTATTATTTTAAAAGCATAATTAAATCAACTTTGAGTCTTGTTGATTCAAGGGATTCAATATTAAGAATGCTGAGGCGATTATGATAGCCACTATGTTCAATTTTGGCACATTAGCATACTTGTTTCGTAAATGTATTTGTGAAAATAATAAAGAATATGCCATTCACTAAAAGCAACAGCAAATGCAGGAAGGAGACCAGTTGTAATCTCAATACCTCTGCCAGATATCAATTACAGAGGATGACGTCAATTACAAGTTGAAATATCCACATGGAGAGGTTCCTGCCCATTGGCATAGAGTTGAGGCGCAGGTGAAGGGTACATCACATGTCCACTTGATACTGTGGACAACCGATGCAGCGATTTGGCATGATATGAGGAACAGGCAAGAATTTTTGTTATCACGAGCCTGTTGCAGGCTATAACAAAAACAAATATGGCAAACGTGATACTTATGGTTCTACAGAAACCATGGTGAACTCACGGTGACAGTGGAAAATTTTAATTTATCTCTAACATTTATTGTTGATACCTTAACTGGTAATGTTGATAAGAGTCGAAGACTAACAGCCACAAACGATTTTGCTGATTTCAATTTTATAAGAAAGATTGCCGAACAACCAAATCAGGAAAATCACCGAGCATTAACTCTGACGTGAAGCACTTTCTGCCTTTGAACGGACATTGTAGTGCTTGTCTGCCTTCTTGAAAACGGCAGATGATTGGCGTAAAGCTCTTGCATCAGGCGAAAAATGACTATAATGAAAATCAATATCAGCAAAGATGATGCAGCTGTCCATACGCTTATCTTTATAAATCATCAATCTCCTGTACGCTGTGATCGTATATTGAAAGTGACAAAGCAGCCGTGGGGCACTTCAACACATCGGCAATACGCCTGAGACTTGCCATTGTTAAGGGGCGGCTTTTCCATATTCTAATGAAATACTAGTTAGGGTATCAATTTTGAACACTTACGAGATATTTGAACTTTCCTTTATTTTGATAGGATAATACTTTCATTATATTTCATCATGTATATCAGCGAAAAACCAAAATCAGTTATTTACGACAGTTTTGATATAATCTTATATCATTTTCAAGCAATTGAGAAAGAGATCGTTAAACAGTTCGACATCTCTACTTCTCTACTACTATATATAATTACCTACAAAACTTTGTACGCGCTAATCTCAAAAACCATGCGAAAATATCCTGAACGTCATACATCATTCGAAAGCTTGACAATTATGCTAATACGCATTAGCATAACACTACCTATATATTGAAATGGAATGTAACTGAAATTCGCACCATGTTTAGTTTAAAATTTTCCAAAACGCTTCAGTGATCATTGTAACATTGTAATAATTTTAACTTTAGCAAAGTATATTTCAACATAATATTAACTAACTGAAATCGAATAACGCTTTTAAAATCTTAAAACTCTTAGAATTTAAGCGTTAGATTTAACCAATAGATTTTTGATTCTGAAATCCATACTATGTATGCAGCGAAACCACCTCCATAGTGAAGAAAAGTAAATACATCTTCTCAAAAGTAACAACATTGGGCCGAAGTCCCACAAGGCCCTCCGCTATAGTGTTATATATAGGAAAAATTCTAATTTGCATAATAATAATCTATTGTTCTTTGGGTTTTTTAACATGCTAAAACTGCACACATTATGACGGAAGACGAAATTCTGTGTAAAATGTTCCGTCAGGTTGATCACGAATCTGATGATTGTCCAGTAGGCGTTGAAATGAAAGTGCCGACTTAAGATTCCGACATAACTACAATCCATAATACTTACAACTATAAGGCATGAGAATGATATGATACTTCGCTTACAAATTTGATAGTACAAAGTCCATAATGATATACAGTTTCGAATTTGTATATCCAATTATAATAAAACATTTCAAAATACTTCTACAAAACAAATTACGAATAATGGAACACTGACTAAATACGGACCATCCATAATTACAGAATTAAAGATACGAAAATGTCCAATCAGATTCCCAATTTCATTTAAGTATTTCAGCAAAACGTTGAAAATGATAGCGCCGACCTTAGAGGTCAACCATAACTACAATCCAGTAGTCACACAAAATATTAACAACAAGGCATTGAATTCTGTTAGTTGTAAACTTTTTCATCATCCAAATATCCAATTCGTAAAACTCGCTCTTCTGTCAATTTTTTAGTACAATATCCAATTAATAATTCATACAACATAATACTTGGCAACATTGAGGCTCAAGATCTCCGACGTTGTGAATAGATTTGTAGCTGGCTTTCCAAGTCACTTGGAAAGACACAACTGGCTATGGCGATTGATAAATGGATATAATAGGTTTTCAGGTCCTTTGTTTTGATTGTAGAAAACATTAAATTTTAGGGTCCCCCCGTATACTGAAAATGGTGAACCATCGTCCAAAAAATGTCGAAGTCCTCCGTAAGGCCTAATAGCTAGGCGACAAAACATGTCAAACATCTGGCTAGAAAGACGCCGAATCCGGTCTCCCGTAAGGGAGTATCCTCTGCTGTTTAAACTTGTGATTGACTATATGGCTCTCTACACATAGCATCCTGTCAGTGCTCTACAACATAGGCCATATTACAAGCACGGTGAAACAGACTAAAACCTAATTAGTGATACAATAAAAGCAAATCAAATAAACATTGGCAACAAACAATGTTTCTAGACGCAGGCCAATACAGTTATATATAGGTATACATCAATCATAATTCAGATCAGGGCAGTGTTCCAACTCCGAAATCTTTAAAGTGCTTTCATTGATGACCAGTACGATAATCGATGACTATTGATCGCCCAAAGAACGCATAATTGTATTCAGATGTAATAAGGTATTCCACTAAGACACCTGCTCTTTATATAGTTAATCATTTGCTACCAGTGTCAGTAGGGTAGCCCTGGTTATCATTTTACCATCATACTATAGGATTTTGTTGTTTATTGTCTCTGCAACGAAGACATGACAGATCTAAATCAAGTCATTGAATATTAAAAAGCTTCAAAAGTTACAACCTTTATTTTATTTATATGAAATGATTTAACGTCCTCACAGCTTTTTATATTATCAATTTCTTTTCAATGCAGCTCAAGTTTAATTTTTTGGGTTTGTTTAATATCATACTAGTTGATTTAGATATGATATATGGATTGCCCCATCATACCTAGCTTTAATTGAAACCACACGGAGGAGGACATACCATATTTTATTGTCCCACCCTGTTTAATATCCCCACGTAAACTGATTCCTATTTTCTATTCTTCATACAAACTCAATCACTCGCTAAATGCCCCCACTTTTAATCTGTACCAGAGGGGGGACATTAAGCAAGTCCGACTGTATCAAGTTATTTATTATCAAAATGATATCATAGAGAGAGACAGAATCATGAGATAAATGTTCACATCTTTTCAATAATATGTTACTGACTGCACTGTTACTGAATTATCTCAATCGTAATACCTTGACACATTACTTTCTTATAAATCACGAATTGATTTCATACACAAACTAATTTCATAAAAGTTAAGAGTATTTTAATTAGTATTTTTTTCCTTTGTTTCACGAATCACGATTTCTGCTTAAGAAAAACTGTCTACTATTAAGTTGAATAACAAGTACCTGCGATCATGCTGCGGTCGGCAAGGAGAAATGAAATAAACGAGAAGGAGCATAAAATATTACAGTGCACCTTGATCGCCGAGGAATTGAGCATCAGAAGATCATACGTAGTTAAAATGATATTCGTTGTAATCATATCGCTGCTAATGAGTGACTATGTCGTAGGGACTCACGAAGGTTTCTGTTCATTGACAAATCACCATTACAAAGGCAGGCTATTTAGTGGCAAGTCTCTTAATTCAACTGACCCACCAAAGATTACTATGGCTGAAACTATATTTATCTGTTGTGCGAAATGCAAACGAAATAATTTCTGTGTCGCTGCTGAATATCACAACCGGACTGGTTTTAATTGCTTGCTACATATGGTGCCAAGTAGCCCAAGTATGATTAAAGGGTTGGAAGAAAATTCAAACGCAACCGTGGTTTTGTTTGAAGAGGTAAATGCAATCAGAAATTTATGCAGAATATTTACATATACGGAACTCATTATCTCGCATTGCATGATGGAGATCGTTATTTTCGATAGCGTTGGTAATTGACAACACCTTAGCGATGCAGTAACGAGGTGGACATTAAATAACTAACTTTGAGTAATATGTACACCTAATTATGTACACCTAATGAAGGCGGCAGTGTCAAGAATGTCCTTAAAAATAATAAAATAAATCTACGTTGATGACGGTATGTAAGCTTTATAGAAAAGACAATGGAATAGTGAAAAATATTTGAATTGAACAAGCAAGTACAGATTTCCTAATTTCATTTCACTTATAAAAAACTAGCTAATAATTTATCTATGACAATTTCTCAGCTTCCAGTCTACGTGCACTTTCGAAAGAAAACAATTACAAAATGTAAGCAACGCAAATTTCAAAGCGCTAAAAAGAGTCTATATATTTTATCTCTGTACGATTTACAAAAATATAAATATTATAAACACAATTCGAACACCAGTTCTTGGGAGGGAACGAAACAAAACACCTAAAGATCGAAACAATGACCATTTCTCACTTATTATATTATCGGGTAAATAAAGAAACTATTAACAACTTTTATATATAATTCTATTTTGTAGAAATTTTGTCAGAAGTTCAGCAATAGTAAGTATATAAAAAAATCATCATCATATCATTAATTGATTAATACAATTCACAATAAAAGTGGGTTATCTTGCATTGCAGACGAGACAATTTCGATTTCAACGGTGAAGAACGAAGGTTTCTGTTGGATGAAGTTTCAGGAAAGCATTATCCCTGTACCCAGTGAAAAGGATCAAAAAAGTCAAAATGGTAGGTAGATCTTACATGAGGATGTTGACTAGTGACATATGTGTCAATCTGCTAAGACCTTTAATTTAAACTTAAACTATATGCATTTGACCTGCGACAATATTTATGCAAAGGAAATTCTTGAAGGCTGATCTCTATCTTTACTCCTCTTCTGAAAACTGAAGACCTTATAGATGAATATAACGTAGATGTGCGGCATTGGATGTGTAGATTCTTATGCAATATCGAACATCACACAATCAACAGAAACAGCTGATGCAGAGAAACAGATAAAAACAAATACCAGTGCCTCAGACTGGTACACGTTTCAATCGATAGTTGCTTACACCGTTGGAACACTTGGAAAAAATGAAAAAGAATTTTATAAATTACCATAAAACGAAAAATTCTTCTCGAAAAAAAACAGACGAAAACGCCCAAGATAGAATATATAGTTTAAAAATTATCTTTTGAAATAAGAAAGAATTTAATATATAGAGTTGTAGAGTGTTAAAAAATAAAACGACCATGAATGAATATAATGAGCATAAATATGGACCTCCTCGAAATAAAATTAGAACATGGATATCTTTTATAGTTTGGCATATAATACAGAACAGATTTGATGGCTCAATTAGCTTTTTATTGCCTTGGCAAAAATACAAAATGGGATTTGGGAACTTGTCAACTGAATTCTGGCTTGGCAATGATAACATTCACCAACTAACTAAAGATGGAAACATGAAGCTGAGATTTATTTGAATGACGGAACAGAAAAGAAATATGCAGAATATTCATCTTTCATAGTTGATAATGAGATTGACATGTACAAGCTGCACATTGGAGTCTTTTCTGGTAGGTGTCTTGGTCATATTTTCTATATAAGTCTAAATTTCCATCATCATTAATATACTGCTTATGATCAAGACCTCGAGATACTTTCACAAAATTATTATCTTTATCGGTGGCAAATTATCAATAGATTGCTCGATGCTGGTATATGTAGAGTAGTATAGAAATAGAGTCAAATATATAAGATGTGGTCTCCGTCACTCAGAGTTTTGAATTAAATCTTTGTGATGAGCACTATTGCGCGAAACTCTAAGTAACATGAGAGACAAAATATTATATTTGAATCTATTCCTATCTATTATATTTGACTCTATGTAGGATGTCAGTATCTCCCAAGCCACAACAGATTCAAAATTCCTTAAAATATAGTTTTACTTTTGATAATATAGCATCTATAGTCACTATCGATTATATTGTTTGTTTCTAAATCATATATTGCGACAGGATCATAATATTGATCAAAGTTACAACATTTCAAGCAAACTTGAAAATATAGTAATCTAGACGGTGTCGCCCAGCCGAAGGCACCCGTACCACTCCTGTATTTCTACAGTGGGTTTATTCGCTGAGAACAATGATTTTTTAAACGCTCATTGTTGATCTCAGTCACTACATTGCAGATCAATTTTAACAGATTTCATGGCAGACAGGTCTCGATTGTCAATGTGCAACGATGCGCCGCAGCTACTCACAATGCAATTCCCTCTGGACCATTCCATTCGCCATCCTCAGATGATACTCATTGGATGATTCAGATAAAGTCTGATAAAGTCAAGGCTGAGTTGACCTTCGGGGGATTTGAACCACAGTCGATCAGATATGATCCGATCTGAAGTTCGGATACTCTGCCATCTGAGCTAATCCTCCTTTGCAAACTTAGCCAAGCCCATAATGCAGAGGTATAATCCTTAGACGGTTCTGGATTCATGTGTTAATAGTATCCATTGTTTTATTTGTGTTCAACAGGTAATACCAGTAACTCATTTGCCTACCATAACGGACAAAGATTTTCTACTACGGACAAAGATTATGACAGTCATAGTGCGGGTACAGTACATTGTGCAAATAATTATAAGAGTGGATGGTGGTACAACGCATGTCACAGAGTAAACATCAATGGGAAGTATGACGGTATTGGCTCTCTTGGGATGTCTTGGTTAAATTTTCATGCCGCAAATGATAACCATGTAATTCTGCGTACTACAACCATGAAGATAGCAGTAAAATTTGATTTGCCTTGAATTGGTTGATTGAGAATTAATATAGTCACTGAATTTATAGCCTATCATGCAAATATTATCTACACTTGTGTAAATACATTTCATCATAAAGACTCTCATGTGATTGAGACATAATATATATTTACATATACGAGGCTGGCCTCCATTTCATGCTATGCTAGGACCACACACTCGCTCTTTCTTTTAAAATTCAATTAATTTGAATAATGTGCAATCATGTAAAAATTTGAATCAAAGTATCCAATCGAATCTACTTATCTATACTTATACTAATAATAATAATAATAATTCATTGGTTTTATTGTTCGCTGGCTGGTTGTACATTTTATTTGTCAAAGTTCATTTTATTTGTTACTCTTTAAAGTTGTCCGTTAAACATTGTACATTCAAATTATTTCTTGTTCTCTGATTGGTTTTATTGTATTTGTCTCATTGTGGTGTTTGGTTTAATATTTTATTCATTGGTTTTATTGTTCGCTGGCTGGTTGTACATTTTATTTGTCAAAGTTAATTTTATTTGTTACTCTTTAAAGTTGTCCGTTAAACATTGTACATTCAAATTATTTATTGTTCTCTGATTGGTTTTATTGTATTTGTCTCATTGTGGTGTTTGGTTTAATATTTTATTCATTGGTTTTATTGTTCGCTGGCTGGTTTTTCGTTAATATTTCACCTTTTGATCCTTTTGGTTTGTAGATGTTTGTTTGATTTATCATGTTTGTCAGTTATCTTATCACGCTTATCGTATTACAAAGTCAATGTCGTCCATATGTCTGCAATTTATCAACACAAGCCACTGTTAATGCATCAAAAACTGGTTTCAACTTTCTGTATATACAAAACAATAATTTTCTTTCAATCTCTAGTTCTTTATTTTTATTTAAACCTAATTTAGTTATAAAATATAAATACTGTAAATATTTAATTTTTTTGCTGTTGATTTTGCTTCTCGCTGGAGACATTGAAACTAACCCTGGTCCTGATGGTACTTCTGGATGTGTGGATGGTGGAGAGGTCTACACTGACGCCAGTGGCTTGAAGATCTGCCTTCTCAATTCTGGGCAAGGAGGAGGGCAATCCTGACTTCTACGGTATCAAAATCGTGTTTACGTTTTAGGAATTTTAATTGGTGTGAACAACCCACCTTTCCGAAAACATTGACGCGCTTGTAGACATCACATGTCTGTCAGCTACAACCCATTTGCTGCTGAAAAGTACCTCGTTTTCAAGCTTTGTATGTTGTTTATTATCCGTCCTCCGGTTTCAGATTTATAAAAAAGCCGGTTTTCTACTTTTTTTCACTTTAAATGTCTCTCATACTAAAACGGGAGATACAACTCATTTCATTTCTTAGTATGTCATAGTCAAACGTGTATCGAAGTGATTTAAAAAAATTAGATGAAAAAATATCAAGTCTATATTTAGAAACAGCCATTTAACTTGACCTAAGTGTGATTTCACGTCTTTTCAGATTTTGAAAAAAGCCGGTTTTTATGTTTTTCCATTTTAAATGTCTCTCATACTGAAACGGGAGATACAATTCATTTCATTTCCTAGTATGTCATAGTCAAACGTGTATCAAAGTGATTTAAAAAAATTAGATGAAAAAATATCAAGTCTATATTTGAAACAGCCATTTAACTTGACCTAAGTGTGATTTCACGTCTTTTCAGATTTTGAAAAAAGCCGGTTTTTCTGTTTTTCCACTTTAAATGTCTCTCATACTAAAACGGGTGATACAATTCATTTCATTTCTTAGTATGTCATAGTCAAACGTATATCAAAGTGATTTAAAAAAACTAGATGAAAAAATATCAAGTCTATATTTAGAAACAGCCATTTAAGTTGACCTAAGTGTGATTTCACGTCTTTTCAGATTTATAAAAAAGCCGGTTTTCTACTTTTTTTCACTTTAAATGTCTCTCATACTAAAACGGGAGATACAATTCATTTCATTTCTTAGTATGTCATAGTCAAACGTGTATCGAAGTGATTTAAAAAAACTAGATGAAAAAATATCAAGTCTATATTTAGAAACAGCCATTTAACTTGACCTAAGTGTGATTTCACGTCTTTTCAGATTTTGAAAAAAGCCGGTTTATATGTTTTTCCACTTTAAATGTCTCTCATACTAAAACGGGAGAAACAATTCATTTCATTTCTTAGTATGTCATAGTCAAACGTGTATCGAAGTGATTTAAAAAAATTAGATGAAAAAATATCAAGTCTATATTTAGAAACAGCCATTTAACTTGACCTAGGTGTGATTTCACGTCTTTTCAGATTTTGAAAAAAGCCGGTTTTTATGTTTTTCCACTTTAAATGTCTCTCATACTAAAACGGGTGATACAATTCATTTCATTTCTTAGTATGTCATAGTCAAACGTATATCAAAATGATTTAAAAAAACTAGATGAAAAAATATCAAGTCTATATTTAGAAACAGCCATTTAAGTTGACCTAAGTGTGATTTCACGTCTTTTCAGATTTATAAAAAAGGCCGGTTTTCTACTTTTTTTCACTTTAAATGTCTCTGATACTAAAACGGGAGATACAATTCATTTCATTTCTTAGTATGTCATAGTCAAACGTATATCAAAGTGATTTAAAAATTCTAGATGAAAAAATATCAAGTCTATATTTAGAAACAGCCATTTAAGTTGACCTAGGTGTGATTTCACGTCTTTTCAGATTTTGAAAAAAGCCGGTTTTTATGTTTTTCCACTTTAAATGTCTCTCATACTAAAACGGGTGATACAATTCATTTCATTTCTTAGTATGTCATAGTCAAACGTATATCAAAATGATTTAAAAAAACTAGATGAAAAAATATCAAGTCTATATTTAGAAACAGCCATTTAAGTTGACCTAAGTGTGATTTCACGTCTTTTCAGATTTATAAAAAAGGCCGGTTTTCTACTTTTTTTCACTTTAAATGTCTCTGATACTAAAACGGGAGATACAATTCATTTCATTTCTTAGTATGTCATAGTCAAACGTATATCAAAGTGATTTAAAAAAACTAGATGAAAAAATATCAAGTCTATATTTAGAAACAGCCATTTAAGTTGACCTAGGTGTGATTTCACGTCTTTTCAGATTTTGAAAAAAGCCGGTTTTTATGTTTTTCCAATTTAAATGTCTCTCATACTAAAACGGGTGATACAATTCATTTCATTTCTTAGTATGTCATAGTCAAACGTATATCAAAGTGATTTAAAAAAACTAGATGAAAAAATATCAAGTCTATATTTAGAAACAGCCATTTAAGTTGACCTAAGTGTGATTTTACGTCTTTTCAGATTTTGAAAAAAGCCGGTTTTTATGTTTTTCCACTTTAAATGTCTCTCATACTAAAACGGGTGATACAATTCATTTCATTTCTTAGTATGTCATAGTCAAACATATATCAAAGTGATTTAAAAAAACTAGATGAAAAAATATCAAGTCTATATTTAGAAACAGCCATTTAAGTTGACCTAAGTGTGATTTCACGTCTTTTCAGATTTATAAAAAAGCCGGTTTTCTACTTTTTTTCACTTTAAATGTCTCTGATACTAAAACGGGAGATACAATTCATTTCATTTCTTAGTATGTCATAGTCAAACGTATATCAAAGTGATTTAAAAATTCTAGATGAAAAAATATCAAGTCTATATTTAGAAACAGCCATTTAAGTTGACCTAAGTGTGATTTCACCTCTTTTCAGATTTTGAAAAAAGCCGGTTTTCTACTTTCTCGAGTTTAAATATATCTCATACTAAAACGGGAGATACAATTCATTTCGTTTCTTAGTATGTCATAGTCAAAGGTGTTTCGAAGTGATTTAAAAAAACTAGATGAAAAAATATCAAGTCTATATTTAGAAACAGCCATTTAAGTTGACCTAAATGTGATTTCACGTCTTTTCAGATTTTGAAAAAAGCCGGTTTTTATGTTTTTCCACTTTAAATGTCTGTCATACTAAAACGGGAGAAACAATTCATTTCATTTCTTAGTATGTCATAGTCAAACGTATATCAAAGTGATTTAAAAAAACTAGATGAAAAAATATCAAGTCTATATTTAGAAACAGCCATTTAAGTTGACCTAGGTGTGATTTCACGTCTTTTCAGATTTTGAAAAAGCCGGTTTTTATGTTTTTCCAATTTAAATGTCTCTCATACTAAAACGGGTGATACAATTCATTTCATTTCTTAGTATGTCATAGTCAAACGTATATCAAAGGGATTTAAAAAAACTAGATGAAAAAATATCAAGTCTATATTTAGAAACAGCCATTTAAGTTGACCTAAGTGTGATTTTACGTCTTTTCAGATTTTGAAAAAAGCCGGTTTTTATGTTTTTCCACTTTAAATGTCTCTCATACTAAAACGGGTGATACAATTCATTTCATTTCTTAGTATGTCATAGTCAAACATATATCAAAGTGATTTAAAAAAACTAGATGAAAAAATATCAAGTCTATATTTAGAAACAGCCATTTAAGTTGACCTAAGTGTGATTTCACGTCTTTTCAGATTTATAAAAAAGCCGGTTTTCTACTTTTTTTCACTTTAAATGTCTCTGATACTAAAACGGGAGATACAATTCATTTCATTTCTTAGTATGTCATAGTCAAACGTATATCAAAGTGATTTAAAAATTCTAGATGAAAAAATATCAAGTCTATATTTAGAAACAGCCATTTAAGTTGACCTAAGTGTGATTTCACCTCTTTTCAGATTTTGAAAAAAGCCGGTTTTCTACTTTCTCGAGTTTAAATATATCTCATACTAAAACGGGAGATACAATTCATTTCGTTTCTTAGTATGTCATAGTCAAACGTGTATCAAAGTGATTTAAAAAAACTAGATGAAAAAATATCAAGTCTATATTTAGAAACAGCCATTTAAGTTGACCTAGGTGTGATTTCACGTCTTTTCAGATTTTGAAAAAAGCCGGTTTTTATGTTTTTCCAATTTAAATGTCTCTCATACTAAAACGGGTGATACAATTCATTTCATTTCTTAGTATGTCATAGTCAAACGTATATCAAAGTGATTTAAAAAAACTAGATGAAAAAATATCAAGTCTATATTTAGAAACAGCCATTTAAGTGGACCTAAGTGTGATTTTACGTCTTTTCAGATTTTGAAAAAAGCCGGTTTTTATGTTTTTCCACTTTAAATGTCTCTCATACTAAAACGGGTGATACAATTCATTTCATTTCTTAGTATGTCATAGTCAAACATATATCAAAGTGATTTAAAAAAACTAGATGAAAAATATCAAGTCTATATTTAGAAACAGCCATTTAAGTTGACCTAAGTGTGATTTCACGTCTTTTCAGATTTATAAAAAAGCCGGTTTTCTACTTTTTTTCACTTTAAATGTCTCTGATACTAAAACGGGAGATACAATTCATTTCATTTCTTAGTATGTCATAGTCAAACGTATATCAAAGTGATTTAAAAATTCTAGATGAAAAAATATCAGGTCTATATTTAGAAACAGCCATTTAAGTTGACCTAAGTGTGATTTCACCTCTTTTCAGATTTTGAAAAAAGCCGGTTTTCTACTTTCTCGAGTTTAAATATATCTCATACTAAAACGGGTGATACAATTCATTTCGTTTCTTAGTATGTCATAGTCAAAGGTGTTTCGAAGTGATTTAAAAAAACTAGATGAAAAAATATCAAGTCTATATTTAGAAACAGCCATTTAACTTGACCTAAATGTGATTTCACGTCTTTTCAGATTTTGAAAAAAGCCGGTTTTTATGTTTTTCCACTTTAAATGTCTCTCATACTAAAACGGGAGAAACAATTCATTTCATTTCTTAGTATGTCATAGTCAAACGTGTATCAAAGTGATTTAAAAAAACTAAATGAAAAAATATCAAGTCTATATTTAGAAACAGCCACTTAAGTTGACCTAGGTGTGATTTCACGCCTTTTCAGATTTTGAAAAAAGCCGGTTTTCTACTTTCTCGAGTTTAAATGTCTCTCAAATTAGGACGATGTCTGCCGATGACTTGATACCACTCTACATGGCTCTTACATGTGTATCGGATACAATTAAAAAGATTTTTTGAGAACATATCTTGCATTTATTTAGATACAGCCATTTAAGTTGATATTGGGGGTATTTCAGGGTTTTCAAAATGCCAATTTTTCACTTTGTCTGACATGTACGTCTTTCAAATGAGAACGAGGCGGGGAAATTATCAGATATCGCTAGATTTTGTTAAAAAAAATTTGTGAAAGTAGATGGAGTATCATTTTTAGTCAAATATGCAGTGGTATTGAGATTCAAGAGATGGGTTATGATGCATAGATGTAAAGAGATAAAAAAATCATTCAATATTATTTCTTTATATATATAATTGTTGAATCATTGATATACATGCGTACAGTTTGGCCTTTTTAAGGTCAAAAAATTTAATTAGAAGACAGCCACCGGATTGCACTGATTGTGCCCTACCAATGAAGGAGTATAAAATTGCATATATTTCTTCCGGATATACATGAAGGTGCATAATGGTTAATATACAAGAAGATTTCAATTCATGATAGTTCAATACGTCACAAAGTCAAGTTAAAATTATTGATGGGGAGTCATCAATACTTATACAAATATGGGCTACTGGGTTTATACATACGTAAGTGGAAATTGATGGTGAATTAATACAAGAACGTTCAGTAATACAATGTTTTATCAATACATGTATATGGAGCTCTAACATATAGAAAAAGGATGTATTCTATGTATATAATGTTGATTGATTGATAAGAGCAACGATTTGGTACCCATGAACTCCTGAATATCTTATAATTTTGAAAAGGTCACACAGAATCATGGAAAAAGAGTATGCCATTCAGTCTAATTGGAAATACAATAATCATTAAACAATCAAAATGCCAGAAATGGATGAACAAACGAAAGATCGGTTTCGGAGCCTACTCCCAATGGCAAACGCCCAAAATACATTCGGATAATGGGTCAGAATTACAACAGTGTCACGAACCACAGAAATTTGTAAGAGCCATGTAGAGTGGTATCAGGTCATCGGCACACATCGTCCTAATTTGAGAGACATTTAAAGTGGAAAAACATAAAAACCGGCTTTATCAAAATCTGAAAAGACGTGAAATCACACTAAGGTCAAGTTAAATGGCCGGTTCTAAATATAGACTTGATATTTTTTCATCTAGTTTTTTTAAATCACTTCGATACACGTTTGACTATGACATACTGAGAAATGAAATGAATTGTATCGCCCGTTTTAGTATGAGAGACATTTAAAGTGGAAAAATATAAAATACGGCTTTTTTCAAAATCTGAAAAGACGTGAAATCACACTTAGGTCAAGTTAAATGGCTGTTTCTAAATATAGACTTAATATTTTTTCATCTAATTTTTTTAAATCACTTCGATACACGTTTGACTATGACATACTAAGAAATGAAATGAATTGTATCACCCGTTTTAGTATGAGAGACATTTAAAGTGAAAAAAAGTAGAAAACCGGCTTTTTTCAAAATCTGAAAAGACGTAAAATCACACTTAGGTCAACTTAAATGGCTGTTTCTAAATATAGACTTGATATTTTTTCATCTAGTTTTTTAAAATCACTTCGATACACGTTTGACTATGACATACTAAGAAATGAAATGAATTGTATCACCCGTTTTAGTATGAGAGACATTTAAAGTGAAAAAAAGTAGAAAACCGGCTTTTTTCAAAATCTGAAAAGACGTGAAATCACACTTAGGTCAACTTAAATGGCTGTTTCTAAATATAGACTTGATATTTTTTCATCTAGTTTTTTTAAATCACTTCGATACACGTTTGACTATGACATACTAAGAAATGAAATGAATTGTATCGCCCGTTTTAGTATGAGAAATATTTAAACTCGAGAAAGTAGAAAACCGGCTTTTTTCAAAATCTGAAAAGAGGTGAAATCACACTTAGGTCAACTTAAATGGCTGTTTCTAAATATAGACTTGATATTTTTTCATCTAGTTTTTTAAAATCACTTCGATACACGTTTGACTATGACATACTAAGAAATGAAATGAATTGTATCACCCGTTTTAGTATGAGAGACATTTAAAGTGAAAAAAAGTAGAAAACCGGCTTTTTTCAAAATCTGAAAAAACGTGAAATCACACTTAGGTCAAGTTAAATGGCTGTTTCTAAATATAGACTTGATATTTTTTCATCTAATTTTTTTAAATCACTTCGATACACGTTTGACTATGACATACTAAGAAAGGAAATGAGTTGTATCTCCCATTTTAGTATGAGAGACATTTAAAGTGAAAAAAGTAGAAAACCGGCTTTTTTATAAATCTGAAACCGGAGGACGGATAATAAACAACATACAAAGCTTGAAAACGAGGTACTTTTCAGCAGCAAATGGGTTGTAGCTGACAGACATGTGATGTCTACATTCGCGTCAATGTTTTCGGAAAGGTGGGTTGTTCACACCAATTAAAATTCCTAAAACGTAAACACGATTTTGATACCGTAGAAGTCAGGATTGTACTAACGTAGAGTACTAACTCACTTCGATAACATCATTCATTTCATCGCGGAGCGCTGCCCAGACGTCCTCTGTTTGACAGAGACCTGGCTATCACCTGAGATACCAGACCACCTCATATCTCTGGATGGCTACAATTCTCCCATCAGGTACGATAACAGTGGTCAATTTGTTGGCAAACAAGGAGTTTTAATTTATGTAAAATTAGGATATTTATTTAAAGTTCCAACCACATACAATGATTTTAATTTAATGAGTACTACAATAGAACTCCAAATACCACACACTCGAAACAATTTATTTATTACATGTATATATAGACATCCACACGCACACATAGATTATCTAGACGAATTTTTTCAATTTTTTAGGTTATTTAGACCATAACAATAAATCAAGCGTAATTTTAGGAGATTTTAATATTAACACACTAAATATCAATTCATCCTTAACAAGGAAGTTAACCTCAATCCTAACAGAAAACAGTTTTTTAATCAACACATTACATCCCCCACACGAATAACCGGCTCATCGTCCACCTGCATTGACTTAGCCATTTCTAATCTAGACAGCGATCAAATCAAAGCAGGCGTCACTTTCGATATATTGGCTGATCACCAAATGAACTATTTAATTTATAACACTATTTCTCATAAACTGTACATAACCACAAACTTACCTTAACACGCAATTACAAAAATTTAGATACACAGTCACTTAATCTGGCCATACAACAAACTAATTGGGAATTCCTAGATAATTTCACGGATGTGAACGAGGCATACTATGCTTGGCAATCCATGTTTAACACCATTGTGAATCAGTTTGCTCCTCTCAAGAAAATTAGAATCAAATCAAGGAACCACCATATTTATTTAGATGATCATGCCAATATGTTGAGGAATAAGCGTGACAACTACCACAAATTATTTATTAGGACTAAAGACATAACATTTTTTAATTTATTTAAGCATTCTAGAAATGAATTTACGAAGTATTTTAGGCTATGCCAAAGAACTTATTATTGTAAAAATATATTAGAAACAAAACAAAATCCAAAACAAATGTGGAAGTTTTTAAAACAATTATTACCAAACAAGAGAAAAAATGTAAAGATCAATGAAATCAATATAGATGATAAACCTATTACGAATACATTAACAATAGCAAATGAATTTAATAGTTACTTTTTAGAAATACCAAGCAAATTAGCCTCATTAATTCCATCGTTAGATAACTACAACCCAATTACTTTAGCAAAATCTTATTTAAATTCTGTATCAAATATACACACTCTAGCAAATCAATTTAAATTTAATTTAATTTCGAACTCAGACACGGAACACTTAATTTTTAAACTTCCCCAAAAACGGTCAGTTGGTATTGACCAAATCGAAACGCGCATTTTGAAACTAACGGCGCACAGTATTGCACCGTCCTTAACAAAAATATTTAACCTTTCTCTCAGTAGTGGTGTCTTCCCGGAGGCACTCAAAACTGCTAAGGTTTCTCCATTGCACAAGGGAGATACCATCACCGAGAGAACAAACTATCGCCCAATCTCCGTACTCCCTGTTATCTCGAAACTTTTAGAAAAAGCTGTATATATGCAATTTAACCATTATTTGTTTCTTCATAATTTACTCACAACATTTCAATCTGGTTTTCGTAAAAATCACTCAACAGATACTAGCACTTTAAACTTTTCGGAGTTTTGTTACGATAATATATTTAATCATAAATTAATAGGTGTAGTCAGCATTGACTTAAAAAAAGCTTTTGATACTGTAAATTTTTATATTTTATTGGACAAATTACAATTATACGGTAGTGATGAAAATAGCTTAAATTTTTTCAGATCATATTTAATAAATAGAAAACAAATTGTAAATATAAATAATACTAATTCTAATTTAGGTACAATAAAACATGGCGTTCCTCAAGGATCGATCCTTGGGCCATTACTATTTTTAATTTATATAAATGATATTTCTGATTCTGTACATAATTGTAACATTAATTTATATGCTGATGACACTTTATTATATGTCGCAAATAAAAATGTAAATATTATTGAACATTCCTTAGTAACTGACTTGAACCAAATCTACGGCTGGGTATGTGCCAATAAACTAACATTAAATGTCGTTAAAACAAATTGTATGATGATAGGCACTAAACCAAACTTGAAAAAACAAGATGCAAACCATGATTTTCAAGTGAAGTTGAATGACGAACCTGTTAAGCGTGTGTATTTATTGAAGTATTTAGGTGTCTTAATCGATGAAAACCTGCTATTTTATGACCATATTGATTGCATAATTAAGAAAATCAATAGAGGGTTGGGTGTCCTCAAATCATAAGACGTTTCATTCCGCAAGAATCAGCTCAATTAATTTATAACTCTATTGTTTTGCCACACTTTGATTACTGCGCTGTCGCATGGGGGAATTGCAAAGTCCAACATCTTGACCGCCTCCAGAGATTACAAAACAGAGGAATGAGGGCAGTACTCCGTTGTAATTATCGCACTCGAATCTCTGATATGCAAAGCCGGCTTGGCTGGCTTTCTGTCAGAGACAGAATAACCTCACACCAACTAAAGCTCCTCCTCTGCTCTCCCATATATTTCAACAACCAAATACGACCAAGACAAGATCTCACACCCATAATGACATATACATCAAGTCAAGCCATCGCCACTCATTTCAATATGCTGGTGCTCATAAGTGGAATGATCTACCGTCTACAATGAAGGAGGTTTCCAAAAGGAAAAGTTTCAAAAGTCTCCTTGAGAAGCATTTAAATACCAATAAAATTACAGCATCAATGACTGTTAAGTTTCGTATTTAATTAACCTTGCAGCTGTACATATATCTATGTATTATTGTAATCAATTATTTTATGTTTATTCTCTATTTTATTACGTAAATCAGTCCTGTGAAAAAAAGTTATTGCAAAACTTATCAGGTTCTGAATAAATGATGATGATGATGATGACGATGATGTCTGTTTATATATCACAATAAATCTAAATCTCGATATTTCGATATTTCTGTGTGCTATAATACAGATAATCCAATGTCGGGAAATTATGCAAACATTTGTGTCGAGATAACCATGTACAGTAACAAATTTGTTGTATGGAAAGTATGGGTCTATGACGTTGTTTCAAAATAATATACTTCATCTGATATTTGATTTGATATCATTGTATTGAAAAATTCAGAGATTTGAAAATTTCATAGGTCGATAATCTAGCGGGCAGCCAAATCGAATTCAGATTAAAATCTCCAAACCAAAAATATTTCGCTTTGAATTTAAAGACCATAGAATGACAAGCAGCCTTTGCATATTCTTGTCTTTGAAATCTTTGATCATTGACTCCACATTATGTTTGTAAACACGTAGGCTTCGTCTAAAAATAGTTAGTTACATACCTGTGTATGTTTTATATTACATTGTTTTTCTGCAGTATTTATGCACATAAATTGTAAAATTTAGAATCACATGAATTTATTTAGTGTTGATTTGAAAGTACATTTTATCCAAGTTGTTTTGATTTGCGTCAAACTTATCAGACAGATAACCCATTCCGCTATATTTTTTGAGACTTTGCGTTTCGACAAGTAAGAATTGAGATTTATCCAAAACTGAAATTGATAAACCAGACTATTTTCTGGAGCTTTCTGTCGTGTCTTTCCGTAACAAAAGCCACGAGTGCAATCCTCTGACGTGAGCGCTGACGTCACTTTCCAGAGGATTAGCCTCGTTTCTTGTAATCAAGACAACAAAACAAAGCAAAGGCTGCTTGTCATTCGAAACTTTTTAAAAGCTGCGTGTAAATAGTTTTAACAAGTGAAACTAAAAACTGAATCTGTTTTACATTGATTACTTTTCTTAAATTCAAAATATAAAAATTTCACTTTTAAAAAGGCTATTTTAATATCTAACTTGTGAGAACACTTATAAAACAATCTGTTTTGAACTCAACAATCTATCGCGGGGCAAAGAAACAAATGAACTTGCAAGAAATTTCAAAATGACGTTGTCGTTCGACTAATTCGAAAAATATTCAAAGTTCGAAGAGATTATCGGTATACAGTCTCAAATTAAAGAGTTCAGAATCAATCAAGACATTGAACAAAATTATTTTTATATTTAATTATTTAATATAAAAATATGAATCATTTGATTATGAGCGGGCAGGCTATTATTTTCAGATTTTGTTTCATGACCAGAAATATTTCGCTTTGCATTTAAAAGCTGCGTGTAAATGGTTTTAACAAATGAAACTAAAAACTGAATCAGTTTTACGTTTATTACTTTTCTTAAATTAAAAATATAAACATTTCACTTTTGAAAAGGCTATTTTAATATATAATTTGTGAGAACACTGATAAAACAATCTGTTTTGAAAACAATCTATCGCGGGGCATAAAAACAAATGAACTTGCAAGTAATTTCAAAATGACGTTAGGGTTCGACTAATTCCAAAAAATATTCAAAGTTCAAAGAGATTATCATTATACAGTCTAAAATTACAGAGTTCAGAATTAATCAAGGCATTGCACAAAAGTATTTCTATAATTTATTATTCAATATAAAAATATGAATCAATGCTTATGAGCATGCAGGCTTTAATTTCCAGATTTTGCTTCCATAATTAACGACGGAATTGTAAACATCAATTAAAATTAAAATTTCATTTTGTTGATTTGCTATAGAATAAGACACAGTATGTTACTACAGTTTCGAGAATAAAAATAGCGATGTCTTGTTCTTATCGTTGATCAACATTTAATAAAGTGAAATTCAGGTATATCAAATTCAACAAAATTAAATTGAATTGAGCGTATGATTTGTGATAAGTAATAATTATAATATTTGTAAACAGAAAAACATAATTCAAAAACATTTTCAATAGTTTTTAATACAGTTTGGATGAGTGTAACAAACCATGTGTTACAAAAATAAAAAGT
Organism: Haliclystus octoradiatus; assembly: GCA_916610825.1. NCBI lineage: Eukaryota > Metazoa > Cnidaria > Staurozoa > Stauromedusae > Haliclystidae > Haliclystus > Haliclystus octoradiatus. The sequence goes on along the minus strand of OU744449.1, from coordinate 17,755,903 downwards.
GAAAAAGGTTGCATGTAATAATCGATCATAGCAAACATTACTTATTAAAATATAACTTACCATTTTCCAAATGAGATCCAAATAAGAAAGAAAAACTATACCACCAGCATTATCTACGGACAACATTTATATACATAATAGCGGGTTCTCTGAGTAAATACACCAATCAATAATAAGTTAACAACCATATTTTATCGAAGGAGAATGTTATCCCAATAAGAAAAAAATATAAATTGTCTTTTATTCGAAATAATTCTGACAAAGAAAGATCATTTCACATCGCGATCAAATGCAAGGTAAAGTAGATTCATCTTCTATATAAGTAAATCCTTTTCATCATACATCATAACATGAGCATTTAAATATTACCATCGGCTATGGTATTTATATATCTTTGAAGCTGCACTAAAAACCCACTGGACACGCCAACGTTGGAACAACGTTGGTCTAAGGTTGAAATGAACGTTGTTCCAACGTCGGTGAAACAAAAGCTTTATGTTGGATCTGCACATTGGGACAACGTACGGTAACTGACAGTGGAACAACGTTGGATACCGACATAACTACGACGCAGCCGACACAGATCCAACCCTAATCCAGCCTCAACAGTATACTGTTTATTATTAAGACCTAATGGTCTTGCTTTCGAGCCCTCCCGGCCATAACTTGGCCGCAGCGTGACATGCGCCCGCTGCACTGAGATCATGAAAACAACAAAGTAATTTGAATAAAAATGAAATTTTATAATATGAAAATATTTATCAAAATGATTTACTACATGTTCAAATAAAAAATATAGGTATAAGATATAATGTAGTATATCAACGGTAAAACATGAGTCAAGTGAATAAAAACAATAACGCATATAATTAAACACTTTGGAATGTCAACGACAGGGACCAAAACCAGACTGACTCCTTTCTCATGGTGTCGCAAAATTCTAACTCTCGACATGACGTCAATGACATCTGTCAATCAAATATCATTACACTGCCTCCTTCAATTTAAAGGCTTTATGCTAAGTTGTTCAAATTTAACAAGTTATTAGTCTATAAAGTTTTAACAAACTCTGTAAAGTCTTTATTGCTACAACTATCATTAGCAAATTTAATTACAAGTTTTGGAACATCAATAAATAGATTTTCGAATGGTTCCCATGAATCCTCTAAATGTTCGAATCCTGACCAACAAACCAATAACTCCCAATTTCCATCAGTAGTAAGACGGACTTCAAGTAAGTCGTCAACAACATAGCCAGAATCATTATGAACTATTTGTTCAATTAAGTCTTCAGTAACTTTTAAAGAACTATCACAATAATACTTCAGTCGTGATGCATGGCATACTCTGATATCTCCAGTAATTAGATGTTCCACTTCATAAACCCAAGGGTTTTTTAGAGTAATAATTTTCATTGGTCCTTGCCAACGGACTTTCAACTTTTGTCCAGATTTATGAAGTACACTTGCTGCCAATACATAATCACCCTCACGGAAATTAATGGCTTTTACAGACTTAGCATTCATTCTTCTCTTGGCATTAGCATCTCTAGTTTTATTCTTTGCCTTGGTAACCTCTCCATGAATAATCTCAAGTGAATCACGTAGCGATTCAATACCAGCTTTATATGTAGCAGTTGTAGGTATTGAAACCATTTCCTTCAATCTCGGCACAAATATAAAATCTAACGGCGATGACGGTGTGATACCTGTGAATGCGGTCACAGGTGCATAACCACCTAATCTCTTTGATAATGAATTATTAATATCCATCTGTATAACTGGTAATAAACACGGCCAATCGCTATTGTTAAGGCGTAATTCACATAATAGACAGCGTAATACAAATAAGATATCACGGTTCACTCGTTCAACTGTACCATTTGCCCACGGTGTGTATGCAGTAACAAAATTGTGTTTAACATTCAATCGTTGACTAACTTTTGTCATGACGTCATTTAGAAAATGTGTACCTTGATCACTGACCCATTGACTAACAATCCCAAATCTTTTAAACCAATCCATTACTGATTCCACAACTGGTTCATATGTAGCATTTGCAGCAGCTACTAGCTCAACAAATCCATAATAATCATCTTTCAAAACCAAGATGTATCCAAAAGGACAATGTTCATCAGTTTTACTTGCAAATAAATAATCAAAATGAATAACGTCATTAGGCTTCTCACCTATCAAAACTTCTCCATATGGTCGAGGTATAACTTTACGCGGATCACATGCGAGACAATGTAAACACTTGAGACAAAACTTCTCAACATCTTTTCTCATCCCTTTCCAAATAATACGTGATAATAACGTACGATAAGTTGTATCGATGCCACGATGACCAGCTGACCCACAATGAGCTATAACAAGTAGTCGTATGCATAAATTGCTATCAGCAGGTAACCAAATAACACCATCCTCAGTACGTAAAACTCCATTAACATCTTTGATAACTAGTGGATTATCCAGATTACAATCCGATTGACTAATAATAACATCCTCAATTGTTGGCCAATCAGATGTATCAGTAATAGATGAGATAGTATTAGTAATAATAATGGATCTAGCCATAATAATAGGGGATGCAACGCCCCAGCGAGTTAAAAGATCGCTTCAAACATTTAATTCTCCAGCAATATGCCCAATGGTATAATTGAAAGCCATTAACCGTAGTGCCCATCGTTGTAAACGGTCAGCAACATGCTTTTTTACTGTACTGTTCAATGCAAACGGATCAAATATGTAAATCAGGTTTCGATGATCACAAAATATTCTAAAACCATTTTCTCTAAGCAATAAATAATCAAGACGAGAACAGGCCTCAATAATTGGAAATGCTTCTTTTTCATTAATTGACCAACGTGTACTAGCCCCTTTAAATTCACCATTGCGAAATACAAGTGGCTCGTGACGTTGCTCATCAATTGGTAATACTAAATCTGCAACAGGCACTTGTGTAGCAACTATTGCCCAAAAATAATTACTAGCATCAGTAAAAATACATAGTTCATAATCAGGCTTCAAATGAGCCAATGTCACAGCATGACTTAATAACTTTTTACTATTCTCAAATGCTAATAATTCATTCTTACCCCAGCCGATGTCAGATAACTTGACAGAACGGGCTGCTCTTTTTGTACGTGAACCAGAGACATCAAATGCTTTTTCAAGTATATCTCTTAGAGGTGCTATAACTTCAGCAAAATTTGGCAATGATGATCGCATCCAATTCAATGCACAAATAAACTGCTGCAAATTACTGGAAGTGACAGGTGGTGACATCTCAGTAATTGCTTGTAATCGGGATGGATCAAATTGGATTCCCCTCTCCGATATTATTCTGCCACACCAGCGAATACTGCTGCGTAATAAAATACTTTTACGAGCATTAACCTTGAGTTTATGTTTACTTAAAACATTGAGAACAGTAGCTAATGTTTCTTGTAATTCCTCAAAGGTTTTGCCAAAACACAAAATATCATCCACCCAAAGTAAACAATTCTGTGGGCGTGTACAGCTATCAACTACCTTCTGCACTGTGGATTGAAAGTATGCTACGCTATCACATGCCCCCATTATAATTCTGGTTGGCGTATATATGCCCTCAGCAGTCATAAATGAATGTAGTTCTTGCGATTGTTCATCTAATGGACATTGCCAATACCCCTTAAATAAATCCAAGGTTGCAAAATATTTCATACCTTCTAACCTTTGTAACTGTACTTCTATATTCGGCATAGGCCATACCTTGCGATCCGTAACATGATTCACAGCTCTTAAATCCACAACCATGCGGGACTTTCCCTTTTCATCATTTACGACAAATGCAGGTGATGCCCAACTGGCGTTGTGATTTCTTTTCACTAAGCCAAATTTTTCTAGTTCCGCAATATGCCCCTTCAAATAGGCTGAATGCAGAGGTGCATAGCGACGTCCTTTGCATTGTATAGGTGTGGCATCCTTTTTCAATTTTACCTCCATTGGTGGGACGTCTGCAGGTGCATCTGGTCCCAGATTTAATCTCCATAATTCACTGAATGTTTCGATTAATCTTTTCAGCTCCCCGTATTCATATTGGGTTGCAGTATCACCCTTCAACTGTTCCAATACTGCCTCAATTGCATCTACTTGACAATTTGGACCAATGTCAGGCTGCCAAAGAGGGAAATCATCTGTCTCCTTTTCGTCACTATCGGCCTCCAAATTTTTTACATCAATAGATTCATTTTGATTCTTAGCAATATCTGCAATCAATTGTTCTATGTTTATCCCTATTGACTCTAGCAAGGGTTTACCAATTATTAAATCATCTTGCAGATTATTAATTACAATGCAATCAATTGCTCTCAGAACTAATTTTCCAGCTTTTGTTAATAGCGTTAAGTTTATACTAATTGTGCTAGTAACTTTTTCTGTCACCTCCTTTTTTGCAAATTGAATGTCCACAGGAGGGGTTTCTTTAATCGTAGTCGGTGTTTTAGCAGCAATTAATTCCGCCAAATCACGCCTGATAAATGTTCTGTCGGCCCCTGTGTCTAACACATATTTGCACTTTATCACATCGTTTAAAATTGCACAATTATTTGACAACTGTCTGCTTTCAATATCTGTTGACATTATTTGTTTGAGATCAACTGGTTTACTTTTATCTTGAGATTTACTGTATGCAGCTCCTGATCTTGTTTTAGATAGCTTTTCTAATAAATCCTTTTTTTCATTTGCTGTTGCGTCTGGGCAATCCTTTAGCCAATGCTTTCCTTTACATTTTAGACATCCAGTTGTAGGCGGTGACTTTGTATCTTTCTTTTTTCTCTCTTTACCTTCTTGTTTAGGACAATTAGCTTGAGAGTGGTTTCCTTTGCAAGTCCAGCATTCCAATTTCTTTTTAACTACATAATGTTCTTTTGTAGCGTCCATCGGTTTTTTCTCTTTTTCGGTTTCGTTAAAATTAAATACATCAAATTTTGTTGTTAAATCCCTTACCAATTTGAAAAGTTTTGCCGTGTCTTTCTTTGACTCGCTGTTTCTATATTTCAGTTCATTCTTCAAATTTTCTCTTAACTTGTAAGGTTGGATAGCGTTCACGATGCATTTATTTTTTAGTTTCTTGTTACTTTCTGTGTCCAATAATGTCTTAATTCCGTAGTTGTCCAATATGTCATCTACGTCTTGAAAAAGTTTTAACACTCTCGCTTTTGAGTCTTTTATAGTTAAATCCATTTTTAATTCTTTTTTGAAAATCTGTTCGACGTCAGGGATATTATCGTCTGTCCCTACGTCTAATTTTCCGCCAATATAATCGAGAAGGTCCTTCTCGGTCACTTCTGCTAGAGTTTTTTCGAGTTCATACGTTGCTATGGCTCTCAATAAAGATGTGTTAATGCAAGCTCTTACCGTAAGAGGCCTGATCTCCTCTCCACCATGCTCGTTCCTCTCTTTTATCAACTCTAAATACTCATCGTATTTTCTTTTAAATACCGTGACATCTTCTCTGTCAGAAGACTTCAATTTCGGAGCAGTCACAGGTAAGAACAATAATCTTTCCCTTGTAACATCTCCTGATCCGTTGTCTTCACCCATATTAAAATACTTCCTTTAAAAATTTCGATATGGTGAAATGTGAAAACTAAAGTTAACTTTGTAGTATATCAACGGTAAAACATGAATCAAGTGAATAAAACCAATAATGCATATAATTAAACACTTTGGTATGTCAACGAGGGACCAAAACCAGACTGACTCCTTTCTCATGGTGTCGCAAAATTCTAACTCTCGACATGACGTCGATGACATCTGTCAATCAAATATCATTACATATAACTAGGGTAATGTTATAACAAGTACAGTAGTATTGTTTGTACCCAGACTGTGCTGTTTCTTGAATTTATATATCTTTTTCTGGCTTGAATCATGTCGAAATCGGCTGTAGACGTCAAACAGTTTGATTTGCTTCTAATTCTTCACGTGCACCATAACAGACGATTCTAATGGGTGGCAGCAATGATAATTATGATTAGTTATTTAATAAATATTGAAACGATAACCTGAATAGGGAGGTAATATTATTAATCATTAGAAACACTAATAATGTAACACTGCCACAATCGCACGGCTTCTCACCTTTGACTGAAGCGAATAATATAGTCTTTCAATATCAGCATCTTGAAGAGTTATTCCCGTATTTCCACGAAATATAAGCCTAAAGGAAGTAATAATAAACAGTTTACAGCCGGCAAAATCAAGACAATGAAAATATTTATATCTAAGGAAACTGTGAGAGTTTGTAGCGATATCATTTGCCTATATTATTTATGTGTTTACTTCGACGAGCAATCCTGGTATCAACATTTCAAATATGCGAGCAAATATGACATCAATTTTCTACTTGAAATTTGAAGATACCATAGACAATTATAGGACAACGTCTTCGTTATCCCATAAGATGAACAGGATAGCCTAAAAATCATGAAATATTTCGAGTAATATGAAACTAAAAAAACAGCGGCGCTATGAATGGAGGAGACATAAAAATACTTTGAGTCAGTCAATGGAAAAACTTTCATTCAATGTAGACCTATATATGTAGGCTACTGAGTACTGTATCTGTATTGAAACGTTAACCTAAAGATGTTGTATCGTTACTTCAAACATGCTTAAAACGTTGAAATAATATTATAATCGTAAAAATTACCTGTGAGTATATCGTTCAATCCGAGTATGTTTCAAAAGTGTCAACATCCTGAAGAGTTATTCCAGTATTTCCACGAATTATAAACCTAAACAGAGTAATAATAAAATAGTTTCAGGCAGCAAATCAAGACAATAAGAAAGTTCTGAATGTTTCCGATTATGTGAAACTAAAACAGCGGCGCTACCTTCTATGAACTGAAAAGAAAAAGGGGCATAGTAATATTTATAGATAGATAGCAAAATAGCCCACTAAATAACACCAACAACCTATGGCTTACTACCTTTCAATAAATCTTTCGTTCCGAGTATGTTTTTAAATGCCAACATCTTCAAGAGTTGTTCCAGTATTTCCACGAATTATAAACCTAGAAACAAAGTAATAATAAAATAGTTTCAGACAGCAAATCAAGACAATAAGAATAGCAAAATAGACAACTTCCACTAAATAACACCACAACCTATGGCTTATTACCTTTCAATAAATCCTTCGTTCCGAGTATGTTTTTAAATGCCAACATCTTCAAGAGTTGTTTCAGTATTTCCACGAAATAAAAACCTACAAACAAAATAATAATAAAATAGTTTCAGTTAGCAAATCAAGACAATAAGAATAAAGATTCTGAATGTTTCAAATAATATGAAAGTAAAAACAGCGGCACTACCTACTTTGAACGGAAAAGAAAAAGGGGCATAATAGTTGTTGATAGATAGCAAAATACACAACTAAATAACACCACAACCTAGGGTAGCCCCACAACCTACGGTTTATATTACCTTTCAATAAATCGTTCGATCTGAGTATGTTTTTAAATGTCAACATCTTGAACAGTTGTTCCAGCATTTCCACGAAATAAACCTAAACAAAGTGTAATAATAATATAGTTCCAGTCAGCAAATCAAGACAATAAGCAGAAGGTTAGTCATAAAGATAAATAACTGCTAGAATTTACAGTAATGTGATTACAATACTCATTCTAAACTATGTTTCTACCTTTGTTGCTTGACGGGCAACTCTGTCAACAATTCAAAATGACATCAATTTTCAGATACCATATTCATAGACAAACATCTTCATTATAATTTATTCCACCAGATCAACAGTCTAATCTACAAAACATGAAGTTAGAAGTTCTGTAAATGATACTGTTTGGTTATTTGAATTTAGAAATAAGAAATTTATGGATCATAACTTACGAAAGTTTTCAAGCCTTGCGATGTGTACAGTGTATCTGCTTATAAATCTCAATTAAAGAGCTACATATCTTTCAGCTAGTAATAAGTTATACGGAGTAGTAAATGTGTAACTAGGAATCCAGGATTAGTTTCTTGGCAAAAAGTTGAAGTATAGAAAGTTAAACGTGCAAGTCAAGTCCGCTATCATAATCGTCACCATCCAGTTGAAGAAATAAACACAAATAATTTATTTTCTTTAATACCGAGGTTATGGTGTAGTGCTCGATCTTTTTACCAGTTTTAAATAACTTGAAATTTAATTCTAAATTCAGTGCAGTGAAAATTATATATTTTTCCATCTGAAAATAATAACCGTCGAAGCAAAAAAAGCCAAAAGATTTGAAAACGCTACACCGATAGAGGCTACATTCTGATTGGTATAATAGGTGATGTCTCGCTTGTATGTTTCGCGCCGACCGAATCCCTATTTCGTCATCGGATCATGTCAATCAAACAGCGCCATGACAGCGCGAAGGATTGGATTAACGTTGCTGTCCAACTCTGATCCAACATAAGGGGTTAAATTTGATTTTCTGTCGTAAACCAACTTAAAACCAACATATAACATTTTCAACCAACGCGTATCCAACTGATCAACGTTGGATCAACGTTGATCCAATGTCGGTGTGTCCAGTGGGTATAAATCATCGCGTCCGTTTCAATAAATTCTGAATAAATATGCATATCGCGAATCTGGCAAAATGAGTTGTTTTCATTTTTCTATCAAAACAACTAATTTATGCATAATCGTCTTTTCTTCCATTCGACATCTGTAAGGTATTATAAATAGCACGTAGAAATACTGACAACAAGATGTAACAGAATATCAATATGGAATTACTATAGTTTACTATAGCGATTTATTATAGAATTTTATTTCATTTCAATAGAATGTTGATGCTCTTATTCTGGAAAATTTGATAACAAAAAGCACTATGAGGCCAATTTATTTTTTCACATCTTTTTTCTGCTTATAAAATTCTATTTTCAACGAACTCTTAGTATTTTGATAGACTGCCATGAAATCACAGGCCTACTTGCTGAGATTGCTAAGATAAAAAATATATAGGCTCATAAACTATCATATGATAACCTTTTCAGATTATACATATATATATTGCAATAATGATTTGTGAATCCGAACCGAACGCGATCCGCTCGTATCAGGTCAGATTCGGGTTGATATTTTAGGTCTTCGGATCGGATCGGATTTGAAGTGTTTTTTATGGATAATTTCAAATTTCGAAATTTGACTGAGTATTAGTAATCTATAACAATTAATGTGTTCTGGCTTCCTTGCAGCACATACAATAAAGTTTTCCTATGTAGATATAGCTACATTAAATGCATAAAATTGACTGGCGGCCTCTATACATTTCAATCAACTCAATTGATGTGAAATAAATTAAATTTTTATTAAGGAGATGATTAAGATGTCTTGATTAATTGTACATCGTTTCAGTGTCTCATGTTCTCCTCCAGAGTTCATGCTCCGTATTATACAGTCACAGTCAGCTTAGTCAATTGTTTAATTGTAAGTGATCTGAAAGTTTTATCACACAAGGTCCATTATGGACCAACACTAATTGCTAGTAAATATATATCACCGAAAGAAGTGACTAATCATAGTAGGTGTAACTATAAGGAAAAGATGTAGCACACCTACTAATTACTGCGTAGAAATCTGATGGATCAACAACACACAAATGGTCTACTAGCTCGGCAAGAGCGTTACAGTATCATTATGTATTATTATTATTATCACTATTTCTAACTCTTGACGTTGGTCACACGTGATACCTAGCCGTTACAAGTTGTGTTGACAAAAAGCTATTGCAATGGTTGTACGCTCGGTCTTCAGACGGACCATAGGTTATAGAATACATTAAAAACTACTACAACTAATAGTTTGTCCATATATTCTATATCTATAATGTATTCTAAAATCTATCAATTATAACTGCTGTACCATGGAAATTCTCGTACCATTTTCAATAAAACTCTTTTTTCGGCATTGGGAATAAGTAGATTACAAATATTGATATTATAATTGTTGTGTTATTTTTCCATTGCCATCTTTGCTCTTATTTTATTATCTATAATTTGATGAGAATGATGCAGGTATTCTGTAATTATCGAACCCGTGTCTCTGATATGCAAAACCCAGTTTGTTGGGTTCCTATAAGAGAAATAATAAGATCTCATTGGTTAATTTTCACTCATAAAATTAGATTTAACCTAGCTCTTTTTCTGTTTCCCAACTTTTTCAAAACAGCTGCATATCATCAGACCAAGATATCACGCCCACCATGACATTTACATTAAGTTGAGCCATATCGACTCATTTCAAGATGCTGGTGCGCACACGTGGAACATGCTTGAAACGATCTACCGTCTGCAATGAAAGAAGTCCCACTTTCAAAAGTCTCTTTGCGAAGCATTTATCTCTTCGTAAAATGTTACTTTACTTATAATATATTTAGTTACTTGACCCTATCGATTTACAAAATGTCTGCTATCCTGTCCACCATATCTTCTGTGAATATAGTAATTAGCGCTTTGAAAAAAGTTTTGTGTAAACGTAAAAGGTTTCTGAATGGATTATGATGGTGATGATAACTTGATAAACTATTTGCAAAGCAGAAGATACTTGATTATGGCGAGGCACAGCGAAAGCAATTTATCTTCCAGCACATCGCTGTTGCAATGCAAAGCAAAAATGCACTGTGATTTAGGAGACATCCCTACAACAAGTCAACATATTTGAGGAATATTGAATGATCAGTCTTTTAAGTTTTAATAAGTTTTGTTGACATTTTCTCAAAATTTGTAAATCGTATATAAATTTATGTAACTGTAACTTTACTACTGTATCATTTTCTGTGTATATATCAAGTTTAAAGAATAAAAGCTTCTCAGTAGGAGAACTGAGGCATTCCATTATAGGTAGATTGATATATAATTGGGGAAAAAATGAAAATAGACATTTTTTGGCAAACACAAGAAAGAATTTTTTGGTTACATGCGGCCTAATGACTGCGGTTAAGGCTAATGAGTGAGGCTAAGGCAAGATGACAGAGTCTACATCATAAAATCTCCCCTTCGAACGATTGTAGTTTAATTTCTAGTTTACATATATCGAGAGGGTTTAGCTGCATGCCGTTATGGTCGTCTTACTTCGCAAGATGAGCCTGAGCTACTGCTGCTGTCTTGGTGATCATCTTCTGGCCTTTATCCACATCAGATGGTAGGCTCTGAGGAAACGCTTGTGGGTAACGGAATATACTGCTTTTGTCAGGACTTAAATGCGTCCTCGTACGACGTAAGATCTGACCAGATTCTGTTTCAATCAAATACGATTCTGGTGCTTCTGCATGGCGATTGATTGTTGCTGGTAGCCATTG